>CM027122.1:25207222-25760701 GCA_015476505.1 Urochloa ruziziensis | reverse complement strand
ACCTTCGCATAGCTCAATCTCCCCAAAAGAATGCTGATCGTCGCCGTCGTGAATTATATTTCAAGATGGGCGATCATGTCTATCTCAAGGTCTCTCCTTTCAAAGGCGTTCGCCGTTTCAAGTCAAGGTAAATTGGCCCTCGGTATGTTGGACCCTTCCAAATCACCAAGAGGATTGGTAACGTGGCCTATGAATTGGATCTTCCTCGATCACTCTCTGCCGTCATAATGTTTTCCATGTCTCTCAACTTAAGAAATGTCTTCGTGTTCCAACCGAAGCCGTCGATCTAGAGATGCTTAACCTCCACCGGGCCTTACTTATGATGAGCTATCCTATGGGTATCCTGGAATCGTGCGGAGAGGAAATTGAGAAAGGGAAATGTCAAATGGTTAAGATTCAATGGAGTAATCACTCCAAGGATGAAGCTACTTGGGAACATGAGGATAAGATGCGTGAGGAATATCCCAAACTTTTCTCAAATAAGTAAGTTCTCCCTATCTACCTCGCTCCATGCTCTCTTTATGAAGAATTTCATACTTACTTTCTTAGATGTGTACACAATCACCATCATGAAAACCTAGGTGTTTTCCCTCACACCATGATCTTGTTTCTTGGTAGAGACCTTCTAGTTGCTATCTTGTCTAGGTGAATGTGGCCTACTCTAAACTTAGACTTATCATGGTTTCCTTGTTGTCCCATCCTTCCTTTACTTTTCTTATCACTTGAATCTCGGGACGAGATTCTCCTAAGGGGGGAGATTTGTCATGTCCCAAAACCCATGAACGTGTTTAACAAGTGATCACTAGTGCATAATCATCATTGGAGCATTAACAAGCATCATGAGCACTTCATTTGTATTGATATTCCTATATATGTTTTTGTGCACTTGTGAAGGAAGTTGAATTTTTGCTACATGAGTTGGCTTGCTAGTTATTTTATTTAAATACTATGCTGTTAGTGTAATTTTTGGTAATTTTGGTAGAATTTTTGGTGGCTGTTTGCTGGGCTTAAAAATTAGTGCTAGTCTCTTCAAGAGGCTTTTTCTCTTTTTGAGTGTGGGCAAACCGAAGTGTTTCTGGGGGTGATTCAAATCTGCGATGCTTGCTTGTGTTTTTAGCTTTCTAACAAGCATTTATTTGCAATTTTTGGACCTCAGGAAGGTGCTCATTTGAGGGCTCAAAGTTTGATTTCCAGGAAATTCAAAACCGCGCGGGCCCCACGCGCCCCTCTCTCTTCCCTCTCTCCCAGTCACGCCCGCGCGCGCCTGTTGGCCGGCAGGGCTCGGCTGCCACATTGCCGCCGGCCATGGGGCGAGCCCTCGGGATCTCACGGCCGCTCCTCCTCTCCTTGGCCTTTAAAACCCGACCCCGGCGCCCCCAAAACCCTAGCCGCCCCCTCCTCCATTCAACCGCCGGCCACCTCCAAGCCGTCGGCCTTCGCCGGAGAAATTCGTCGTCGTCGGTGAACCATTCTTCGATTCCTTTCGCGTGGAGCTCCTACACTTCATCCTTAACGTTTCTAGCATCTTCTTCCTCAGGTTCGGCCGCCGTGGAGGCCGTATTTCGTCGTTTCCCGCCGGCCACCATTGGAGCACCTCGGAGCTCCGCACGGTCCGGCCTCCTCCGACCTCCTCCGCCCAAGCTGAGCACGTGGTGAGCTTCGCCTCGCCCCGCTGCTCCTTCCTCGCCCCCGCGCCCTCCTTCTCCCTCGCCGCCGCCGCCGCAAGCGCCAGCCGCGCGCCGGCCGGCCGCCGCCGCCCACGGGCGCGCCGCCTCGGCGCCTCCCCGGCCGTGTTTAGGGCATGTACGGGTGCAGCTTGAAGTTAGCTACGCGTGGGCATGTTCCCCTCGCCAGCCATGGCTTCTCCGGCGAGTATTCGCCAGTCAAATGGCCGCCGGTCACGTTTTGACCATGGGTTGAGTTCGGGGACCTAGGATTAGAAGGTGGGATAGTTTCAGGGGGTTTTCCATAAAGTGCAGGGGCTGTTTTGTGAGAAAAGGGTAGATCTGCGATGTTTTCTTTAATTTCAGGGGCTGTTTCGCGAAGTGGTTTTCTATTTTGGTTTTCCTTTTCGTTTTAAAGGCTGAAACTTTTTAAATGCATAGAAAATCGTCGAAAAATACTAAAAATGTGAATCCAGGTTTGTTGGAACCGTGGGGATCTGCTCCGTCCAAGAAAAATTAGTATGCTCCAGTTTCTGTTTTGTATTTGTCTCTATATTTTATTTTGTGCAAATCTTGTTTAATGCTTAGAGGTTGATGTATTGCTCAATAAATGTTGGCTCCACCGTGGTTTTACTCCTTGCGTGATGCTTAGTTCATATCTGAACTTGAACACTAGGGTTTGTTCATGTTTTAACTGAGTTATGAATTATCTTGTGTTTGTCATGCTGAAAGTTGATATTTTCACTAAAATTAGCTGAAAATAGATAAAATAGTGAAACCAATTTTGTTGGTCTTGATTCCCTGTCTAGATGCTAGGAAAAATAGGCTCACTGTTTGAATAAGTCTCAAATTGGCTTTGATGAATTAAATGCTTAGTTCATGCTTTAAATTGATTTAATTAATGCTACGTCATAGAATAAGTTTTTATGGTGAATCCGATTCGTAAATTCCTATCTTGCAGTTCCCTGTCTCTTTGATTTTTGGGTTGATTTATGCATGTCTCTAGCTCTGATTTTGGCTTTATCTTGCTTACTAGTACATTGCTTAACTTGAGTTGCTCTTTTATGCATTTGAATTTGTTTGGTCAATGTTTTTAGCTTCGTGTGATGTCATCATTATATTCTTGGTTGTATGCATCCATTCCTACTCATGTCATAAGA
Organism: Urochloa ruziziensis; assembly: GCA_015476505.1. Classification (NCBI taxonomy): domain Eukaryota; kingdom Viridiplantae; phylum Streptophyta; class Magnoliopsida; order Poales; family Poaceae; genus Urochloa; species Urochloa ruziziensis. Next base: position 25,757,877 of record CM027122.1, on the reverse strand, counting down.
ATTGCACTCATAGAATCATCACTAATGCATGCATGCATTTCATTCTTTTAGCGACCGAAGTGCCGGAGAGCGAGTCCGTTGAGCCCAGATCCGAAGTCGTCGAGAAAGAGTTTGTCGAGTCGGAAGAAAACCAAGGCAAGCAGCTCATATGTCCTATCCTATAATTTTCTTAACTAATATTATGCTGCTATGGGTTGCATGTGGGTTTAGTTGCATTAGAATCCTATCTTTAAGCCTTCCTTGTTTTATGCCCTTCCTCGTCACTCGTGTAGAAAAAGAGGCTCTTACTAATTTAATTTGATTAATGCTTAGATGCCTAGTCTTGGTCTAGTCAACTTGGGAGGGATGGGCTATAGGCTAATCAACTTCGTCGCCTTTGCTTTGGTTAATTAATAATGAGCAATGTTTATGAGTATGATGAAGTTGAATGCGAGACTTGAACGGGGGATAGGGTCATGAGAACGGAGTCTTGGTGACATAGCCCGTTTGAGTTGGTTAAGGCCCGTCCAATTGTGACGTTGGTTTGAGCACCATTTTGTGCTACCGTTGTCCAATTATTGTTGGGTAAGCCCTTTTCCGATTGTTGTCTCGATCATTGGGGCACGGTCCTAGATACGTGGCTTCGGGCTATGTAGAGGGGTTCTAGGGATGTCCCCGGTGGACCTAGAGCTCCCTTTGCGTAAGCTAGGCGTGGACTCCCAACGTTTGGGGCTTATTGGGAAGGGTTGACGTGAGTTCATTCTCGTGTTGAGCGGGTAAAGAGTACAACCCTTGCAAGGTTAAATCAATTCGAATTGCCGCGCTCTCGGTTATGAGCAAGCTCACTCCCATGGATCTCTCGTAGAGTTACCGTTGGTTATTTTTGTACTTGTCATATGTTCATGCTCTATGTCATCATGATATAATTCTTGTTTCAACTAAAACATTGTGTGGGCTTGGGCAAGATAAGTAAAATGAATTAGATGCTTATAGGTTGTTGTTCGTCATGCTTATGATTAAAAATTGAGGATGTGTCGCTTAGGCTTTTGCTAAATTTATTTAACCTTAAAGCCTAACCTTGATATATCCTTGCATGGTGCTAAATATTTTTCCTTGCGTAAGTCTTGCGAGTACCCCACGTACTCACGTTGCTTTCAAAACTCTAAGTTGCAGGTGAACCGGAGCTTGTGTTTGGTTACTTTTCCCCCGCCGATCCAAGGGTGGGTGATGAGTGATTAAACTTGTTGTGGCTTGTGGCGATGGTGTTTTGGGCAACAACACCATTGTTTATTTTGCGTTACCATCGTTTATCCGCTGCGTTTTACTCCTATCGTCTAAGTTAGAACTTGGAAGAACATGAATTCACTTATGTTTTATGTTGTTAAGTTGTGAGGTTGAACTTGTTGTTAAATGTTATCTTTTAATTCTTGTTGGAACCTATTTATGTAAGAACTTGTAATCTCAATGGTTGAAACCATGTCGTATAAAATTTGCTCTTTGTGGTTCATGTAATGATGTAATTTGTAACGGTTGGTGTGCTCGATCTTGGACGCGTTGTGAAACACCTACCGGGACTACCGGGTTTGTACTCGTTTGAAGTGAAATTGTAAGAGGTCGTCGATCTTCTAGATGTGGTTTAGTACTTGAATCGTCGAAAGGCGGCTATGTACTAACTCTCATCTCGATGAAACGACTAATCGTTCACTTGAGCCGAGTGCAAATTGGGCGGTTCTTACAATTACCAACTCCGTTCACCATTCGTACTTGCTAGCTGTTAGTGCTAGGGTATGTTGCAACAGAGAAAACCTTCATGTCCCATAGATGCCTTTTCAGACAATGAGACCACCTTGTTATCATGGGCACATTGCTTAATGGACTTCAGCAGGTTGAATGGTTCACTATTAGGAGGTGCTCATGTATCCGTCCATTCTCTTATTAGTGTGTTGTGTTGGATATATGCCCTAGAGCCAATTGGATTGGATCTACTAATGGGCCTACAAAGTGGAAGTCCATTATCACTAGAGGGACTACAACATCTATTAGTCCCGTATTGCTAATGGACGAAGGGATGAGAGGTTTTCCTCCTCATATATATGTGGGTGGGGCAAAGGGGACGCCCCAAGCCAGTTGTGCCGCCCCAAGCCCTAGCCGCCCCTCCCTGGCCGCCGCTCTCTCCTCTCTCGCCGCGCGCGCTGGGGTGCTGGCACACCGACGCTCGGTGTTCCATCCTCGTATGTGTGGATACCTCGGAGGTGCTGTGCTTGGAGCACTAGGACGAACCGTACGTGCTGCAGGACCAGACGGACGGTCGCAACTTCACGGCACCGCTACCTCGACGCGCTTCTCTACACCGAGACGGTTCCGCTGCATTTGCGTGTCTGGTGGTAACGATCTGAGATCTATAACTGCAGCAATTCCTGGGTTTTTGGGGGTAGACGTTTTGTTTTTGCTAGCGTAGCCTCCCCGAATCCCTTCAGTGGTATCAGAGCCGTAGCTGCTTCGTTATAGGTTCGATCATGGGCATATGGAGATATGCGTGGTTGTAGATGAGTCTCTGATCGGTTCGTGATCTTTGCCGTGATGGTCGTGTAACAAATTGCTCCTACCGGTTGGTTTTTTCCGCCATCGGAGCTAAGTGATACTCGTAAACCCATGCATGGTGAGATGTAGATCAATTGGATTGGTCGAATCGAACTTAGGCCAATGCCCAGGCGCATGGGATGCGTGACGGTGAAGATTGGATCTGAAACCGGGCCGGAGAAAGATGCGAAAACAAAGTGTTCGGTAAAACTGCCATAACTTTCGCATACGATCTCGGATGGAGACCATTTGTATATGAAAATTCATCTACAGGAAAAGTTACGTTTGATTCAGACTGCTCTTTGCAGTTTTGCTGAAATTAGATTTGCGAATTTCGGCCGGAAAGATGGAGTTTTCTGCGTTTTAAGTTTAGACGTCGGAATCGCCTAACTTGTTTTTGCAGAAATTCATGTGATCGGTATGGCCCTTATGTGTATGTGATGCATGTATGTAATTGAATCATGACCTGCGTGTCATGAGTGCGGCAATACGGCTGGAGCCATATGTATTGTCAAGTTAATGTATCGCCTGCGTGCCAACCTGTAATGATCTAAGCGCGATTATGTAATTTATTTACTTGCATGCGTTAGATGTTAGTTCTTGGAGAACTCACCACTGGAGGATGGCATGAATGGATCATGGAGATGGAGATCAACATGATGGATCGTGAAGATGGAGATCAACATGATGGACAACACAACAGAGATGGAGATCTACCTGTGATAATGGGCCATACCGTGTCATTATTGTGTGAATGCCGTCCTTAAACGTTCTGCTTTTGTTTACATGTGACGAATGACGTTTTTTAGCATGCGATGATAAAAGTAGAACGATCCCTCAGTAATATTTGGGTTTACGTTCCCTCCCAAATCTTGCACCATCATGTCTTGTACGATCAGTGGTGGGTCTATAAAATTAGGGTGCTACTGATTTTCCTCGACTAGATGGGTTCGTATCGGATACTTACTCGCACGGTGTTTGGTTATCTTGAACAAGGTCATCTTAATAGTTAAGGACCTTGGGGCACAAGAGTTGGTCACCGAGACATAGAGATGTCACCCAACAACAGGGGTCATATGAGATATGATTAGCAAAGAGTTGCTTACTGATCTACCATGTCTTCTAGCGGTGATGCTAAAGCTCACTAGTCGACTTGTTAGTTGTGGATCCTGAATCACTAGTAATCAATCGAGGGATATTGATTTTAGTGGGAGTAAATTCAGTTAAATGTTTAATTTAATTTACTCCGTCATAGATACGTTGTCTTAGTATTTTGCATTATTATTTGTTGTAGATCAATGGCTGTCAACGCACCGTTTACTTTACGTTCGATCCTTGAGAAAGAAAAAGTTGAATGGAACAAATTATGTGGATTGGATCCGGAATGTGAGAATTGTTCTCAGGGCAGAGAAAAAGGAGGATGTTCTAGACACCCCTTTACCAGACGAACCTGCTGAAAATGCAACTGCTGCTGTGAGAAACGCCCACCAGAGAGTGTTGGATGTTGACAATCAGATAAGCTGCCTTCTACTTGCTAGTATGGAACCTGAGCTGCAAATGCAATTTGAGGCTTATACTATCCACAATATGATTGTGGCTCTCCAGGAAATGTTCCAGACTCAAGCTAGGACTGAAAGGTTCAATGTGTCCAAAGCTTTTGTGGAGACAAAGTTGGCAGAGGGTGCAGCAGTTGGACCACACATGATCAAGATGGTTGGTCACACTCAGAGATTGGAGAAGATAGGCTTCCCAATAGGTCCAGAGTTGGCCACTGATTTTATTTTAGCGTCACTTCCACCAAGCTATGGGAGCTTCATCTCGAACTACCATATGCATGGAGCAGAGAAGGGCTTGAATGAGTTGTGTGGCATGCTTAAAACAGCAGAGGCTGACATTAAGAAGAGCAATGGTGGCGGCCATGTGATGGCGATCCAGAACAAGCCTAACTTTAAGAAGAAGGGCAATTGGAAGAAGAAGGGCAAGGCTAAAGATGTGATCAACAAGCCAAGCTCGGATCCCAAACCTGGACCAGCGCCTGATAAGCCATGCTTTTACTGTAATGAACTGGGTCACTGAAAGAGAAACTGCAACCAGTCCCTAGCTTCGCTTAAGAACAAGGGAAGTAAGAGTACTTCCGGTTTAGGTACGCTTCATGTTTATGTTACAGATATCTTCCTCACTGATTCTTATGTTAATTCCTGGGTATTTGATACCGGATCAGTTGCTCATATTTGCAACTCGATGCAGGGAATAATAAGAAGTAGAAGCGTGGAAAGAGGAGAAGTTGATTTTCGCGTGGGCAACAATGCAAGAGTTGCTGCGCTGACCGTCGGGACAATGCAACTTCACCTCCCATCAGGATTTATTTTGGAATTAAATAATTGTTATTATGTTCCTAGTCTAAGTCGAAACATTGCGTCTCCTTCATGTTTGATGAAGGATGGTTATTCATTTGCGAGTGAAAACAATGGTTGTGTGATCTCTAAGAATGGCATGTTTGTGGCTTTTGCATCCATGTGAATGGTTTGTTTATTTTAAATCTTGATGATGCGCCTATCTGTAATGTAAGTGCTAAAAGGCCTTGGCCTAATGATTTAAGTCCGACCTACATGTGGCATTGTCGTTTGGGTCATATAAGCGAGAAGCGCATGAAAAGGCTCCATTCAGATGGGCTTTTAACTTCGTTTGATTTTGAATCATACGAGACATGCGAAGCTTGTTTGCTAGGAAAGATGACCAAGAAGTCGTTCACAGGTTTTCCTGAGAGGGCACATGACTTATTGGAACTCATACATACGGATGTGTGTGGACCGATGAGCACGACAGCTAGAGGTGGATTCCAGTACTTCATTACCTTCATTGATGATTTTAGTAGATATGGCTATGTCTACTTAATGAAACACAAGTCAGAAACATTTGAAAAGTTCAAGGAGTTTCAAAATGAAGTGGAAAATCAACGTTGCAAGAAAATTAAGGCCTTACGATCTGATCGTGGAGGCAAGTATTTGAGCCACGAGTTTAGCAGTCATCTAAAGAGTTGCGGAATTGTTCCACAACTTACGCCGCCTGGAACGCCTCAGAGAAACGGCGTGTTCGAGCGACGTAATCGAACCTTGTTGGACATGATACGATCAATGATGAGCCAGTCAGACCTACCGTTATCGTTTTGGGGATACGCTCTAGAAACAGCAGCTTTCACACTTAATAGGGCACCGTCTAAATCCGTGGATAAGACACCATATGAGATATGGACTGGCAAGACTCCCAGTTTGTCTTTACCGAAAATTTGGGGTTGTGAAGTGTATGTCAAGAGACTTCAGTCAGACAAGCTTACACCCAAGTCGGACAAGTGCATATTCGTGGGATATCCAACGGAAACTATTGGGTATTATTTCTACAACCGATCAGAGGGCAAAGTGTTTGTCGCTCGAAACGATGTTTTCTTGGAGAAAGAGTTTCTCAAATGCGAGAAAAGTAGACAAAAGGTGTTTCTTGAAGAAATTCGAGATGAGTCCTGTGAGGCAAGAGTCTACTAGAGATGCTAATGTAGCAGAACCAGTGGAGGCACCGGTGGTAAGAGAAGAACCACCACAACCACGAAGGTACCGAAAGGCCACGTCGTGCAACTGATAGAATGAATCTCCTTATTACGGGAGAGCGTGACATATTGTTGATGGAAAACGATGAGCCTAGGACATATGCAGAAGCAATGATGGACCCAGATTCCGAGAAATGGCAAAGTGCCATGAGATCCGAGATAGATTCCATGGGATACAATCAAGTTTGGAACTTGGTTGATCCGCCTGAGGGTGTTAGACCCATCGAGTGCAAATGGATCTTTAAGAAAAAGAGAGATATGGACGGAAATGTTCACGTCTATAAAGCACGGCTTGTTGCAAAAGGTTTTCGACAAGTTCAAGGAGTTGACTATGACGAGACATTTTCTCCAGTAGCGATGCTTAAATCTATTCGGATCATTCTAGCAATAGCTGCGTATTTCGATTATGAGATATGGCAGATGGATGTCAAAACAGCTTTCCTGAATGGAAACCTTGATGAGGATGTGTATATGATACAGCCCGAAGGTTTTGTCGATCCGACCAATGCTAAAAAAATATGCAAGCTTCAGAAATCCATTTATGGATTAAAGCAAGCATCTCGGAGTTGGAATATTCGTTTTGATGAGGTAGTCAAAGGGTTTGGCTTTCACCAAAATGAAGAAGAGGCTTGTGTTTACAAGAAAGAAAGTGGGAGCTCTGTAGTATTTCTGATCTTGTATGTGGATGACATATTATTGATTGGGAATGATATTCCTATGCTGGAATCCGTAAAGACTTCACTGAAAAATAGTTTTTCTATGAAAGATTTAGGAGAAGCAGCATATGTTTTGGGCATAAAGATCTATAGAGATAGATCAAGGAGGCTTATAGGATTAAGCCAAGATACTTATATTGACAAGGTGCTGACAAGGTTCAGCATGGAGCAATCCAAGAAAGGGTTCTTACCTATGTCACATGGTGTACACCTCAGCAAGAATCAGCGTCCTCAGACAGCTGATGAGCGAGAGCGCATGAATAAGATACAGTATGCTTCGGCAATTGGGTCTATCATGTATGCCATGATAAGTACTCGCCCAGATGTCTCATTTGCTCTAAGTATGACAAGCAGACACCAGTCTGATTCGGGTGAGAGTCACTGGACAGCGGTGAAAAGTATTCTTAAGTACTTCAGAAGGACTAAAGATATGTTCCTAGTATATGGAGGTGAGGAGGAGCTCGTTGTAAATGGTTACACCGATGCTAGCTTCCAAACTGATCCAGATGATTCACAGTCTCAATCAGGATTCGTATTTACTTTAAATGGTGGCGCTGTGAGTTGGAAGAGTTCCAAGCAGGAGACCGTGGCCGATTCTACAACAGAAGCCGAGTACATCGCAGCTTCTGAAGCTGCAAAGGAAGGTGTTTGGATGAGAAAATTTCTCATTGAGCTTGGTGTGTTTCCGAATGCATCTGGCCCATTGAATCTCTACTGCGACAACAATGGGGCCATTGTGCAGGCTAGGGAGCCAAGGAATCACTCGAAGAACAAACATGTACTGCGGAAGTTTCACCACATTCGGGAGATCGTTAGACGAGGTGATATCAAAATATGCAAAATACATACGGATCTAAATGTTGCTGATCCTTTGACAAATGCTCTTCCACAGCCTAAGCATGAGTCACACATGAGAGCTACGGGTATTAGATATCTTCTAGATTAGCTCTATTTTGACTGGATGATCATAGAGATGGTCGTATTGTATCTATGACATATTGTTTAATCGTTGAATATCCATGAAAGGCAACTTGTATTGATCAGTAATTGTGTGAATTATTTGTGAAATTCTTTACTTGTATGGTTATTCATAAGATGTCCCTAATCTGAGTTATTGATTAGCACATGTGTTAGTTGATGACTATATTTCACAAGTCATGGACATAGAGATGTCAAACTAATAATGTTGGCACATGTATGACATGGGCTGGACTGACCCAACGTGAGATACTATAATATTGTTCTCTGTTTCACAACGTGTATGCTTTGTCCTAAGACCTGAGATTGTCGCATGTACTCAAGATGTGAATTGACTTACTTAGGGGCTATCAAACGCTACGCCGTAACTGGGTAGTTATAAAGGTAGTTTTCGGGTTTGTCAGGAAGCATGCTGTGAGACATGGTCAATTAAGATGGAATTTGCCCCTCTCTATGTGAGAGAGATATCTCTGGGCCCCTCGAGTGATCGGATCAAGAAATGCATGGCCGTGCTAGGTTAATTGTTAAGCTCTTGAAGGATCCGACTCACAGGTTCGAGAAAGAGAGGTCAGCTTGGAGAAGCTAGACCAAATATCATGAGGCAAAGGGAATAGCTTGTACATGACGTTGTGGTGGTTCGTCTGATATGATCTTTACGTGTGCATAGGAGTTGACACGTCTTGCTAGAGGCTGCTATCAACTATTGGTCGAGTAGGAGTACTCGAACCATGTCTATGTGTGCGTGAACCCATAGGGTCACACACTTAAGGGGTTTAGAACATTTAAATGATTGACTAAGAGATTGTCTCTAGTGCAAGTGCGAGACTGTTGGATATATGCCCTAGAGCCAATTGGATTGGATCCACTAATGGGCCTACAAAGTGGAAGCCCATTAGCATGGCCCATTAGCACTAGAGGGACTACAACATCTATTAGTCCCGTATTGCTAATCGACGAAGGGATGAGAGGTTTTCCTCATATATACGTGGGAGGGGCAAAGGGGACGCCCCAAGCCAGTTATGCCGCCCCAAGCCCTAGCCGTCCCTCCCTGGCCGCCGCTCTCTCCTCTCTCGCCGCGCGCGCCGGGGTGCTGGCACACCGGCGCTCGACGTTCCATCCTCGTACGTGTGGATACCTCAGAGGTGCTGCGCTTGGAGCACTAGGACGAACCGCACGTGCTGTAGGACCAGACGGACGGTTGCAACTTCACGGCACTGCTACCTCGACGCAGCTTCTCTACACCGAGACGGTTCCGCTGCATCTGCGCGTCTAGTGGTAACGATCTGAGATCTATAACTGCAGCAATTCCTGTGTTTTTCGGGGTAGACGTTTTGTTTTGTGCTAGCGTAGCCTCCCCGAATCCCTTCATGTTGGACTATTTGTACCTAACTAACAACTCCTATCAGTGTTCAAATAACACAAAAGGCCAACCCAATTGTATTTTTCTTGTTAAGAAAAAAATAGATGGCAATCACTGAACCTGAAAAATCAACTCCCAGAACTTACAATATTTAGCACTACTTAAAACAACTAGGTTTCACCTGTTGAGATTATATATTGATTCATGTACTACTATCTGTTATTTTTGGAGGGGGGGCTCTGGCTATCTTCTGGTAGATAATCCCCTGATTCATGTACTTCTTCACTTATATTTCAAGCAAACTGATTGCCAGGAGAGCAGACCAGGTGCAATTCCAGAAGGAGGAGCAGGCCAAGATGAGCCTTCATCCGTAGTTGGATCCTCTGCCGTAGCACACAACATAGTATCACAAAAGTTGCTCTCTGTTGACGGCCATTATAACCTCGTAGTGACCGTCAACATTTCGGTAAAATGAGGATGATCATACCATATTCCATACATAAAAGTATTTTCACTGACAAATTCCACAAGTTTTGGATGAATTGTGCTTGCAGGATGAACCAGGAGAAACAAGGGCCAAACCTGGCACAGAGCCAGGCCGGCCGGCCTAGGCCAGGCCGACCGGCCTCCCCTGGCCAGGTCTGGCCACGTCATTGATCCACAAGCCATGCCAAGTACCCAGGATGATCAAGCACCGTGCAAACAACGTCGGTTTGATCCAAGGACCCGGAAGGCCTAGAGATGAAAGCACATGGATTGAAGGGCCCACATCCTAGGATTCTCGGACAGCTTCAACTAAACGCAACCGTTACCGACCTTGGGAGAGCATCAGGACCGTTCCTGCAGAGGGCGGTGCCAAGTGGCACCAGGGCCAGGCCGGCCGGCCTAGCCCAGGCCGGCCGGCCTCCCTCTGTGGCCGCCACGTCTCCTCCTTCGCGTGAAGCTAAAGCAGAGCCTTGGCGTGCTAATGACGCTGACATCCACCCCCTGGAGGCTATAAAAGGAAGCTCATTCACCTTGGGAAGACACACACCACATATCTCTAGTACCTTTTTCATTTCTTAGATTAGGATTAGAGTTGGGAGTAGAGTCGAGTCGAGCTTAGCTCGGATCTTCGGAGTCTTCGGAGTTCTGGTAAAGCTCTTGTATCCTTTCCTTCTTTTGAAGAGTTTATTTATATAATTACTTTCTTATTTCAGAGCTTAAGTTATCTTTTATATTTCTCTCTTGCTCTTCTTTAAGAGTAAAGATCTTGCTCTCTTTAGAGCAAAGTCCTTTCCCCCTTTAGTTTTAGTGTAGAGTTTAGTTTAGCTCTACCGGGTTTTATCTCGCGGGTTTGCTCGCCTTGACCGGGCCGTAAGACGCCTTAGGGAAGACGGGGATTTCTCTTGACAGGCCTCAAGAGAAATCTTAATCATCGAGTGCAGACGTGGTGTCTGGCTTGTTGATTAACTAGGAAGTGTGTTGCACCCCACGGTACAGCAGTGGTAGGCGGCAGGTGGTGACAGCCCTGTCCGTCCTTCGTAGTCCACCACGTTCGGGTGTATTCATAACAGTAGTGCTGAGCCCGGAGAACCCCCTCTCTCACCCCGTTCTGAGGTTCTCCCGTTCTAGCCGTCGAAGCGAGCTCTCTTCCCGGTATCTAAGCTAGGGTCTAGGCTAAGGCTAGAGTGCCTTTTGCTCTGAGTTAGAAAGAGTCTAGGTCCGGTCTCTCCCAACATCTTTCCTTTTCTTTAGAAATAGGTGCTCCGTGTGTCGCTGGTCTTTCAGACCTTCTATCCGGTCATTAACTTGACCATTATCCACCCAAACTTAGTGTTTGTGCCCCTAGGTTTGTGGCCTGATATTTCTGGCAAGATATATCATTTCATTCTTCAATACACTTTAACCATCTGCTTCCCTGCGGAAATATAAATACGATACCCTGGGGTAACTCCCGAGGTGAAGTGCTACAACGAGATATATTCTGTGCGCTTGCAGAATTAAATTTTGCATACAACGACATATATCTACGCGCTCTTGAGCGTTGCTAAAACGTGACGCTAAGGAGTGCCAACAAGCATTTCTGGCGCCGTTGCCGGGGAAGCAATTGGCTAAAGTTATTGTTGAATTATTTGATTATCTTTACAGATTTACCAAACCACTAACCTTAGTGACCTCACCACTGCAACATTCGTCTATTTTTGATGTGTTTTGCAGGGTAGTGCATGACTGGTTTCAACCTACCATCAAACTTTGATCCAAATCCAGAACGCATTGGAAGAGTAGTGCGAAAGAGAATCGTACCCCCTCAGATTTCACTCAGCTCAAGCAATATACTCGAGTCATCATCCGACTCCGAGTCCGAATCAGATTCGTCGTTTTCTTCAGCCCCAGAGTCCCCAGAGATTATGGCTCAAGCTAAGAAGACGCTCCGTGAGTTCTCAGCCCCGTCAAGCAGCAACTTCCCGGGACTGTCGAACGCACAGGAAGGTGCATTTGAGCTGAGAACTGGCCTGGTGAACATGGTTTAGGCCAGCCCTTTCTGCGGAAAGGCGATTGAGGATGCGAACGCTCACCTTCGGAATTTCCTGGAGGTGTGCAGTACTATCAACCCCAATGGCACACCGATCAACAACATCCGCCTTCAACTCTTCCCATTCTCCTTGCTTGGGAAAGCAAAGGAGTGGTTCTATGCAAACAAGGCATCATTCGATGGACGCTGGCAGACTTGCGCAGATGCATTTCTGGCCAAGTACTTTCCGGTGGGCAAAACCAATGCCCTCCGAGGAAAAATCACTAGCTTTCAGCAGCTAAACGGAGAAACAATTCCCGAAGCTTGGGAGCGACTGCAAGAGTATATTGCAGCCTGCCCCCACCATGGTGTGGAAGATTGGCTGATTACCCAGAACTTCTTCCACAGCCTGAGCCGACGATCGCAAGAGATGTTGGATGCAGCCGCGGGAGGAGCTTTCCTCTCGTTGGATGTAGACACAGCAAAGGCGCTCATCGAGAAAATATCCACTCATCAGAGCTGGATAGGAGAAAGACAAACTCCCCGCAAGGGAGTACATCAAATTGACTCTGTTGATATGCTGGCCGCTAAAATGGACCTTCTCTTGAAGAAGATGGAATCTCCTGGCAAGGAGATGAATCAGATCATGGAGGAGAGAATCACGTGTGAAACGTGTGGAGAAGCAGGACACTCGGGCGACATTTGCCCGATGACACAAGAGGAAGCCCATTTCATTGGAAATACCAACAATTCAGGCTTCCGTCCTCAACAAGGTTGGAATTCCAAGCCCAATTTCCCCTTCGGCCAACAGCAAGGTAATGGCTCTAACAACGGTTTTCAACCGTCGCTAAAGGACATCTGGTATGGCCAAAAACAGATTAACGATAGCATTAGCAAGAAATTTCTTGCTAATGATAAAGTTATGGAGTCAATGGCCTCCCAGATAGAAGCTTTTAATTCTGTCGTTAAGAACCAGCTGAGCTTCAACAAAATGATTGAAACTCAAGTAGCTCAGCTGGCTGCATCCTGCCCTAACCCAAATGCGGGGAAGTTACCCGGGCAACCGGAGGTTCCTTTCAAGGAAAATGTTAGTGCGGTGACCACGCGGACTGGCAAGTCCACGCAGGACCCACACAATCCACAGGATGCAGGTACTCGACAGAAGGAAGCTAGCCAAACCGAGGTGGCCGCCGAAGAGGAAGATGACGAGGAAACCACCCCTGTCTCAAAGGAGGAGAATGAGGCACCACAAGCCTCAAGCTACAGCCGAGATCCCACTTTCCTCCCGTTCCCAGAACGGAGGAGAAGACCCGTGGCCGACGAACAATTCGACAAATTCGTCGAGGTAATCAAGAAGGTATACATCAACATACCATTACTTGATGCTTTGCAGGTCCCAACATACGCCAAGTACATCAAGGATATACTTAGCAACAAACGGACTCTACCCACAAGGGAGACGGTACAGCTGACCGAGGAATGTAGCTCAGCTATACTCGGGCCCCACCTTAAGAGGAAAGATCCTGGCTGCCCCACAATATCATGTTCCATTGGAGGCCATGACTTCGACAACGCCCTATGTGACTTGGGGGCGAGCGTCAGCATAATGCCCAAGGTAGTCTTTGACCACCTTAAACATATATCGCTTGTCTCTACACCCATGTGTTTGCAGCTAGCGGATCAATCGATCCGCTACCCCCATGGAGTCGTAGAAAATGTTCCGGTCAAGATCAGGGATTTCTTCATCCCTGTGGATTTCATCGTCCTGGATATGGAAGCCGGAGCAACGAACTCTCTCATCCTTGGGAGACCGTTCTTAAGCACTGCGAATGCAAACATTGACATGGGACGTGGGACCATTCAACTGAGGATTAACGGAGGGACCGAGAGTTTCTCTTTCCGTCCTAAGTAAATCCCCCACCAAGTTAATATGGTCGAGGAAGTCATGCCCCGAAAGTCCAAGATGCCGAGCGTAGAAACGCTCATGAAAATGGTGGAAGCCTTCGCCGCCAAAGAAAAGAAGAGGCATGATCGCTATCATGCACGGCGAAGAATATCGAGAACCAAAGCGCTGGAGGAGCAAGCAAAGCGCGACAAGGAGGTTGAATCCAAGTCCCGTCCAGTCCGAAAGGAATGGCGGGTAAAAGCAGTCCCGAACAAGGATTCGGAGAGTTCCGCTCAGGACAAAAAACTCGAGCCCTCGCCATAAGGTATATGGTACATATCTTTGCATTGCATATAGAATAGGTTTTTCATTTCAATTCTTTTCATTCATCACAGCATGTTTAAATTTTTGAAGCTTGCATTTATATTTCAATTGTGCATTAGGAAGCATATAAAAAAATATTTCGGCCAAACTTCAGGCCGGCCGGCCCCACCTAGGCCGGCCGGCCCCACTTGTCAACTCCACTGGCCGGATCACAGCAGGCAAGGAACAACATCATGTGGGAGGACACGACACGAGAGGATGGAGGAAAATGGACACAACTCCAGGCCGAACGGCCCCAGCCAGGCCGGCCGGCCTCCAAGCACCGTTGCTGTCCCATCCTCACCTACCAGAGCACTCAGCACAGGGCAGTGACCACCGACGCACGGGATGGGCACGACCGGCGCCATGTGCAGGCCGATCGGCCTGCCTCAGGCCGGCCGGCCTCCCCCTGCTGCGCCTCTATAAACACCGGTGCCCAGCTCTGAAGGAAGACGCCCCAAGCTTAGGTATGCGTGCATCCTGCTCAATTCCCTTCTCCCTCGCTTAAATTTCGAAATTCTCTAAGTAAGGTTAGAGTTCAAACCACAAGGAAATTCTGCTAAAATTCATTCTTGAATCCTTGTGAGAACAAACCCCTGCCAGTTGAACGAGAATGTTTGTGGTGGTTCTTACACCACAAGAACGACTAACCGAGTTGTGGTGATTAATCTCCCACAAGAACGCCTAACATCTAACTTTCTAACCTTTGATTTCCTTCGGGTATTGTTAGGCTAATCTTTTGCAGGAATCATGTGGACTAAGGCACGTGGAGTCGTCACCAAGCTCACCTCGTCGAGCTCTCGCCGCTCTCGGGAATCCTCTACTTCCCGGGATACTATGTCGGTCGACTCAACTCGACACGACACAGAGTCCCATGAGGAGGAGGTACCGAGGAACAGGCTCCGCATCAGGATCATGACTCGGGTCGAGCACATCGTTGCTCGGACCGAAGACGAGAGAACGGTGCTGGACCAGCTCCAGGACCGCTACTTCACAAACACCAAGTACTTCGACCCCATGCTGCTGATCAAGACCGGTCTCGAAGGAGACATGGAACGGGCGTTCAACAATGCCGGATGGCAAAACTTCTACCCCGTCACGGAAACAGGTTCGCATTTTCTTACTATGGAATTTTTGATGAGTTTGAAAATCGAAGTTCGTCCCAACGAGACAAACATTTGCTTTCGATTTTTCAACGAGGATTTTGTTTTGACCCCGAAACAACTCAGTGAGGCTCTTGGTTTTAACAAGAGATGCATCATTGATGCCAACCTGCTGGTGACTAACCACCGGTACAACCGTGCCGCATGGTGGGATAGCATCACAGGGGAGCCATCCTCGGGGAAAAATAGCATTACCGCTATTCACAACCCCACTCTTCGTTTCCTGGCGAAGTGGATCGCTATGGTGGTCCACCCGCGCGCTGATTTACGTCTTTGTCTTTTGCCTGATTTAGAGTGCCTGTATGCCATGGTCAAGAAAATTCGCTTTTCTCCGGTCATGAGCATGCTTGAGAACTGGCAAAGGTTAGTCAGTGGCCGAGCCACAATTGACATAACCTCGCTAGTCACACGCATCGCCAGCCATGTTGGTGCTTTGCAGGGCGCTCAAGTCACTTTCCTTCCAACTACACAAGAATATCAGTACTGCATTGGTTTAGACCATTTCGTCCAGGGTCACTTGATGCGTGAGGGCCCTGGCAACACTCTTTTCATGTGCTATCCTGGTTTCATCGATGAAGTTGAGCTTCCATGCCCAGCTTTGTCGCTGAGATCAGTGAGAAGTCTAACCATGCAGCTCAGAAGGAGGGAACCCGCTCGCCACAGTGTTGCAGGCCCTGCAACACGTGGCAGGCGGGCCAGGCATGACGACGAAGCCGGAACTTCTACCGCGCCACAGCCCGAGTACCGCTACCAGCAGCAGCCCGAGTACGACTACCAGCAGAACCCCACGGCCAACATGAACTTTGAGGAAGCATTCGACTACCACCAAGGAACAGCAGGCTACGGCCCGCAGGTCGGACCATCCGCCTCCGCCAGGTATGATTACGAGAACCCGGTTTCCCGGGGGATCGCTGATCTGAATACCAGGATGGAGACAATGACGCTGCAACAACAGCAACTCAGAGATGCAGTTGCACACAACACTGATCTCACGCAGCAGAACTGGGGGATGACCACATCCATCCAGACCGACATGCACGGCTTCTTCAACTACATGCACTACGACCCCGACCAGTACTACCAGTGAGCTTCATCGAAGCTTGGGGGAGTCGCAGGTATGTCGAAAGCCGTCGCCTTTGCCTTGCCGTTGCCTTGCCGTTGCCGTTTGCCTTGCCGTTTGCTTTACCGTTGCCTTGCCGTTGCCGTTACCTTACCGATGCCTTTGCCTTGCCGTGCCATGATGAAATAAAATGCTACATAAAATAAATAAAAAGAAAAAAATGAGAAATAATAAAAACAAAATAAAATAAAAGCCCCAAAAAGATGTCTTTATGTATGGAACTATGGTTGAGAACCTCTGGAATGATGAATGGTTGCTCTGTTTATGCCCTCTAAGTGCCTCGTACTTAATCCTTAACTCTTAAGTATTTGAGTTCGTTGGCATTTAAGGATCCGCCATGATAAAACTGTGGGAGCAAGAGCACTTGTTCATTGTTTAAGTTATTGTGAGTTTTGATATGGTTTGTTTCAAGGTATAACTGCATGCTTAGTAAGGAACCTCTCGGAAGTTTTTATAAAATGTTACATGGTGAATCTTCCTCGATGGTTTAAATGTCCTATCCAGAGCCTAAACAGTTATACATTCGTTGAAACTACCATATGCTATCTTGAGTTGCTTTGAGTCTTGTCGAATGGTGAAGTCCGCTTGCAGAAGGTACTTGACATTTACCGGCCTTCCCATCCACCTCAGCCTCAAAATGTCCGACTAGTCAAAGTCCCGCTCCGGGGTTGACGTCCACCGTCGATGACATACACTCATCTCATCACAAAGCTCACCCCAAAAGGTCCTCAAATACTCCATACAAAGCTGAATCCCTCTCTGTTACCAAAGTGAGAGAAGAGATGTATTCGAAAAAAAAATGGAGACAAATGCTCCATCTGAAAAAAAAGAGAAGAAGAAACATCTCAAAAATATGAGAGAGAGAAACAATAAGGAGTCCAAAGACCTTTGAGCATCACACCTTCTCCCTCTCCATTCAAACCCCATGAATTCCAAAGACCGGAATTTGACGAGTACCATCGCTCGCGGACCACTCTTCGACTCGACAACAGAAGTAACCAAGGTATGCCACTCTTACCCTACCTACAACTCCACTTCAGCCTTAGTGTAGGGAAACATTGGTCAATCCCGACCAAGAGTGAGGATTAAACACCTTGAGTGACTCGAGAGTACCATCGGGGAATGAATCAACCATCTTTTGAAAAATTCATATCTCTGAGATGGAACCTGAAAAGTTGCAGGAAATACTTCAGAGATGACCGTTCAAGCTCTCAATAGCCCAAAACGTGAATCAATGCAGCCCCACGTGGAACCATGGTATGAGTTCTCTTTTATGCCAACTTATTCAAATGATTTGTTGAGTTTTGGCTTAAGCATAGAGTACTTTAAGAGTATAAACATTGAAGCAACTCCTGACCTACCGAACCTAGAGTTTTAGCCTTGCTCGAGGACGAGCAAGAGTCAAAGCTTGGGGGTGTGTTGACGGCCATTATAACCTCGTAGTGACCGTCAACATTTCAGGTAAAATGAGGATGATCATACCATATTCCATACATAAAAGTATTTTCACTGACAAATTCCACAAGTTTTGGATGAGTTGTGCTTGCAGGATGAACCAGGAGAAACAAGGGCCAAACCTGGCACAGAGCCAGGCCGGCCGGCCTAGGCCAGGCCGACCGGCCTCCCCTGGCCAGGTCTGGCCACGTCATTGATCCACAAGCCATGCCAAGTACCCAGGATGATCAAGCACCGTGCAAACAACGTCGGTTTGATCCAAGGACCCGGAAGGCCTAGAGATGAAAGCACATGGATTGAAGGGCCCACATCCTAGGATTCTCGGACAGCTTCAACTAAACGCAACCGTTACCGACCTTGGGAGAGCATCAGGACCGTTCCTGCAGAGGGCGGTGCCAAGTGGCACCAGGGCCAGGCCGGCCGGCCTAGCCCAGGCCGGTCGGCCTCCCTCTGTGGCCGCCACGTCTCCTCCTTCGCGTGAAGCTTAAGCAGAGCCTTGGCGTGCTAATGACGCTGACATCCACCCCCTGGAGGCTATAAAAGGAAGCTCATTCACCTTGGGAAGACACACACCACATATCTCAAGTCTTTACTTGAAGGGAGCTCTAGTACCTTTTTCATTTCTTAGATTAGGATTAGAGTTGGGAGTAGAGTCGAGTCGAGCTTAGCTCGGATCTTCGGAGTCTTCGGAGTTCTGGTAAAGCTCTTGTATCCTTTCCTTCTTTTGAAGAGTTTATTTATATAATTACTTTCTTATTTCAGAGCTTAAGTTATCTTTTATATTTCTCTCTTGCTCTTCTTTAAGAGTAAAGATCTTGCTCTCTTTAGAGCAAAGTCCTTTCCCCCTTTAGTTTTAGTGTAGAGTTTAGTTTAGCTCTACCGGGTTTTATCTCGCGGGTTTGCTCGCCTTGACCGGGCCGTAAGACGCCTTAGGGAAGACGGGGATTTATCTTGACAGGCCTCAAGAGAAATCTTAATCATCGAGTGCAGACGTGGTGTCTGGCTTGTTGATTAACTAGGAAGTGTGTTGCACCCCACGGTACAGCAGTGGTAGGCGGCAGGTGGTGACAGCCCTGTCCGTCCTTCGTAGTCCACCACGTTCGGGTGTATTCATAACAGTAGTGCTGAGCCCGGAGAACCCCCTCTCTCACCCCGTTCTGAGGTTCTCCCGTTCTAGCCGTCGAAGCGAGCTCTCTTCCCGGTATCTAAGCTAGGGTCTAGGCTAAGGCTAGAGTGCCTTTTGCTCTGAGTTAGAAAGAGTCTAGGTCCGGTCTCTCCCAACATCTTTCCTTTTCTTTAGAAATAGGTGCTCCGTGTGTCGCTGGTCTTTCAGACCTTCTATCCGGTCATTAACTTGACCATTATCCACCCAAACTTAGTGTTTGTGCCCCTAGGTTTGTGGCCTGATATTTCTGGCAAGATATATCATTTCATTCTTCAATACACTTTAACCATCTGCTTCCCTGCGGAAATATAAATACGATACCCTGGGGTAACTCCCGAGGTGAAGTGCTACAACGAGATATATTCTGTGCGCTTGCAGAATTAAATTTTGCATACAACGACATATATCTACGCGCTCTTGAGCATTGCTAAAACGTGACGCTAAGGAGTGCCAACACTCTCTCTTACGCATGGGGGCAACGAGGTCGCCGGTGGTCATGGAGGTAGTAAAGATGAGTGGACAACGCAGGTTGGGTCATTTTTTAGCTCTTTGATCGTCATGTTTTTTCATTTGTATTGGTTTGATCATGCACAACATGCTCATATATATTTAATCATCAACCTCTATTTAATCACCATTCCAATTTTACAGTAGGTGGTAGATAAAGTTGGGTTCACTCCGGTAGTTGGAATGACTTTTGAATCAGAAGAAAAGGCTTATGAGATGTATAACACATATGCTGGTAAGGTTGGATTCAGTGTTAGAAAGAGCAACTGTCGGTGTTCTACTGTCGATCCTACCGAGGGGTATCCCGAGGTAGTAGAGTTTCAGGTGGGTTTCGCCGAGATCAGGAACGCAAAGGCAAAGAGACTCAGGATTTTAGACAGGTTCGGGCCGCTTAGAAGGCGTAATACCCTACGTCCTGTGTGGTGATTGGTATTGATGAGATCGTGTTCTTTGGAGAGGGTCCCTGCCCAGCCTTATATACACGGCGGGCAGGGTTACAAGGTCGGTTTCGGATAGAATCCTAACCAATTACTACTCGGAGATTACTCTACAAGGCAATCCGAGTAGTTTACAAGTCATACGACTAGTTTCCATATCGAGAAGAGTCCTTGCAGTACTCTACTCATGTTCTTCACGCCTGGTACGACTCTGACTGGAGAATCCATGTGTCCCTGTGGGCCCATGGTCGTACCTCCAACAAGCCCCAAGCGCTTCATCGTCGAGTATCGTCAACCGAGTGCTTGCCAAGCCAATCGAGTGCTTTTTCGAGTTCTTCTAGTGCTTGATCAGTCTTGGATAGGTCTTGGTTGTCACGAGGCCATGAGGTGCTTAAGCCCCGTTTATTCTGATTAAATCAGTAGTCTTCAAAATATTATATGGTGTGCGATAAGAATCGCACTCCATATGGAGTAGCCCCCGAGCCTTAAGTTGAATCGAAGAATCAGGTTGAGGGTCCACAGAATCTTGAATCTTCATCTTGTTCTTGAAATGTGCAATTTGGAAAAATTGCACTTGATATCAAGTAGCCCCCGAGCCTTGGGTTGAATCAACGAATCAAGCCGAGGGTCTTGATTTAAGTCTTCAGTCTTCAGAAAAAATAAAATCAGCAGTCGATGTATATCGCCTATCAGCCCCCGAGCCTTGAAACGATTCAGAATGATCAATTCAAGGGTCCAGAGAGCTTTAGGGTTCTTCAAATCATCTTGGAGATCATCATCCTAGTGGTAATTTGCACCCAGAAATAGTAGTCACATCCAATCATCTTGGAGATCTTCTTCCGAGTGGTTTTCTTGTACCCAGCCCCCGAGCATAGGTGTGGCGTCCATCCTTTGGATGTCCTTTAACCACCTGTATCAGTCCCTGGATCAATACGCTGATACAGGTTTTACACAGGATTAGTATTGGAAGCAATAAAAGCGCAGTAAATAGAGAGTTACTACCTTCGCCTTAGCGGAAAGTGGCATTGTGGCCCATTCGAGAGGGGGATGGGCCGGAGTGCCTTACACGCCCATGTACCTGTAACATTTGAAAGCAAGGCTGAGTACACCTATGATTGGTACTCAGCAAATCCAGTGTGAAATTATGATGTATGCAAGGGAGTGAGGTTATCCTTTGGTGGAAATGTAAATATAAAGTGAAGTATTATATATTTGCAAACATGGGTGGGAAAGAAGGATTAATAAGTGGTTTGGTCCTGGAGGGGCATCTCATCCCTACCAGTCCCCATGTTTTAGTTTTCTCTTTCCCAGAGGCCAACAGGGTCCTTCTGGGCTGGCTTATGCCTCGCTCATCTGGGCCTCCGCCCATCTCGTCATCTCATACTTTATTACTACTGGTGATTGCTAATCAACGGGGGCTTTCACCAAATGGGCTCATGACCGAGAGCCACGGCTATCGACAGATTGGTTACTCTGCAGAGGTTGCACCCTATGCCATACGGTCGGTCAGTCCATACCCCCGCGGAGGGCGGTACCGACCTACGAGACCCGTACCCGCCGGTGTCTGTCTCCAGACTGCATTTCCTAGGTCCAGCCACAGGTAATACTGGGGGCTAAACAGGGGCTACTAATCATCATCCGCTCCGCGGATGTCGACCCGGGTCCTCTGAGCTCATGTAATAGGGCCCTCGGCCCTCAGGGTCTCCCTACCCTGTACTCTAGTCAACCCGTGCCGCCCAGTCCCAGCCCTCTGTCTGGGGCTGTCTCCAGTACACCCGTTCCCGACTTGGTGTGTGCCCGACTCGGCACCAGGCGCTACCCGGTTCGCCGGTCGGCACTCTGCACCAATCCTACGGCTCCTTGGGATGGATTGTCTAGGATCTACTAGCGGGGTGTGGGTCAAGGCCTCACATTACAGGTCATTCCCGAAGGCCATGTCCTTTTTGGCCCGTATGGCGGTACTGGCACTGGAAAGACTCTCCCGTGAACCGGTCCTTATGCGACCAGAGCAAGCCTTTGAGACAGGATCCTCTGTCGAGGCTGCCTCCCTCACTCGCAAGTCCGTCCTTAGTGGTTCTATTATTAGTTGGTTCCTTTTACATTAATTCCAACATTCACTCTCCTCTCCCGGAATCTCTTCTGAATAACAAAAGGTTCAGAAATTCCTAAGAAATCTAGTTCTAAATAACGCTCGGTCAGCGATAGGGCGTGACCGGGGTTATTGATAGGATGTTGGGCTAGAATTGGCTCTAACTCAAGGGGAAGGTGGAATATAGAGGGTTCTCCTTATATTTTAACAAAGTATGCATTCCATATTATTAACTTGGTTGATTTTATTATGCAGGAACTGGGACTGGCATGACCAAGGAGTTGGTTGCCAGGACTTGCCTTCATGGATGGTACTTGGACGTCCGCTAATGCGTTCGTATGCTCGATGCTGACCAGGTGCGGCTTCTGGATCTTCCGGAGTTTCGGCATCTTGGTCAGGACCTGGTCATGCCATCGACCTATCGATCAATATAGAAAATAACATTCAGTAAAACAATACATCAAACAATTCCTATAGAATAGAAATAAAGGATGAAAAGAGATATTAAGAGATAATCCATTAATTATGGTAAATAATTAATGGATTCAAGGAATGGAATTCCCAGGAAATTAATAAGTAATTTCCTCGGAGATGATCGAACGGTCGGGGAGTTGTATGGATTTCTAAGAGATAACTCCCGGGTGATGGCTTTTAAGAAGGGTTTGGATAGTATAACGGTTAGGGTCTTACCAAAACCCCGGGTTTTGATCGGGCGGCAAAACGACACCCGTGGGGCTCAGACGGGGTTTCGGCGGGGTTTTGGAATAGCGCGATTGAGATTTTGGGCTAGGATGTAAATCCTAGGGAACCAAGCACATGGAAATGCTTAGAATAATCCCTGGTATTTATGGAAAAACTTGGGGATTTTGTGGAGCTTTAGAATAGGATGGGTAATAATTGGTGTGCACTAACAGGGCTTTTCTATTGGATGAGAGGAACACTTTTGGAAATTGGGGTCAAGAAATATCCTAAAATGGTTTAGATGGCTCTAATAGGTTTAGAAATATTCCTAATATTTTGGAGAAATTTGGGGAATATTTGGAGTGGAGGAAGGGCTCTAAGTAAGATTTGGTGTACACTTACCGGGTGTACCTAGCATTTTGTTAGTGCTGACGCGGCGGGGCGGCTGGCTGGCGTGGACTGGTGGGGCCCACTACGCGAACTGTTCCGTGGGCCAGCCTGGTGGACGCGGTGGACCGGGGCTGCCTCCCCACGGTCCATACGGACCGTGTCCATCCGTCGTGCGGGTGGTAGGACGCCGTGGACCGGCCGTAGGCCGGAGGCCTGTTGGGCCATCGGTCCACATGGACCTAGCCCACCCGGCCGTAGGAGGGGCTGGGCCCACCTGTCAGCGGTAGGAGGCAAGGAAGAAGGCGTCCCAGGGGGAGGTCTTCTTCTTCCTGGCGCCTAACGCCATGGAATGTGGAGGGGGAGCTCCGGGCTCCACCTGATCTCGGCGCTACGGCCACCTCGACCCGCGTGGAGGTTATGAGCGCGGAGAGGAGGGTAAGGGAACTCCATTCCGCACCTTGGGTTGGGGGTGAAAGGGAGGATGGAGGGGCGGCCATGGGAGGTGCATGATCTCGGCTCGGTTTGGGTTGTGTCGAGTGAAGGGAGGGGTGCTTCCCCTATTTATAGGCCGGGAGGAGGTCCGGGGGCTCGACACGTTGCGGGGAAAGAGGAGGCCGGCGGGGAGTTTGCTCGGGTGGTCGGCGCCGTATTCCGTTCGCGGCGGCGGTCGGTGAAGTCGACACGCGGCACCCCTGCGTCCCAAGCTCCGATCTTGGCCGTGCAGTGGTCATCGAGTGATGGTGACGGCCTCGTAGGGGGAAAAACCTACGGTGTCGTAGGGGCACCGTGGGGAGCGGCGGTATGGGCGCCGGTATGGGCGTCCTCCCTGCCATTAATGGTGGGGATGAGGTGGTTGGCGTCCGGGAGGGGGAAGCGAGGGTACGTGGCGTGGTGGTGGCTGCGCAAGGAGCACGTCGCGTGGCAGGGCGGGGTAGCGGCGGCCCCGACTGCGGCGCCAGGCGGCGTCCCGGCCATGGAGCAGAGGAGGGGAGGTTGGGCGCGGGGCGCGGCCGGTGGTGTGGAGCGCATACGACGGTGATGCCTGCAGCGGCGGTGGCGTGCGGCGGCGCGCGGCGCGCGGTGGCGGTGTTGGTGCGGTACGGCACGACGGGGGCCGGCACAGCGGGGCGCGATGCAACGCGGCCAGGGGAGGTGCGGCGCGGCGAAGAGTGGCCGGCGGTGCGGTGGTGTGGAGGCGGTCGCGCGACGGTGAGGGTGCGGTTGGCGCAACGGCGGCGCTCGGTGGGGCAACGCCGGGCCCGTGCAGCCGCGCTTGGTGGCGGCAGCGGTGTGCGGGCGGCGGAGCCGAGGCTCGCCGGCGGACGGCGGCGCTGGGGGATTGACTCCCCAGCGGCGGCGGCACGCATGCACGTGCGCAGCGCGTGCGCAAGGGAGGGGGCGTGCGGGCCGGCAGGCCGTGGGGTGCGAGCGGGTCGCGGCCTGGCGGCCTGCTGACCGGCCAGGGGAAGGAGGGCGCACATGGCCCGTGGAGGCAGGCTGGGCCGAGCGGCGAACTGGGCGGAGCGGGTTAGGTTGGAGGAGGAGATAGGAGGATGGAGGAGTGGGCCGTGGCCCGTGCGGCCAGGCTGGGCCGGAAGGAGGGAAAGAGGCGCCCTGCGCGGGGAGGAGAGACGGATGAGACTCGGAGTTAGAGGGGAGAAGGTAGACTTTGACGACGGGCTGTGAAGGTGGTTTGGGCCGGAAGTTAGGACTTGGCCCGTTAATCAAATAAAGGGTTTTTCTATTTATTTGAAGTAGAATTTGGGTTCAAATTCGAATGGGGATTCAAATTTAAAGGAAGTTTTGATGTAAGGGTTGAGACGAACATTGACTTGGGATATTTTGGGAGGATTGGAGATAGGGAATTAATATTTAAATTGGATTTAAATATTAAACCCAAGAATTGGGAGGGGGAAATTCTAACACACAAATGCAGCACATATGATAAATTTGAATGCATCATTTGATTTGAGAAATGTATATTTTGAAATATTGTTAGGGGAGAGAGTAGGTTTAATTTAAAGAAAAATTTTGTAAAGCCCGGATTTCTAAATGTCTTAAGAAGCAGGGCGTCACAGGGCTACCCCACTTAAGAGAAATCTCGTCCCGAGATTTAGGGTTAGAGAGAAGAACTAGGGTTTACCTTATTATTTTTCTTGGCGAATGCGGAAATCGAAGTTCCCAACTTCCATCCAAAGGAATTTCTTCTTCCTTCTAAAGTTTGAGATTATTTCTTCATGTAATGTATTTAGTCTCTATTTCCATGTAAGGGAATGTTATTACTGATGCTTTTGTCCGTTATTCCCTAGGTTTGTCCAATAAATTTCCGGCCGTACCTGGAATGTTTTGAGGATAATCTCCTTTCTAGGTTATTTTAGTCCTCAAGTTCTTGAGACCGGATTTTCTTTTCTTTTTTTTCTTTTTTTCTCTCTGGGTCACTACCCCACTTAAGAAGAACAAACTTGGCATTACGCTGAGATTTTCCTTTTTCTTGTAGATATCCTGGATTCTTGGGGTTTCTGTCTAGACTTCTTATCCAGGATTTTCTTTTATCTTGATGTATCCATGTCAGTTCCTGGTACGTTCATAATAACTTACTCTTGATTGTCAGAGTTATTCCGTACCAGTTTATCCCCTGTGGATCATCTCCTGTGGTTCTTCCTTCAACTTAAGGAAAATTGACCCAGGATTTCCTTAAGTTATTTCCTGATTTCTTAGTTAACCCTCAGAGTTTCTTTACCCTTGAGAGTACTATATTTTTATCCAAGTTTCCAATTATTCGAGGTTTTCTTTCATCACTTGGATATATCCTTCTTGGGTGTATTACTCCGGGGTTAGAGATACTGCTTGGGCACATTACCTCCACACCCTCGATCTCTTAATAGTTTTAAGAGATGAAGCTTGGGGAAAGGTTGTGATTGTAACCGGGGTCACATTCACTCAAACTTGGCAAAACTTCCGGGGTTATTTGATGGAAGCAAAGTTGGTGTAAAACTTGGATAACCACTTCTCATCCTTTAATTTGGTATGGTGATTCTTCTGAACACTTGAGAAGTGTCTCCTTCCATTACGGCGGGATGGTCAATATGCTTGTGACCTTCCTAGTGGAATGGATCTTCGTACCTTACGTGGTGATTTCTTCAAATCACTCGATTTATACCACTAGATTGTCGGTGATATTATCTCCGGCAGTCTTCCACAGGGGTAGCCCACGGAAGTGATTTGTAATGCAGGGAAGATCGCAAAGATCGGAAGCAGGATGGTTAGGATGGACAGACACAGGGGTTTATACAGGTTCGGGCCATCGACTCGACGTAATACCCTACGTCCTGTTTTGGGGTGTTGTATTGCGTAGATTGTGAGTTGAGATGTGTTCAGATGAGTCGAGTTGTTTTGGAGGGGGTCCCTGCCCGCCTTATATATCGGGGGGCAGGGTTACAAGTCGGTTTGTATCCGATCCTATCTCTAAGAATCCTTTCCTTCTTTACAATAATTCCTATTCCAACTAGGACTTCTCCTCCCAGATCCTTCCTCCGTGCGCCGACTTGTCCCGCACGTCTTCAGGTCCAGAACGGTGGGCTGGGCCGCCCCCTTTTGGTGGGCTGCCAGGCTTGCTCGTGAGGTACCCGGGTACTATATCCCCCACAGTAGCCCCCGAGCACTTCTTGACCGATCGTTGGCTGTAATTGATCCGTCTTTTCTTGCATGATCCGAGTGCTCCAAGTTGTCTAAGATCTCATCCGAATGGTTTCGAAGAAGATCCGAGTGGTTTCGAGGAAGATCCGAGTGCATGCTCAGACGTTCCTGAAAACAATTCTTCAATTATAGCCATAGTGAGGGGAAGGAGTGCTCTTCTTCACGACGCGACAGCGAAGTGAATACACTTAGCCCCCGGGCTTTGGGCAATTTTAGTATGAAATTGGCCAAAGGTCTTCAACTTTTATCCATCTGTATCTTGATCTTCAATGGTGTGCACCTCCAGGTGCACCCATTGGGTGTAGCCCCCGAGCCTTGAGCAGAATAGAATATTCTGGTCGAGGGTCAAAATAAATATTATGAATCTCTTTTAAACTTAATCCATCAATGGTGTGCACCTCCAGGTGCACCCATTGGGTGTAGCCCCCGAGTCTTGTTACGACTCAGCATGATCGTGTCAAGACTCTGAAAGCTATGAATTCCGACTGATTTTTTCAGCCCCCATGCCTCTGGACATGGATTTTAGATAATCTTTTCCTTCAGGGGCTTTTTTGTTTCCCCTTTATAAGGATTTTGTCCTCAAGTTCTTTGAACTCGGCATGACCTCCGAGTCGTGTCCCACGACTCAGCTTGACCATATGGTAAGCCATCTTCTCGCAAGATTTATACTTGTCAGCATTTGACTCAGATTCCTGAGCGAATATAGCGATAGTATCGCATGCCTTACGTAAAAATCAATTGCAAGGATGCAATATTAACTGCAAAATCAAATCTGGCCGTCGACTAATTTTAGCCTCACGACCGAGTGGTTTCTGCCCCTGAACACTAGCTCAGGAACCCACAAATTTGTTAGCGTAACAGAACCGAAAGGTCGTGCTATATTTCAGCCCATTTAGGCCCACTACTCCGCAAAGTCCGTTGCCTCCCAACGGTTGCTTTACGGAAGGCGAAATATCGCGAGATATCGCGACTCCTTACCGCATCTTTGAATTCAAAGCGACGGGACGTGCCTGCGTCGGTTGAGTTCCCGAGACACGCATCGCGCCGCGCGCGGGAGGAACGGTTCATTCCTTTATAAGCCATCCCCGCCGCAATCTTCTTCCTTTACTTGCCATTTGCCTTCCCCGACGCTCCAGTTCTCCTCCTCGCGCAAGAGCAAACCCTAGATCCGCTCCCGCAGCTTTCCTCCTCGCTCTTCAGCCCCGCTCATCGCCATGGCGCCCAAGAGGAAGGAAGGCCCGAAGCGGAAGGAGAGGTCGCCGGCAAGGGCCCGGTCGTCCAAGGCCAAGGCCACCGCCGAGGTCGCCGTGGATCGCGCCGCCGAGTGGAGGGAGTCCATCACCACCACCAGGCGCCTCGAGCAACACGTCATCGACGGCATCCTCCCCGACCAGCAAACCGCCGAGTGGCGCGCCGCCGCCGGTGAGTCTTTCCCCACCCCAAACTCCTCTGATTTGGTGGTGTTCGAATCTTTCTTTCTTCGTGGTTTTGGCGTGCCCGCGCATCCTTTCCTCCGCGGGCTGCTGCACTTTTATGGGATCAGTCTCTGCGCGCTGAATCCCAACTCCATTCTCCATATCGCCATCTTCATCAACCTCTGTGAGGCCTATCTTGGGATAGAGCCTCACTTCAATCTTTTTCTTCATCTTTTTCTTCTTAAACCTTATCCCCGAACCGACTGCCCGCAAGTAGTCGGGGGCGCCGGATTCCAACTCCGCGAGGGTCGAACTCGGGAGTATTTTGACATCCCTTTCCTTACCTCCAATAAGGGGTGGCAGTCCGAGTGGTTTTACGTAGGAAACCACTCGCCTGCCATCTCTCCAGAAATCGATTCTCGTCCTGTTCCCTCCCAGTCCTGGACCGCTCTTCCCAAGGAGAGTGAAATGGATCAGGTTCGGGAACTCCTGGGTCTTATTACCCAGTTGAAGGACAATGGGTTGTCTGCCGTCGGAGTGGCAGCCAACTTCGTTCTGCGCCGGGTCCAGCCCCTCAAGCAGCGGGCTCACCCGGCGTATGAGTATTACGCCGAGGGGGACAACACGCGCGAAGCCCCCGAGCGCGTCGACAAAGTCCAAGCCGCCGCTCGGCTTGGCAAATTCTTCGCGACCGGAACCTCCCTGAGGACCACTGACTGTCCTCCGGCGTTCAACTTGGGAAATCCACGCCCTGAGGTATTTAGTCAATCTGTTGTTGTTTTTTATTTCAATTCCACCCATTGGGTGTAATCTCAGAACTGAACCCAATTTTTGCAGGGTCGAGCTGCCTTTGTATCCCTCCCTCCTTTGCCTGAGATGCCAAAGGGAGTGGATCAACCGGCTCGGCGCAGGGCCGTTGGATCTGAAGAAGCAGTCGGGGGAAGTGAGAGTGATCTGCGCGACTCAGATATCACTCTGTCGTCCTCTCCTTCTCCCGATGTGCTATCTCCGAGTGGTGAGAAGGCTGCCCCTGCCCCGAAGAAGCGGAAGATCTCAACAGGGATCGTGTTTAGGGATGCGCCAAGCCGCCGCCAACTCCTTATCTCTGAGTCGTCTGACTCGGAAGAAGATGAAGCTGGCGTGGCCGAGTCGTCAATCCTACCGCCAATCACAAGCTCGGAGCAGTCTCCTCTTGCAGTAATGCCTCTGAGTGCTGCAAGTCCGAGGGACCTCCCTTCCCCCACTCGGAAAGGAAAGCGCCCGAGAATGCGCATCTCTACTCTGTAAGTATCCTTATCATCTCTTTGATTTACCTTTATGTTCTTCTATTAGTGATCCATATATGCTTTATTCTGTAGCACGCCATCTGAGGTCCCCTTCGCGGGTCCTCCGCCTCAGTCGGCTGTTGAGACCGAGGCCCCGTCAATCCAAAGTCCAGAGGTGCCGATCCACTCGGCTGATCTTCTCAGCGATCAGCCTGTGGGTCCGCCACCAGAGTCACTGCGAGCACCAACCCCGCCTCCACCGAGTCCTACACCGGCGTCGCCGACCCCGCCGCCAGTTCCTCAAGGCAGCCCCCAGCCTGCTCCTGTGGTTGAACCGACTGCAGCAGTGGAGGAGCCCCAGACTGCGGCGGTCGAGGTTGCTTCTGCGGTGGACGGCGCTTTGAGTGGTGGTGCTCCCATGACTCCTCTGGAGGAGTTCATGTCACTCCATCTTCGCATGGGCCACATAGCCAAGGTATTTCCTGAGCTACTTATTTTGTTGATATCAAGTACCGAGTGGTACATCAATTCGTATTGTCATCTGACTTGTCTTTGCAGGACTTAGCTGCTGATGCCGAGGCCAAAGCCTCGGTTATTCAAGAACTATCTTCCGCAGTTGCTAAGGCCGACTCCTTGGTGGCCCGAGTGGCTGAGCTCGAGGCTGCTGCGGTCCAGCGCCAGGCTGAGTTGGAGGAAGCCCAGCGTACCACTCGCGATTTACGCGGGGAGGTAGAGCAGGCTAAGCTCAACGAGGCCCAGGCCGTGCACGAGCTCAGAGGTATGTTCTTCCTTGTTTGTTTTTCTGTCAGACGTGAAAATATTATTCAGATCTAACTTTCTGTAGATTATCGATATCGGATTATGTCCCAATTCGCAGAGCTCACTGCCAAGGTGGCCCGGCTGCAAGGTGAAGCTGAGGCGCTGCGCACCGAGAAGATAGCGCTGGAGGACGCTATCCGAGTGGTGGCGGAGGAGATCGAGCCGGAGGCGTCATCGTCTTCGGCTTCCATCCTCGACCGCGTTCGGGCGCTCCCACGCTACTTCCGGCGGCAGCTCTGCTCCATCAGCCAGGCCAGCTGTGGCCATGTCCTGGCGGTGCTCAAGTCGCTGTTCCCGGCGTCAGACCTGGAGCCACTCGGCCGCGGGTATGCTGCCGGCACCTCCGAAGACGACGTGGGCAGACTGCTCCATGAAGTCGAGCCTATCGCCAATGTCCTGTCCAAGGATGTTGTTGATGACTCGGATGAAGCGGCCCCGTCTGGTGCTGGTGACCCTGCAATGTAAATAAAATATTTGTAGTATTTGGTCGAACTAGTACTGTTTGAACAATGTTTGAATTGTCATTATTGTATATAAGTTTTTATTGGTCTACAACTCCCTTTCTTTCTGCGCTGGCCTTAATTTCTGAGTGGTTGACCTGTTACGGAGTAGATTAGCCTCGTTGGTCTCAGTCTCATGCCGCAGAGTCTTTGTCGTACGTTTAGAGCTTTGACTTGGCGAGTACTTTCCCTCTCGATTTAAGGTTTGTTCCACTCATACTTTATGTGCGTGACGCGAAAGAGGAAATGCGAGTAGTAGAAATAGATGAAAGATGAAATCAACTTTATTGATAACTCATTATAAACATGCCGAGTCGTAACTGGGGGTGACTACCCTCCAAAATCACTCGGAAAAAATAAATCTAAAATAAAAAAGATAAATACATAACTGAATTAGGCGTAGAAACGCTGTAAGTGCTCGATGTTCCATGGATTTGGGATGTCTACGCCGTCTTCCGTCATGAGGCGATATGAGCCGGGGCGACTCACTGACTTGATAATGTATGGCCCCTCCCAAGGGGACGCAAGCTTGTGCGCGCCCTTGGTGTCTTGCTTCCTCCTCAGAACCAAATCGCCTGCTTCAAAGGATCTCTGCTTAACTGATCGATTGTGATAACGTCGCAGGACCTGAGCGTAGCGCGCGGCTTGGATCTGGGCAGCCAATCTCTTTTCCTCGATGCTGTCGAGGTCTTCAATGCGCGCCACTTGCGCGTCGTATTCATCATAGAACTCCACTCGGGGGGAGCCGTATGTGAGGTCCGTTGGTAGGATAGCTTCCGAGCCGTAAACCAGAAAGAACGGAGTTTGCTTCGTGGCACGACTCGGCTGGGTGCGCAGCCCCCAGACTACAGCTGGCAACTCCTTGATCCATCGTCCGTCGTGTTGCTTCAGCTGCTTGAATATCCGGGCCCTGAGCGCCTTGATTATTTCGCCATTGGCTCTTTCGACTTGGCCATTGGCCCTTGGGTGTGCCACGGATGCAGGGCATAGCTTGATGCTCCTCTCGCTGCACCAGTCTTTAAACTCCTGCGCCACGAAGTTCGTACCATTATCTGTGATGATACGATTTGGGACTCCGAAGCGGTGGGTGATGTCGGTGAAGAACTCGATGGTCTTGGCTGCCGTGTGCTTTCTGACTGGTTTCACCTCAATCCACTTGGTGAACTTGTCAATAGCTACAAGGACATGGTCAAAACCACCAGGAGCCTTCTTGAATGGACCAATCATATCCAAGCACCAACAAGCGAAGGGCCAGGATGCTGGTATGGTCTGCAGCTGTTGTGCGGGTGCGTGTATTTGCCTTGCAAAATACTGACACCCTTTGCAGCGCCGCACGATGTTTTCTGAGTCTGCTACAGCAGTCGGCCAGTAGAAACCAGACCGGAAAGCTTTACCAACAATGGTTCTAGCCCCGGCGTGATTGCCACAGATTCCTTTATGTATGTCTGTCAAGAGCTCTATACCCTCAGCGCGACTCACGCACTTTTGGAGGATTTGGGAAGCTCCAGATCGACGATACAGCTTGTCTCCGATGATGACGTAGCTTTTGCTGCGCCGCACGATTTGTTCGTGGAGCGAGTTTAGATCTTTGTCTTCCGCGACCTCTGCGGGTAATATGCCGCTGTCCAGATAGTCGATGATCTGGGTCCTCCAGTCCAACGCTTCGTCTACCACTAATGTGGCTGACTCTGGGGATTCTCCGACTTGTTGCTCCGCGACAGTGCCATCCGGGTTTATCTTGATAGATGGTTTGATAAGATCTTGTATGAAAACTCCGGGTGGGACGCCTTCACGGGTGGACCCCATCTTAGCGAGCTCATCTGCTGCCTTGTTATGGTCGCGCACCACGTGATGGAACTCTAAGCCATAGAATTTCCCTTCCAACTTCCTGATTTCTTCGCAGTATGCGTCCATCTTCTCGTTGGTCCTGGACCAGTCCTTGTTTACCTGGTTTATGACTAGGGCAGAGTCCCCGCGTACCATCAGGCGTTTGATACCCAAAGATACTGCAATGCGGAGACCGTGCAAGGCTGCTTCGTACTCGGCTGCGTTGTTGGATACTGGGAACATGATTTGAAGGACGTATTTTAATTCCTGTCCACTTGGAGAGATCAAGAGTACGCCTGCGCCGCCTCCTTTTATCTGGAGGGAGCCATCAAAGTACATCTCCCAGTACTCAACTACCTCGTCGTCAGCCGGAGCTTGGTTTTCTGTCCAGTCTGCTACGAAGTCGGCCAAGACCTGAGACTTGATAGCAGTACGTGGAACAAAGTTTATGTGATGGGCAGCCAATTCTATTGACCACTTGACGATTCGGCCGCTGGCATCTCGGTTATGGAGAATTTCCCCTAAAGGATTTTCGCTCACCACCGAGATTGGATGGGCCTCAAAGTAGTGTTTCAGCTTTCTTGCTGAGATAAGAACTCCATAGAGTAATTTCTGCACATGGGGGTAGCGTACCTTAGATACGGTCAGAACCTCGCTGACGAAGTAGACTGGTCGCTGAACTCCATATGCGTGTCCTTCTTCAGGACGCTCGACCACTAGTACCGTGCTAACCACTCGGGGAGTAGCAGAGATGTAGAGGTAGAGCTGTTCTCTTGGTTGAGGTGGGACGAGGATGGGAGGGCTCTGCAGGTAGTCTTTGAGTTCCTGGAAAGATTGCTTCGCCTCGTCATCCCACACGAACTTGTCCTGCTTCTTGAGCAGTTTGAAAAACGGCAATCCGCGAACGCCGAGTCGTGATATGAAACGACCGAGCGCTGCCATGCATCCAGTAAGCTTTTGCACATCCTTTTGACAGGTTGGTGGTAGCATCTTGGTGATGGCCGTGATCTTCTCGCGATTTGCCTCGATCCCGCGGTTGCTGACCATGAAGCCGAGTAGTTTACCTGAGGGTACTCCGAAGACACACTTTTCCGGGTTGAGCTTCCACCGGAATACGCGCAAGCGTTCGAAGACCTTTGTCAGGTTCCCTATCATGTCCTCGGGGTTCATGATCTTGACCACGATATCGTCGATGTAGGCTTCTACTATGTCTGGAATCAATTGATCCAGACATGCTTGAATCGTCCTCTGATAGGTTGCGCCTGCGTTCTTCAGACCGAAGGCCATTGTGTTATAACAAAAGGCACCAAACGGCGTGATGAACGCGGTCTTTATTTGGTCTTCCAGCTTCAGGCCTATCTGGTGATAACCTGAGTAGCAATCGAGAAAGCAGAGCAGGGCGGAGCCTGCCGTGGAGTCAACGACTTGATCGATGCGGGGGGGAACGAAGGGGTCTTTAGGGCAAGCTTTGTTGAGATCTGTATAATCGACGCACATTCTCCAATCATTATTATTCTTTTTTCTTACAAGAACTGGATTAGCTAACCAGTCGGGGTGGAACACCTCCTGAATAAACCCGGCTGCTAACAGCTTTGTAATCTCTGCCCTAATTGCCTCCTTGCGGTCCTGCGCGAATCGACGAAGCCTTTGCTTGATCGGTTTGGCAGTCGGATTGACCTTCAAGGAGTGCTCGGCAAGTTCCCTTGGGACACCTGGCATATCGGATGGTTTCCACGCGAATATGTCGGCGTTTTCCCTTAGGAATTTGACGAGCACTTCTTCCTATTTGGGGTCTAACTCTGCCCCGATGATGGCCGTCTTCTTTGGGTCGTCCAGGTCCAGAGAGATCCTCTTCAGTTCCGTCTCTTTGCTTGGCGCGATGGCTTCTCTCGCTGGCTTCTTGGTGGGGATCTCTAGAGCGTCCTTGTCCACCTCCTGTGATGCAGCCAGTACTTGTTCCATGCGCTTGGACATGTCCAGGGCGGCTGCCGCGTTGAGAGTTTCCTGCTCGCATATGTATGCGACTCGGACGTCTCCCAAGACGGTGATTACGCCTTTAGGTCCTGGCATTTTGACCTGCAAGTAGACGTAATGAGGAATCGCCATGAACTTGGCGAGCGCCGGCCTCCCAAGGATGGCGTGGTATGCAGTTTCAAAGTTCGCCACCGTGAACTGCATGTGCTCGGTCCGGTAATTGTTCCGGTCTCCGAAGGTAACGGGCAATGTGATGTGCCCGAGTGGTTCCGCCCCCTCTCCTGGTATCAAACCGTAGAATGCGGACTGGGGGGGGCTCAGGTCGAGAGTAGTCAGGCCGAGCTCCTTCAATGTGTTAGCAAAAAGGATGTTCAGGCCACTGCCACCGTCGACTAGTACCTTAGTGAGCCGAACGTTGCGAATCGTCGGGGCTACTACCAAGGCATGGGACCCGGGCTTCGGTATGAAGTTTGGGTGATCCTCCCGGGTGAATGTGATCGGAACTTCCGACCACTTGAGGTACTCAGGTACCGGTGGCTCCCTCGCGTGCATGACCTGGCGATGGGTGAGCTTCTGCTGGCGCTTCGACTCGAACTCTGGTCCGCCATAGATCATGCGCACCACTCGGTCGGCTTCCTGGAAGTCGTCGCCGGGCTCGTCGTTCCGCCTGTCGTCTCGCGGGGAACCATCAGTTCCTCTTTCTGTATGGAGGGCCTCTGTTGCCTCCAGTGAAGGCTCGCTTGAGCCCGTAGCACTCTCGCGCCGAGTGCTTGTGCTTGTGGTAAGGGCATTGCTCATCGAGCATGCGCTGGAAGTCCTCTGGAGTTACCCGGCCTCTGGACCGGTCCAGGGCGGCGACCATATCTCCCTCGCTCTTCTTCTTGCGAGGTTGGCTGTCATTGCGTCGATGGTCGTCGTGTCGGTCTTCATCCTCGCGGCGGTCGCGTTTGC
Organism: Urochloa ruziziensis; assembly: GCA_015476505.1. Lineage (NCBI taxonomy): Eukaryota > Viridiplantae > Streptophyta > Magnoliopsida > Poales > Poaceae > Urochloa > Urochloa ruziziensis. The sequence goes on along the minus strand of CM027122.1, from coordinate 25,722,470 downwards.
GAGTCGTCTTGTTCTCTTCTTCCCAGCGACTTCTGATCTCGCTGAGTTGTTCTTTTTCCGCGATCTCTGCGTCCGCCCACGTGCTAGCGACCCGGAACATGTCATTGACAGTCGCGGGTGGCTTCCGAGTCCACTTGTGAATCAGTCTCCCGTCGGAGATGCCGCGCTGGAAAGCTGACATCACCTCCTGATCCGTGACGTCCGTGATGGAGTTGCGCTTTTCTGAGAACCTGCGCACGAAGTCGTGCAGGGTCTCATTCTTGCGCTGCCTGATCTGACCGAGGAGCCGCTTGCTCCCGGGCCTTTCCCAGGTACCGAGATAGTTACCGATGAAGAGTTCGGTAAGCTGCTCCCAGTTGTCGATGGCGTCCTGCGGGAGTCCTGCCAGCCAGTTGCGGCAGTCCTTGGTGAGCATGATGGGGAGATAGTTTGCCATCACGTCCTCGTCGCCGCCGGCCGCTTGTACGGCGGTGTAGTAGATCTGAAGCCATTGAGATGGGTCAGATTTCCCAGTCGTACTTGTCGATATCCGATAGCTTGAAGCCTCTAGGCCACGTCACGCTTCTCAAGCGCTCGGTGAACGACTGGAATCCGCCGATCCGACCTCTAGGGCGGGAATCGCTCGGACCCGATCCGTCAGCTGCTCTTTGGGGTGTGCTGTCCCTCCTGCGATCCCGGTCCCTGGGCGGGGAACGGGTCCTCCGATAGTTCCGAGTCCTGGGTGGAGTTCGGTCCCGTCGGTAGGTCCTGCTGCGCGGTGGAGTTCGATCTCTCGGCGGAGTCGGTCGCCTGGGTGGTGGAAGCACTCGTCCTCGTGGCGGAGTGCGACCGCCATTGTTGCCGCGCCTTGGGCTACCGGAGAGGTCAGAGTAGTCTGACTCCGTCGAGTAGCCGCTCCTGTTGGGGTTACGACGGGGATTTCCATGATCCCGATCGTACTCTTCGCGCCGTCGGATTTCCTCACGGTGGCGCTCTTCGGTGCTGTTGGTGATGACGTCCCTCGCATCTCGATCTCTGTTGATCGTGGTGCGGAGGTCTTCATCACGACCCGATCCGCCGCCGGCCCGGTGTCGAGACGGACCGGGCTCAGGAGCGTCCGTGGTCGTTCTGCCTTGCATCTGGTGAACCTGGACGGAGGCGGCCTGCACGAGAGCCCTTACCTTTTCCAAGCCCGGAGTGTTAGGTGGCAGCCGATTGATTTCCTCGTTGATAGTAACGAGGTTCTGGACCGGTGTCTCGTAGACGTCGTATCCGTTGAACTCGAACATGCCGTCGCGCATCAAGTTCCGGGTGCTCCTCCGGTCGTGCTGATCCCGTTGGTGACGATGATCTTCAGAGTGAGGCTCCTGGAGTCGAGCAGTGCCAGATCCTGACGCGGTGGCTCCGTGCGGTCGTGCGGCTCTGCGAGTCGCCCGACTGGCGTTGCGTCCTCGACGCTGGTTCCTGGCTTCAGTCGTCTCCTCAGCAGGAGTGACCTCATCTTCTGAGACAGGATTGGTTGGCGTTGCTGGCGCCACCATGTAGCAATATGATCCGACTCCCTCTTGCGCGAGGTAGTCTTCCTCGGACTCGGAGAAGTCGGATGTGGGCGTATAACGCTCCAAACTACTCGGAGTCAATTCTCCGAGTGATCCTAGTAGTTCCGGCTCTGTAGAGGCATCGGACACTGTGTATCCTTCCGGCAGATCGTCCAGGATTGAGGGTCCCAGTAGATCTAACCCGTAGGAGTCGCTCCCAGAGAAGTAATCATCCGACTGGACGATGTCCTTCATCTTCTGCTTCCGAGCAAGCGCGCAAAAGCCAGGGGTCTGGACAGTAATGACCTCAGGGCTCTGGACGCATGTTGGTTGAGCGTTTACGCTCTGCGATGATTCGGCGACGCGACTCTCAGGAGTCGGATCGGAACCGAGTGATTGTAGATCTGTTCCCGACTGGTCTGGCCTCGCGTTTTGCGATGGACTCAGCGGGGTAGATCCGGCACGATCAGATGCGATCGGACCGGATTGGGCCGTGATGGCCGAAGTCGGCGCCAGAGAGGAGACCTCCGTGGCGACCGTAGTTCCTGCCGCTTGGGTATCCAAGGCGGCGGTGATGACGTCCCCGAACTGGATCTCGACTTCGTCGACGTCCGGGAGGTTGCAGCTGTCCAAGATCTTGACGCGATCCATCGAGCTTACTAGATTGATCTCGGCGATATCCCCTACCTGGCGCGCCACTGTCGGTGATATTATCTCCGGCAGTCTTCCACGGGGTAGCCCACGGAAGTGATTTGTAATGCAGGGAAGATCGCAAAGATCGGAAGCAGGATGGTTAGGATGGACAGACACAGGGGTTTATACAGGTTCGGGCCGTCGACTCGACGTAATACCCTACGTCCTGTTTTGGGGTGTTGTATTGCGTAGATTGTGAGTTGAGATGTGTTCAGATGAGTCGAGTTGTTTTGGAGGGGGTCCCTGCCCGCCTTATATATCGGGGGGCAGGGTTACAAGTCGGTTTGTATCCGATCCTATCTCTAAGAATCCTTTCCTTCTTTACAATAATTCCTATTCCAACTAGGACTTCTCCTCCCAGATCCTTCCTCCGTGCGCCGACTTGTCCCGCACGTCTTCAGGTCCAGAACGGTGGGCTGGGCCGCCCCCTTTTGGTGGGCTGCCAGGCTTGCTCGTGAGGTACCCGGGTACTATATCCCCCACAAGGATCCATCCCTCAAGTTTCTTTTATCCGGGTTGTTTGCCTCGAATGCTCAAAGGAATGAGCATTGTTTATTCCTTTCTTTGGTGGAATGATTTCCACGGGGTGTTTAGAGACATGTCTCCTTTCGAAGAATATTACGGGGAATCCCGAGATTACAGGGGTTTATCTCGGGCATGATCTCGGATAGGTGACCTTGACTGCCGACACGGGGTGGTTACCGTGGTTAAGAGTAGGGTGGGTTGATTCCTTCGGAAGGGTCGGGAGGTTGAGGTTACGGATGACCGTGAATGCAATTGAGGAGCATTTTCTGTAAAGGAACTTGCATGCCTCAATGATCTGTAGGGTTGGAGAGATTTCCTCATTAGGAGAGGGTTCTCGATCCTCGGGAAGATGTATGGGTTTTGGGGAGAGTTGGTAATGGGGCCGTGGGTGGTTAGGAACGGGGTATCATCTAGGAAGTAGATACATACATTAAGCTTGTAAGATAATTGGGTGGGCGTGTGGACTTGATGGTAATAGTGGGGCAACGAATGTACATATATAAAGGCTCCGGGACAGGGTTGCAGGGGTGAGCCTTCTTTAAGGAGGGTGTCGACTAACCCGAGATATTCGTGTTCTGATTCGGGTTATGGACGAAGTTTATCTGGATAGGAATGGAAGTGGAACTCCGGAAACGACACCTCACGGGGTTTATGGCAGGGTACCATCGGAGAAGAGAATGAATACGCGTTGGTTCTCTGAGATATGATATTGGAGAGTAATAAAGGATAGTTTTGGTACAAGGGAACCTTTTTGAGGATACATGTCAAATGTAAGGGCCGATACGAGATCTGGGTTTAGACGGAAATTGGAGGTGGGTTTCTTGGAAGAGTTGATGAAGGATTTGAGTTGATCAGAATGTTAGGAGGGCTGACTCCGTAAAGAAACTGGTTGGAGGAATAGCTTTGAGATGGTCCTACTTGGAAGGTTTGGACGGGACTTTAGTGCTCACGGATTCGGAGTTCCCTTGACTCCGTGAATTTGCGGGATGGTACCTATGGATGAAGGTTCTCGATACAATTCCTCACTGTATCTTCTTCGATTTCTTTAGCTTTCACAGGTGTTCACTGCATTTCCATTGATTTCTTCGGAATACTGATCTTTATCACATTAGGTGTATAGGATTGTCCTATACCTTTCATGTGACTTTCTCCGTATTTTCCGGAGTCTATGGATTATGGCCCCACTTTAACTGATTTCTGCAACTTTCCAAAGGTAATGTCTTGCTTGCTTCGGGATCTACCCTGCCTAAGGGGATCAAAGCTTGTATTCCTTGATGGTCCTTCGGCCTTGCTTCTCAGAGATTTCCCTTATCTCTGAATCCTTGCTCAACCTGGCACAATTAGATGGGTTTAGATTAAGGAAAATCCTTAGATTTTCAGAAACGAGGGAGTCTAACCACACATCTTTACAAACAACTATCAATCAACCCTACAGCTACTGGATAGGTGGGGACTACTGACTAGGTGTAATCAAGCATTATTCAATCAAAAATACGTTACTACTAGGCTTTAGGCTTATTCTTTGACCCAGTGCCTAATACTTCTGTGATTTCCTCTATTTACTCTGCCAGCTCTAGCTTTTCAGCTAGACTTTCTTTCATAATTTCTCCATGGTTTTGGATCATCAACCAATCTTCATTCATGTGATCCATACCTGCCAGAGTAATATTTGGAGTTAAGCATAAGGTAAGGGAAATTCGGGGGTGCAAGGAGGATTTTTCGAGAAATCTCGAAGGATATCAGGAGAATAGAAGGTTTGGGGTTTCCTAGCGTGTATGGCCTGTCTTATATGGTGCTAGGAATTTATTTATTGCTCTGATACCATCTCCTGTGGCGTCCATCCTTTGGATGTCCTTTAACCACCTGTATCAGTCCCTAGATCAATATGCTGATACAGGTTTTACACAGGATTAGTATTGGAAGCAATAAAAGCGCAGTAAATAGAGAGTTACTACCTTTGCCTTAGCGGAAAGTGGCATTGTAGCTCATTCGAGAGGGGGATGGGCCGGAGTGCCTTACACGCCCATGTACCTGTAACATTTGAAAGCAAGGCTGAGTACACCTATGATTGGTACTCAGCAAATCCAGTGTGAAATTATGATGTATGCAAGGGAGTGAGGTTATCCTTTGGTGGAAATGTAAATATAAAGTGAAGTATTATATATTTGCAAACAGGGGTGAGAAAGAAGGATTAATAAGTGGTTTGGTCCTGGAGGGCATCTCATCCCTACCAGTCCCCATGTTTTAGTTTTCTCTTTCCCAGAGGCCAACAGGGTCCTTCTGGGCTGGCTTATGCCTCGCTCATCTGGGCCTCCGCCCATCTCGTCATCTCATACTTTATTACTACTGGTGATTGCTAATCAACGGGGGCTTTGACCAAATGGGCTCATGACCGAGAGCCACGGCTATCGACAGATTGGTTACTCTGCAGAGGTTGCACCCTATGCCATACGGTCGGTCAGTCCATACCCCCGCGGAGGGCGGTACCGACCTACGAGACCCGTACCCGCCGGTGTCTGTCTCCAGACTGCATTTCCTAGGTCCAGCCACAGGTAATACTGGGGGCTAAACAGGGGCTACTAATCATCATCCGCTCCGCGGATGTCGACCCGGGTCCTCTGAGCTCATGTAATAGGGCCCTCGGCCCTCAAGGTCTCCCTACCCTGTACTCTAGTCAACCCGTGCCGCCCAGTGCCAGCCCTCTGTCTGGGGCTGTCTCCAGTACACCCGTTCCCGACTTGGTGTGTGCCCGACTCGGCACCAGGCGCTACCCGGTTCGTCGGTCGGCACTCTGCACCAATCCTACGGCTCCTTGGGATGGATTGTCTAGGATCTACTAGCAGGGTGTGGGTCAAGGCCTCACATTACAGGTCATTCCCGAAGGCCATGTCCTTTTTGGCCCATATGGCGGTACTGGCACTGGAAAGACTCTCCCGTGAACCGGTCCTTATGCGACCAGAGCAAGCCTTTGAGACAGGATCCTCTGTCGAGGCTGCCTCCCTCACTCGCAAGTCCGTCCTTAGTGGTTCTATTATTAGTTGGTTCCTTTTACATTAATTCCAACATTCACTCTCCTCTCCCGGAATCTCTTCTGAATAACAAAAGGTTCAGAAATTCCTAAGAAATCTAGTTCTAAATAACGCTCGGTCAGCGATAGGGCATGACCGGGGTTATTGATAGGATGTTGGGCTAGAATTGGCTCTAACTCAAGGGGAAGGTGGAATATAGAGGGTTCTCCTTATATTTTAACAAAGTATGCATTCCATATTATTAACTTGGTTGATTTTATTATGCAGGAACTGGGACTGGCATGACCAAGGAGTTGGTTGCCAGGACTTGCCTTCATGGATGGTACTTGGACATCCGCTAATGCGTTCGTATGCTCGATGCTGACCAGGTGCGGCTTCTGGATCTTCCGGAGTTTCGGCATCTTGGTCAGGACCTGGTCATGCCATCGACCTATCGATCAATATAGAAAATAACATTCAGTAAAACAATACATCAAACAATTCCTATAGAATAGAAATAAAGGATGAAAAGAGATATTAAGAGATAATCCATTAATTATGGTAAATAATTAATGGATTCAAGGAATGGAATTCCCAGGAAATTAATAAGTAATTTCCTCGGAGATGATCGAACGGTCGGGGAGTTGTATGGATTTCTAAGAGATAACTCCCGGGTGATGGCTTTTAAGAAGGGTTTGGATAGTATAACGGTTAGGGTCTTACCAAAACCCCGGGTTTTGATCGGGCGGCAAAACGACACCCGTGGGGCTCAGACGGGGTTTCGGCGGGGTTTTGGAATAGCGCGATTGAGATTTGGGGCTAGGATGTAAATCCTAGGGAACCAAGCACATGGAAATGCTTAGAATAATCCCTGGTATTTATGGAAAAACTTGGGGATTTTGTGGAGCTTTAGAATAGGATGGGTAATAATTGGGGTGCACTAACAGGGCTTTTCTATTGGATGAGAGGAACACTTTTGGAAATTGGGGTCAAGAAATATCCTAGAATGGTTTAGATGGCTCTAATAGGTTTAGAAATATTCCTAATATTTTTGGAGAAATTTGGGGAATTTTTGGAGTGGAGGAAGGGCTCTAAGTAAGATTTGGTGTACACTTACCGGGTGTACCTAGCATTTTGTTAGTGCTAACGCGGCGGGGCGGCTGGCTGGCGTGGGCTGGTGGGGCCCACTACGCGGACTGTTCCGTGGGCCGGCCTGGTGGACGCGGTGGACCGGGGCTGCCTCCCCACGGTCCATACGGACCGTGTCCATCCGTCGCGCGGGTGGTAGGGCGCCGTGGACCGGCCGTAGGCCGGAGGCCTGTTGGGCCATCGGTCCACATGGACCTAGCCCACCCTGGCCGTAGGAGGGGCTGGGCCCACCTGTCAGCGGTAGGAGGCAAGGAAGAAGGCGTCCCAGGGGGAGGTCTTCTTCTTCCTGGCGCCTAACGCCATGGAAGGTGGAGGGGGAGCTCCGGGCTCCACCTGATCTCGGCGCTACGGCCACCTCGACCTGCGTGGAGGTTATGAGCGCGGAGAGGAGGGTAAGGGAACTCCATTCCGCACCTTGGGTTGGGGGTGAAAGGGAGGATGGAGGGGCGGCCATGGGAGGTGCATGAGCTCGGCTCGGTTTGGGTTGTGTCGAGTGAAGGGAGGGGCGCTTCCCCTATTTATAGGCCGGGAGGAGGTCCGGGGGCTCGACAAGTTGCGGGGAAAGAGGAGGCCGGCGGGGAGTTTGCTCGGGTGGTCGGCGCCGTATTCCGTTCGCGGCGGCGGTCGGTGAAGTCGACACGCGGCACCCCTGCGTCCCAAGCTCCGATCTTGGCCGTGCAGTGGTCATCGAGTGATGGTGACGGCCTCGTAGGGGGAAAAACCTACGGTGTCGTAGGGGCACCGTGGGGAGCGGCGGTATGGGCGCCGGTATGGGCGTCCTCCCCGCCATTAATGGTGGGGATGAGGTGGTTGGCGTCCGGGAGGGGGAAGCGAGGGTACGTGGCGTGGTGGTGGCTGCGCAAGGAGCACGTCGCGTGGCAGGGCGGGGTAGCGGCGGCCTCGGCTGCGGCGCCAGGCGGCGTCCCGGCCATGGAGCAAAGGAGGGGAGGTTGGGCGCGGGGCGCGGCCGGCGGTGTGGAGCGCATACAACGGTGATGCCTGCAGCGACGGTGGCGTGCGGCGGCGCGCGGCGCGCGGTGGCGGTGTTGGTGCGGTACGGCACGACGGGGGCCGACACAGCGGGGCGCGATGCAACGCGGCCAGGGGAGGTGCGGGGCGGCGAAGAGTGGCCGGCGGTGCGGTGGCGTGGAGGCGGTCGCGCGACGGTGAGGGTGCGGTTGGCGCACGGCGGCGCTCGGTGGGGCAACGCCGGGCCCGTGCGGTGCGAGCGGGTCGCGGCCTGGCGGCCTGCTGACCGGCCAGGGGAAGGAGGGCGCAATGGCCCGTGGAGGCAGGCTGGGCCGAGCGGCGAACTGGGCCGAGCGGGTTAGGTTGGAGGAGGAGATAGGAGGATGGAGGAGTGGGCCGTGGCCCGTGCGGCCAGGCTGGGCCGGAAGGAGGGAAAGAGGCGCCCTGCGCGGGGAGGAGAGACGGATGAGACTCGGAGTTAGAGGGGAGAAGGTAGACTTTGACGACGGGCTGTGAAGGTGGTTTGGGCCGGAAGTTAGGACTTGGCCCGTTAATCAAATAAAGGGTTTTTCTATTTATTTGAAGTAGAATTTGGGTTCAAATTCGAATGGGGATTCAAATTTAAAGGAAGTTTTGATGTAAGGGTTGAGACGAACATTGACTTGGGATATTTTGGGAGGATTGGAGATAGGGAATTAATATTTAAATTGGATTTAACTATTAAACCCAAGAATTGGGAGGGGGAAATTCTAACACACAAATGCAGCACATATGATAACTTTGAATGCATCATTTGATTTGAGAAATGTATATTTTGAAATATTGTAAGGGGAGAGAGTAGGTTTAATTTAAAGAAAAATTTTGTAAAGCCCGGATTTCTAAATGTCTTAAGAAGCAGGGCAACACAATAGGAGCCAGCGGAGATGCATCGAGTAGTATGTAGTCGAAATAGCCACCATCAATAGAGTAGCAGAACAGAGGAGGTCGTGGTTGACTTGTCACGCCGCGATCTCCCCAGAATCAGGAGTCAGGTGCCAATGCAGTCGTGGTCCCATCATTGGTACTTGGCGACTCAAATATGCTGGAGAAAGACAACTAGGTAAGCCTGATGGCTAACCGAGTTGTAAGTCAGCCCCCGAGCCTGGAAGCTGGCGAAGATGTAATAGCACGCTGTGCAGCCTAGAGAATTGTCATCCAAATAAAGTACTCGGCGCTTGGCCAATTTGGTTAGAATAAAATAAAAATAATTGAAATAAGTAACTTAGCTTGTTTGATGTCAGATGAAGCCGACTAGTTCAAAGTTGATTCCGACTAGTTTGAGTTCATCACGAGCATATTGGTGATGCGGCAGTACCGCGGCACAAGCTGAAGTTGAACTTTGACTTGATAACTTGCAACGGGTTGAGGCGACCACCACATTGATGAATTCCATTGATCATGAGGCGCCCGAAGAGTCATCCAAACCACTCTTGCAGTGTATTCAGGAAGCCCCCGGCAAGTTGTACTCATTTTGCGAGTTATACTTCAAAGCACTTGATAACTGGTACTTGAAGATCACTACTCTTCTTGCCGAGTAGACTCTGTAGTACTTTCAAATAAGTACTCAAAGATTTGAAATCACTACTCTTCTTGCCGAGTAGACTCTGTAGTACTTTCAAATGAGTACTCAGAGATTTGAAGTTACTACTCGCCTTGTGGAGTAGACTCTGTAGTACTTTCAAATAAGTACTCAGAGATTTTGAAATCACTACTCTTATTATGGAGTAGACTCTGTAGTACTTTCAAATAAGTACTCAGAGATTTGAAGTTACTACTCGCCTTGTGGAGTAGACTCTGTAGTACTTTCAAATAAGTACTCAAAGATTTAAAATCACTACTCTTCCTGCCGAGTAGACTCTGTAGTACTTTGAAATAAGTACTCAAAGATTTGAATTACCGCTTGTGGGTAGTTGCTTTATACGGCTAGCTGGCCTCTATAGGTGTTCAGCCTGGTCTTAGTTGCATCTAAGTACTCAGGGATCCTGGAAAGTAGTCATGTGATCTACTCTTCGGATTTTGACCGATGTATACTTTGTTGAATCAACAAGTATCAAAGGGAACTCTGGAACTTCTGTACGAGTGTAGTCGACGCACATGCGCCACTTGTTGTTGTTCTTCTTTCTCACCAAGACTGGATTTGCCAACCAGTCGGGTGGAAGACTTCCTTCATGAATCCAGCGGCGAGTAGTTTCGCCAGCTCCGTCTTGATCACCTCTCGCTTGTCGCCTTCTTGGGTGTAGCTTTGGGATCGACGTTAAGGCTATGCTTGATCAGGTTCCTTGGCACTCCTGACATATCTGCAGGTTTCCACGCAAAGATGTCGCGGTTGGCATGCAGAATCCTGACGAGCTCGCCTTCTTATTTCGGGGTTAAGCCGGCCCCGACCTTGGTGGTGTTCGACTGGTCTCCTTCCAGTAGTGGTGCGTCCTTGGTCGCCACATCTTCAGGAATAGCCGCCTTGTTTGGTCCGAGTTCCTTGCTGGGGATCTCGTACTCTGACTGCTTCAGCTTCTGAGCTGCTGCGAAGAGCTGGGCCATGGCGTTGGGTACCTGAGTGGTAGCCGTAAACTCCACAGCTTCTCTGTCGCAGTTGTATGGTAATGTGACTTGGCCGAGGGGAAGACTGCCATTACCAGGGACAATGCCGTAGAACGGGGAATTGGTGGGAGTCAACATTTTTTCAATGTCGAGTCCCATCCGCTTCAGGGTGCCATAGAATAGCACGTTCAGCCCTGCCCCGCCGTCGATGAGCACCTTGGTGAGTTGTGATCCTGCCACCGTAGGGTCCAGGACGAGTGGCAATTGCCCTGGTTCGTCGTAGCTGTTCCATTGGTCTGCCCTGGAGAAGGTGATTGGAACCTCCGAGTACTTTAGGTATCTGGGGACGGCTGGCTCAATTGCCATTATGTGCCGTAGAGCAAGCTTATGCTTCCTCCGAGTGGGGAAACCATAGTCGCCCCCCATGATGACCATGAGTACATTCTTGGGCTTCTGGAACTTGTTCGTCTGGTCCTCCTCGTCTTCGTCATCTTCGTCGTCGGTCCTTTCCTTGTTCTTGGCTTCAGGATCAAGTGGTTCCCTTGCCATCTTCTTCTTGGCCTTGTTCTCTAGATCCTTCTCGGCGTATATGCGTTGGAGATTGTAGCATTGGCCCATGGTGTGCTTGTGCTTCGGGTGCATTGGGCACGGCCTGTCCATGATCTTCTCAACGTCACTCTTGCCGGGGTAGTTCTTCTTTTGGCTTCGCATGCCAGTCTCCAGAGTTGCGACTGTGTAGACTCTGTAATACTTTCAAATGAATACTCAGAGATTTGAAGTTACTACTCGCCTTGTGGAGTAGACTCTGTAGTACTTTCAAATGAGTACTCGGAGATTTGAAGTCACTACTCTTCTTGCCGAGTAGACTCTGTAGTACATTCAAATAAGTACTCAAAGATTTAAAGTTACTACTCGCCTTGTGGAGTAGACTCTGTAGTACTTTCAAATGAGTACTCAGAGATTTGAAGTCACTACTCTTCTTGCCGAGTAGACTCTGTAGTACTTTCAAATGAGTACTCAGAGATTTGAAGTTACTACTCGCCTTGTGGAGTAGACTCTGTAGTACTTTCAAATAAGTACTCAAAGATTTGAGATTACTACTCGCCTTGTGGAGTAGACTCTGTAGTACTTTCAAATAAGTACTCAAAGATTTGAAATTACCACTCGGCTGGGGTTTGGGGGGCGATTCTTGTCACGGGGAGGTTGGCGTCCGCTGCTCTCAACTTCTTCGCTTAGAGCTGCTCGGCCGCTGCGCGATGGTGCGGCGGCGATGGCCTTGTCGAGAGTGCAGACTATGTCGTTGATCCGTTCGAGTGCAGCTGCCGTCTCTGGGGTTCTTGGCAGACTGCGGATGTGATAGGCAATCTCCATGCGTTAGCCATAGGAGAGTCATAGCGTGCCACTCGCGCGAACTCTTGAGCGAGGTTGCGCCCAGCCATGACGCGATTGCGAGCGTTTAGGCGGCGCTGAGCCCTCTTGTTGTTCCGGATTTCTCTGTCCGTGGCCGCTTGAGTGGATTCGCCAGCTGGTGTGTCTTCATTTGCGGAGATATCTCCTTCTAGCTCGAAAGCGTAGCGCGGGTCGTTGTCGACGTCGCCAGTTGCTGCTACGCCAGCCATGAAGACTTGTCGATTGGGCTCGACAGTGTCGCTGGAGCTTCGAGTGATGAGCTCTGTAGAGCTTTCCTCTTCTGGAAGCAGTGGTGTGCCGTACTGGAACGGCAGGTCGTCAGTAGCTTCAGGCCCAAAGAGTACAAAGATCTGGCGGGACTCGTAGACGTCCCGTGGGATCCTGTCTCTTTGGTACTCTGATCTTCCTTCAGTCGTGGCATAGATCACAATGTTGTGTTCGCCATCGTCTTGTAGTGTCTCCTCGTCCGAGTCCGAGTGGCATTCGGGGACCGCTTGGCTCAGAGAGTTGGCGTGTCCTGCCATAACTCAGGCTGGGACGTCCCGCTCTGAGTCCTTAACGGACTTGAACTGGCTCCATAACGCCTCACAATATGCGTGGGTCGAATTATGGAGTCCAAACGGGAATTAGGGTGGGAGGGTTGTCTTCTTCTCCGTAGTCGTGATTGACTCAGACTCTTGCCCATGGATGAGGTCCGCGAGCGTGATCTCGCCGAGTTGCTCGGCCAAATCTTCCACGATGGGCGCTTGCTCCTGCTTCAACTCGACAAGCGTCTCGTAGTAGCTGTAGAAGCCACCCGAGCCATCAGCGACGTAGACCCACGAGCCGAAGCGGAACGTTGTGCCCTCCTGAGATGCTTCAGCTTGAATGTAGGTCACCATTGCGTTCTCCACGGGATCTTCGAGGAAAACCCCTACCTGGCGCGCCAGATGTTGGTGTTTTACCGTCGATCCTACCGAGGGGTGTCCCGAGGTAGTAGAGTTTCAGGTGGGTTTCGCCGAGATCAGGAACGCAAAGGCAAAGAGACTCAGGATTTTAGACAGGTTCGGGCCGCTTAGAAGGCGTAATACCCTACGTCCTGTGTGGTGATTGGTATTGATGAGATCGTGTTCTTTGGAGAGGGTCCCTGCCCAGCCTTATATACACGGCGGGCAGGGTTACAAGGTCGGTTTCGGATAGAATCCTAACCAATTACTACTCGAAGATTACTCTACAAGGCAATCCGAGTAGTTTACAAGTCATACGACTAGTTTCCATATCGAGAAGAGTCCTTGCAGTACTCTACTCGTGTTCTTCACGCCTGGTACGACTCTGACTGGAGAATCCATGTGTCCCTGTGGGCCCATGGTCGTACCTCCAACAGCAACACAAAGCATCAAGTAGATGGTAGTATATCTCAGAAATATATAGTTTGCAGCAACCAAGGACATTGTCAAACTGAGTCATCAAAAGACATTTCAAGGACACGTTGTGGTGCTCGTGTTCAGTTTAGTGTTAGTAGAGAGGGTGTTTGGACAGTGCAGAAGATCGTAACCGATCATAATCATTATCTTGCTAGTCTAAATAAGTCGCACAAGCTAAGGTCCCAACAATGTGTCAATGAAGCAGACATGATGCTAATAGGTTTGATACAGGAAGCCGGGATGAAGCCAGCCCATGTGGATGAGTTCATGAAGCGGTTTTATGGAGGAGCCGACAAAATTCCGTTCGCAAAGATGGATCATGATGCCACACTAAAGTCAACAGTTAGAAAACTACACTTTGATGGAGGGTTATGAAAATATGTAATGGTGCAAAGCTGATAAAGATGCTACTTTGCAGTAGTCTTTTCTTATTTTGAAATCGATTTTAGTATGGTGTAATCATGGATTTACTCGATGCATTATGTTGCAGCTGAATCAGATATTAACTTAAATTACAAGTGAGAATGCTCGATAACATATATGGTACTGATTCTTCAGTTTGTAGTAAACTCTGGATAGACCAAACACGAAGTAACAGATATATTTAGCATGCCAATAATTGTGAAAATACTCACACATCCATGATGACATAATACAACTTTTTTTCTTCAATTTATAGATGATCTCAAGTGTCAATTATGTTACAAAATAAGCATTTTACAATTACAATTTGATATGCCATTGCCATCTAGACTAGCACAAAGGGATGGATGTTCTCAAGCTGCTCAGCTTGTGCCAAATGCCAGCAACTTCTCAGATTGGTGGTTAGCTGTGTCTTTCTGTCACTTCCAATGCTACCTACATACGAAAAAAATATAAACAAAAAAAGAATGACAAAATCACTATCAAGATGCCCGAATTCGTGTGAGGCAAAATGTCATTCGCAGAACATGTCATTCTTCTTCATATGAATCTGTCAGTTTTCTTCCTTTTTTTATAATACATACACTTCCATGAGTACAAATTCTTTTCAACACATGCATATTTAATTTTGCAAGAAATCAAGGAAACATTCACAATTTTAAGCACATCCATCATATTGTAGATTTCAAAGCATCCATATGTATTTCCGATAAAAAGACTACAACATACAACAATATACACTGAACGTGTGAGACCATGTACAAATAGATCATTGCACAATCATACTTGGACACTTCATCTTGTCAATACAAAAACCCAATGTACATCTCTAAGTTCAACGCTGCACTATTGCCTTGCGAGCGCTGTTGGAGAAGAATGCGACGATGCTGAGAGCCTGAGACACACAATGATACATGGCTTCCAACTAGGCGCCTAGAAGAAAAATGCTTTAGTGACTGCAGACATCTTGAATAATTTGACAGATCCAATAAAAAGGCCAGCATCTTCGATCTTGATTGTAGTATCCGTGCTGCCATTTTGACACAAGAACAACAATAAGCATGAACTCAAAATGCCTTAACCAGAAATGTCAAACTCAATCATAGTCTCACTATCATGAAGCATTCGGAAGTAACAACAATAATCCACCTAGTGGACTGCAAGCCGCCATTTCGATTCCTCATTGTTGTCTGAAATTATCACATGAAAAAGGAAATGGTAGTGCTAGTTATGATTACTGGCAGTGTAAATGATTACTGCATTAAGGGGCCGGTAGTCTACGCACAATCTCAAAGTGTGATCTTTCTTTTTCACAAATAGTGCAGGACAACCCCACGGAGAAGAACTTGGCCGAATATAGCCTTTGTCAAGGAGTTCTTGAAGTTGGATCTTTAATTCAGCTAGCTCATTGGATGGCATACGATACGGCCTTCTTGAAATTGGAGCGGTACCGGGCTGCAACTCAATCACAAATTCAATATCCCGATCGGGTGGCATTTCCGGAAGATCATGGGGGAAAACATCTGGAAATTCATTTACTATCGGAATATCTTGTAATTCAACTTGGATCATGGCGTATGTGCAAGTATCTGGAGAAGGTGTGGATGGCAAATAAAGTCTGGAAACACCATGACTAGGAGAATTAATTTCAACGCCCCGAGCTGCAATATCTAAGACAACTCCGTGCCTTTTCATCCAGTTCATACCCAAAATAATATCTATCCCTTGGTTATCCAAACATATAAGCTCAGTATCAAACACTTTGCTGCCTATTTGGAGAGGAATTGGTTTGATCACACGATTGGTAGCTATCTTTCCACCGGGACTAGATATCATATAGTTACAGTTTATGTGTGCAATTTGAAACCTAATTTTTTCTATGCATGCCATACTGACAAAACTATGTGATGCCCCAGAGTCAAATAAAACTACAACGGGTTGAATTCGAACTTGAAACGTACCTGCCATAACTGGAGTAACCTCTGGAATAGTGTCAAGAGTAGTGAAATTCACACGGCCTTGCTTAACTACCATTTGTTTCTTGTTCTGGCGATTATTAGGCTGCTGCCTTGGTGCATTATTTCCACCTTTGGGTGGTGCCTTGCATTCCTTGGCAAAATGTCCCAGCTTCCCATAATTATAACATGGAAAATTATGGGCACGACCCGGTTGTTGAGGAGGAGGTGCACGGGATCCTTGTATTTGAGACTGTCCCTGAGACTGATTTGGGCGAATAACCCAATAGCCATACTGATTTTTATTTTGCTGAGCAGCTTGAGTAGCCTTTTGTGGGGCCTTTTGCTCCACTCTGAACCTCTGACTGGGAGTACTAGATGATGCAGCTGGAGCTTTCCTCTTCTTATCAGCCTGATGAGCCAGATTACTATCTTCCTGAGTGATAGCCATGTTCACTAATTCATTAAAACTAGCAGGTTTGAGAAGGACCAAACTTTTCTTCAGCTTAGTACTAAGCCCACGACGAAAACGATCTTGCTTCTTAGCATCAGTATCAACATTGTGACCGGCATACTGAGAAAGATGATTGAAAGCCTAGGCATACTGAAACACACCCTGATTACCCTGAGTAAGAGCCAAGACCTCATTGAGTTTCCTATCCATGAGGCCATCTGGAATATGATGTGAGCGGAAAGCAGTCTTGAATTCATTCCAGGGTCACAATAAGATCAGCTGCAAGTGTAGCACAATAATTGTCCCACCACAGACGGGCATCATCTCTAAGTTGCTGAGCTGCAAACCGTGCTTTGTTCACCTCGGAACATGGATTCACCAAAAGTGCAAATTTTGACTCAATGATATTAAGCCAGACGTCAGCATCAAGAGGTTCCTTTGCCTTAAAGAACTGTGGTGGTTGTGTGACAAAGAAGTCAGGATATGAAGCTTTGTGCGGTACATCTTGACGTGACTATTGCTGTTGTGCTTGGACCAGTGTACGCATTAGCTCAGTTTGCTGAGCCATTTGATGAGCCATGAACTCAGCTAAATTGGGAGATCTAGGTAAATTTTCACCATCACCGCCCCCGGCACCATCCAGAGTGTCAGGCATTCTGCATAAGCCACCACGTTCTGATTAGTCATACAACTCCACAATAATTTCCATTGAGCAATGATAGATAAAATCAATACTCAAGAAAGAAAATATTGTAGCATAGTGCATGACATCATCGATCCAAAATAGAGTTAGTTCCTGGAGCAAGATCAACTCGTCCTTCGAACGTGATGCTATCAAAGAATTAATTTGCCTATTCTCATATTTGGACAGATTGCACAGGTTTAGCGTAAAATTCGTATCTCGCAATCTACTAAACCAAAAATGCTTAAATGTTTCCAGTAGATTCAAAATTTCATAGCCCACAACTTTTGTATTTAACACCAGAACTAATTCACGTGTTAGGATAGGTGAAACATTCGTCCTTTGTCTCTCTGTCAAAACTGTTTTTCCAGCAGACAGAGGCGTAATGTTTTGCGTGTTTCACTCAATCTACTGATCCAATTGATCTAAGATTTTACCAGCAGATCGTTTATGAAATTTGCAACAACTTTGGTATTCATCAATCTGCCCAGAAAAATAATTATCAACGCGTAAAAATTCTGATACGGTTCTGCTGCAAAAATTTCGGAATAAACAAGTTGCTGCATTGGAAGGAAATTAAGTTCCACTTTACATCCACACACCACGATTATTACATAACCGTGAGAATAGTTCAAACTGAAAGGTACTACCACAGTACTACTTATTACAGGACGGAATCTCAAAATACAACACATGAGAACGGGATTTTTCCGAAAGTATACATAAGTCAATCGGAATCCTCGTTATTAGTGTAAAAGATTCGTTCCTCTGGTTCTTCTTCTTTTTCTTCAGTTTCTTCTTCATTGCCTATTTCTTCTTCACCATTCATTTCATCCATCTCTTCTTCCGTATTAGCTTCCTCGCTAATCCACCCTTGTGCAGGACTATATTCCCCCGGGGAATCATCCAAACCAGAGTCCCCTTGTTCGGGTAATTTCCTCTGGTGGTTCTGGAATTTGAGGCTCATCAACCCAGACTACTGCCTCTTGCTCTTGCTGGAATCCTTCATTTTCCTCTTGTAAACCTTGTACGTCTTCCTCTAAATGTCCAATCACAGCCTTTTGGTTCTCAACTTGCTCTTGCAACTCCTCTCTTTCTTGACCATGTCCTTTAGCGACATTTAACATGTTACCATAATTAAAAGCCATGCTTTCAATCATGCGATTTACATTGTCCAAGTAGCGGGTCATGGCATCCGAATTATTAGGTTTAACCTGGGTGGATCCGGAACTCGATTCACCCACATCATTATTGGGAGGCATAAATACACCCGCTGGGGCACCAAAAGTCTTTATTTGGTGTTTAATGCAAAGCCGGTGTAGTGCTCTCCAAGCAGCGGCGTCGCATGTTTCTTCATAATTTCCTCCAGTAACAATAACCCGTATTTCCCCTCCTAGGATTGGTGAGAGGTTAGGAATAAAAAGAGAGACTTCACAACGGTTAACTCCCGTTGTACTAACATAGTTGCCCACATATTGGGGTGGAACGATGTACCCCACGGTCTGCATAGTTTCCCAAAGTTGACGTGGAATACCCTCTCTGTATAGCCCATTGGAAAACAAACGACCCTGCCCATCAAAGGTTATGTGGGGGTTGTGGGGAAAGTCACTCATCTGAAATGAAATGTAAGGAAGGTTTAGTACTTGATTCAGAAAAGATCTTGCTGAAAAACAGAATTGGACAGCTTTCTGGTAAGCAACGAAAAATTCATAACTCACAATTGGTGTATGCAAAAATGCTCAAACTTTGCCAGAAACTCTGTTAGGTAGTTATCTACAACTTTCTTATAATGTGGAAGACCTGGCTCGTATGTTAAGATGGTGTAAAAAAAATTCAGAGACTCATTGCTGTCCTCCAGAAAAATTCCAGGAAACAGGGGCTCACTAAAACGTGCGTAACCCAAGCTATACTGAAGGTATAAGTGTGAAATTTTTACAGCAACTCGCTAATCAAATTCTGAACAATTTTTCTTTATATCATCCCTACAGAAAACGTCATTTGCTAGGCGAAATAATTTCGACCAGCAACACACGTCCAGAACCCTGCTAGATCCACCTTAGGTGCAATGCATGTTAAATTGTGGTGTGGAACTCTAAAATACCCCCCCCCCCCCCCAACAATTTTTATGGATTCCAATAGATTTTATTTCATGATGCAAGCTCGGCCTAACCGTCCTCACAAAGAAAAACAATTGCCAAGTATTTTGGTCTTACGTGGTTAACATCGGTGGCATGCATATACGGCTCTCTCTATATTAGCTAGTCGTATTGTACACGTCTTAACTTACGCAATGCATGTTAGTGTACCTGCAGAAAATTCACAATGTATAAATCGAACCTTTCATGCCAGCACACACGAAAGCGTCCCCATACATTACCGTTCTCTATAGTAACGGTATCCATACATCCCGCGCCGTATGGACAGCACATAGAGGCAACTTTACACCCAATATAATCCACAACAGTGCATGGTTATATTGGCTGCAGCTCAAGGAGGCCACCGCTTGAGCACGGCGTTCGGATTTCACCGTAGCGACCGAGGTGTCAAGGTGTTCCCATTGACTGGAGATCCTTACCCTCTGTCGATACATAAGTAAAGGTTGATTGTGTAAATAAATAAGTTTTGACAGAAAGTAATGTGCTGGAAGTCAGTTGCGATAGTAGTTAGCCACCTGAGTCACATACCCATAAATCCCTAGGGCTTACGTTCTAAGAATTTAATTCCTTAGCGTGACCAACGTATTTTCGCAAACCAGATAAATTTTTATTTCAGAAAACACATTTTTAAGACAAGTCAAATCATCCGCCAAGTATTTTCGGCTCTGGTACCAGCTGTGGCAGAACCACCCCAAATTATGTGAGCTCAAGTGCATTGCCCCTTAGCTAATGCAAGCAGTACAACACACTCGCACTTCAACTGACATAACCATGTAGTTGTTGTCGGGTATCTCCCGATGACACCACTGATCACATTGTCGAAACCAATACAAGGCAAGTCTCACTCCAAGATGAGCACAGATGATTAACGAGTCGCACATTTTACAACACAGTGCACATGGATTTAATTTACAAAACATGCCAGATTATTAAGTTATTACAACACAGAGTTCGAAGTGCAACGGAAATTTAAAAACAACACGAGTCTAACGAAGATACATAAATATCGCAAAGGTAGCCCAACCAGCGATATTACTCCCTCGGCTCCACACCCAGAGGAGCCGGAATGAACTCCAAATGGTAACCATCCGGAACACCAAAAGGAAAAGCTTCAGCAACCTGCTCGTCTACCCTAGCATCATCATCTGGAAAAATAATCCACAAGTAAGGTTGAGTAATCTAATACACAGCAAGACTTACCCGACTCTAGGTTATCCTTGAAAAAGACTTCTAGTATGCAAAGCTTTTGGCTGGGTTTTTGTTTTGCCAAAAAGAAGCAACTAAAAGTGGATCCTTACCTTCAAGTTTTAGCATCCAAATTTTAGTTGAGCTAATTATTCCAGAATTCCAAATAAGCATTTGTAAAAGCATTTTCAAAGAGAGCAGGCACTTGATTAAATTCATATATATATATATATATATATATATATATATATATATATATATATATATATATATATATATATATATATTCACGTTCTTAGCTAGCGATGAGACCCAGTGATCAAGGGCTCAATACCGTGAGTACGGCGAATTGATCCGATTTTATACCTTGCAAGGTTAACCTACCCACACGGCATAAGCGTACCCCGTCGAGTAGCTCATGCCAGCCGTTCCTTTAGCCAACACTAAATACTTGACCTACCCTGCGACCCTCAAGTACCAGTCCTCACCGATACCAACGACGGGTCAGCCATGAGTTATTTCTCTAACCGGTACATGAATAATAAGTCAGGCGTAGTTCAACATACCAGTGCGAGCTAAAGTACATAAGTTACCAGTTTCAACTACTTCTTACTCCCAGCATGTGAGGTAGTACAATTCAAACTTGATCCCAGAGCCAACAACGATGGGGCCTTATGACATAAGGGGAGCTACACATTCACATTCTTTTTCCTATCAAAACTCTCCGCCCCGTCTAAATCATTTTCCAAGTATCTGATATACTAAACATTTTTCTGATCAAGGTAACCACTCGCGAGTGACAGGCAATCACTCGACTTCTACCGTTTAACAAGCCTAGCAATTCTATCGACCTACACATACTAGTATAACTCTGGGTTTCCTATGAATCATGCAACTAAGGTTTCATTAAACTCCTATGAAAACTTAAATGCATATAAAGAAACTTTGAAAGTAAATAATTGAATTGTAGGCTGATTCAAAAAGGTCATATGCTCCGGTGCTTGCCTTCACTGGCCTTGGGCCCTTCCGAGTCTTGGCTCGGGTCTTGCTCAACTTCAGTCACTACAATATCAACCTCCTGCTGTTCACCTTCAGATTCAGGCACCAAATTATATACCCCGTCAGCTAGAACGTTCTCTACATGAAGATGCACATGTATGAGTTTATAGGAACAAAATTAATATGATGCATATAAGATAAATTGCAGCAGCTCGATTCTACAGCTTAAGTACAAAAAGGAACTTTACCACACAAGAAAAATGACTTGGGTTGCTAAACACAAGTTTTATCCTTTTATAGAGTAAGATCTCTTTAACTAACATTTAAACTATCACAAAAGAACAAAACCGAGTATCAGCAGCAGCAATACTGTAAACTGAAGTTACCATTATTTAACTAAATAAACATCATTTAAATTAACCTAAAATACACCCACATACTCTATTAGTTAACTAAATTAAGGGGTTATATAAAAACAAATTAGTTAACCGAGCTATATAAGTTAAACTACCAGTAAGAGACCTTCCCTGGGTTAATTTTTCATCAAGATTCTCACTGAATGTCTCTAAACATTTTTTTCTAACAGAAACTAATTATTTCGAAAAAGAGAAAAATACTAGAAACCTATCAAAAATAGTAACAACAACAAGACTATGCCTAAAAATGTAAAACGACTCAGAAACATTGACTATACAGGAATACAGATTTTTCATGATTTACTGAGCTTCAAAACATTACAAAAAGCATGTTTAGTAACACCTACAAGATTCCCACTTAGTAAATGCTTAAGTCATTCTACACATACCGCATGTATCCAATCACTCTACTATGACCATGTATGCACAAAACAAAGCTATTGTGATTTTTCCACTATTTTTGGATATTCAGAAATATTAGTTTTTGAAATCAAGCTATAGAGCTAATTAAATTCTTATCACAGAAAATACTATACTAACATCATGATTTCATATTTTTCTCCTGTAACCAACGATGTAACAAACCCAACAAAATTGGTTTCATAATTTTATCACGTTTCTACAATTTATTATGCATTTTACAAGAACTGCGTTTTATCCCGGTTTAAATAAACGAAAAAGAAAAAGCAGTTTTGGAGATAAGCCCCTGGATCTAAAAGATTCATTACCAACCGATCCTTACTTTACGGAATAACCCCTGGATCTTACGAATAACCCCTGAATTGTTTCCACTTCTACACTTAACACCAATAGTCTTTCACAAAACCCCCTCGAAGTTTATCTTCTTCTAATTGGAGACCCCTGGCCTTCCTCCTCACGGAACAGCAGCAAGCTGCCACCGTTGATCGGCCAGGCTCGCCGGAGAAGAGGGCCAGAGACGCGCCGGAGATGCTCCCCACCCTTAGGACCTCAAGCCGCACCACCTGGGCATGATAAAGTCGAGGATTAGAGACAACAAAGTGGTGCTTCATGGCGGCGGCGGCCGGAAATTTTGCCGGCGCAAGAGCTCACCGAAGCTTCGGAGTTCACGAGAAGAGTGGGTACGGCTTCAGGAGTTCAAGTGCCTTCCATTTGAGTGTATTAGGCATGTATATAGCCGGCTGTGTATTATCTAGTATAGGTGATTGGTTGTTACCTAGTATAGGTGATTTGTTACCTTGTACACTCAGCCATATTTTAGAGTTAAAGGGACTGAGCCCCAGCTTTACTGAAATGAAAAGCCAGCGTCGCATAAGCGTTTACAGCACAGTTTAGGATGATTGCACACCCCACACGCTAGGAGAACTCTCCTATCACACAGAAACTGCTGCAAGAACAGCCAGACCACAACACACCTAAAGGACAAAGGATTTAGACAGAGCCAAAAGCAGAAAAGAAAGGAAGCAGGAATGGCACTACAGCCGGTGGCATTCTTCAGAGATGTCGATCCCCCCTCCCCCCCCCCCCCCATCAGCCTGGTATCGTTGCCGCTTGTCTCCTCCATCTTCAGTTGGTCTTCCAGCGGAATTAGCCAGCCTCTGTCATCCTTTGTCCCATCTGGTTTTGTTGACATCAACATTATCGTCTTCTCAGGTATATCAGCCCACTTCCAGCTCACGTCTTTCTTCAGGAAGAAATCCAAAAGCTCTCTGTTCAGTCTTCCACTCTCCAAGTAATTCTCCCTGGTCTGTTTGCACAGTGCTTTAAATTTGCTATCACCTGAGACATTGCATCCTTCAAGTGTGGGGGGCACAAAATTAGCCAATTCTGTGCCAACCCCACCACTTTCCACAGCAGGCTCTCTAGACTTTTCCAGGGGGTCCCCTGAAAACACAAAGCATTTCTCATTTCCATACTGACCAAAGAGTAGCAGCACAGATGATATTAGTAATAATAAATTTCTTATTGCTCAACCAGCAAGTACCAATGGACTCAAAGTCCTTCCCAACCTGTCTACCTACCACTTGGGAGATGATTCCCCACATATTAGTAGCTACAATACAGTCAAAGAATAGGTGTTGACAAGTTTCAGTTTCACTGCAAAACAAGCAAGCATCTGTATCCAACGACTTCCTCTTGCTCAAATTATCCCTCGTGAGCAATTTGTTCTCAGATAAAGTGTGACATCCTCAAAATTAAGTAGGGATTAATTAGGATTTATTTAGATTAATCCTTAGATTTATTGGAATAATTATGGAATTAAAGGAATAAATGTAAATAATAAACCACAAATAAATATGGGAAAATATAAGGGATGCTGTACAACTTGAGGGTCGAAACAAGCCTCTAAAACACTAGAATCAAACTAGAGGAGGTTTGGTTCAAATTTGAATCAAACTCTCTCTAAAAAAACACCTTTAAATAAATAGAAAAAGTGTTTAAACGTTTTGGGCCGAAACCCTGGTTTCAAGCCCAACATCTCTCCTGCCGAGGTCCACTTTACCCCCTCCAGTTCTGCTCCTCGCCCGCTCTTTCTCCTCCCTCCAACCGGCCGCGGCCCACGGCCCAGCTCACCAGGCCACAGCCCGTCCGCACGCCCCGCGGCCCAACAGCAGACCGCGCGCACCGCACGGCTCGCGTGCCGAAACGGCCTGCCGCGCGGCCCACCTCCCTCACTCGGCCCACCCGCACCTCACAGCCCACGCCCGCACGCGCCTACCCTAGCGCCGCCGCTAGGGCCGCCGCCGCCGCCGTCTCCACGTGCGCCGCCGCCGCGTCTGGTCGCCGCCGGCCAAGCCCCGCCGCGCGCTAGCACTGGCCTTAGCGCCCTGCATCGGCACAACCCCATCACGTGGCCAAGCGCCACGCGCCCCTTTCCCCACCCCTTCCTCTGCTGCCACGGAGGCACCCGGCCGCCGCGCCATTAATGGCGACGGCGTGCCCATGCCGTGCACGCCCCCTCCCCTCGGCAGTGCTCCGTACCGATCCGTGGCCGCGCCCTCACCACACGATGCTCCCTGCACGGCTAAGATGATCGGGGATTGCGGCGCCAAGCTTCCCTTTCCCCGCCGCCGGCCAAGCTCCATTGCCGGAGCTCGAGCTCATTCCGGCAGCCACGTAGCCCGCTCCGCCGGTCATCCTCACCCCCTCCATGCGACGTGGCGCGCTCCGCTGCTCCTCCCGCGCCTATAAATGGAGGGACACCCCCCCCTCTCCCTTTCCCCGGCACAGAGCAAGCCGAGCCGAGCTTGCCTCTCCCCCCCCCCCCCCCCCCGTGGGCGCCCCCTCCCCTCTCCCTCACGCCCCATCCAAAGCCCCGGAATGGGTTGCCCTCGCTCTCCTCTCCCTGCCCGTGGTCTCCGTTGAGGCCAGGGTGGCCGGAGCGTGGAGAACGGGTGGAGCCCCGAGCTCCACCTCCACCCCTCATGGCGGGTGACAGAGGAGGAAGACGATCTCCTCTGTCCGCCCCCTCTCTCCCGCGCCTGCTGACGGGTGGGCCCGGCCTCCTCCCGGCCGTGTGGTCTTGGTCCACCAAGACCATAGACCCAGCCGCGCGCCGGCCCATGGGCGGTCCACCGCACTCTGCCGCCTGGACCGTGGATGGACGCGGTCCATGTGGACCGTGAGGAGGCCGCCCCGGTCCACGAAGGCCCACGAAAGCGGCCCACCAAACAGTAGCCATGGTGGACCCCCACCCCCTTGCGTCAGCCAGCCCGAAAATGCTACGCGCACCCGGGTAAGTGCACACGCAATGTTATTTAGAGCCCTTCCTTTATTCTAAAAATTCCCCAAAAATACCCAAAAATCCTAGGGATATTTCTAAGCCTATTAGTGCCATGCAATCCTTTTTAGCACATCATTAGAGCCTAAATCCAATTAGGCTAAGTTCTAGCCAATAGAAGGCCGCCATCAGTGTACCCAGGAAATTCCCCTTCCCATATCTTAGCCCCATAAAATCCCCAGGAATTTCCACAAATACTAGGGATTATTCTAAGCATTTTTATATGCTTATTACCCTGGTATCCGCCCCCTGACTCCAAAACCCTAGTCGCACACTTCTAATGCCCCGCCAAAACCCCGTCTAAGCTCCACGGACGTCATTTCGCCGTCCGATCAAAACCCGGAGTTTTGATAAAACCCTAGCCGGCATGCTGCCCACAAACACGTAAGGATTTTCTAGAGATCCATCATTCGGGAATTATTCCTTAGAAATCTATATAATTCTCGAAACCCGATGACCATCGTTCAAACCATCCATCCGGGGAATTATTTAATAATTCTCTTATTCTTATCTTTTGATCCATTAGTTATTTTATAATTAATGGATTATTAATCCAAATCTCTAGTCATCAGCCTTTAGGCAAATCCTTTGAATCTTTGCCTCCTTTTCCTTTCTTCTTTTCCCTTTTGCGAATTGAATGGTGTATTGTTATACTGATTGTTATTTTATGTGTTTTATCGATAGCATGACCGGGCCCGACGAGACGACGAGACGTCGAAGCTCCAGAAGACCCGAAGCCCAGCCCGGTCAACATATGATATACGCCCGCGTAAGAATCGCCTAAGGACGACAATGAAGGCAAGTCTCACCAATAATATCACCCCCTCAACTAAACTTTACCTTATGTGCAGCATAAGCTACAGGGGGGCATGACCGGAGAGTATGCCCAGCATCGCTGTAGTATAGGATGCTGATTGGGAGTGGAAGGAAGATCCCAAGGAAGGGGATTCTGTCCTAAGAGCCACTCTGATCCCAGCTAAGGACCGGTTCACGGGCGAGTCTTTCTAGTGCCCAGTACAACCTCGCATGCCAAAAAGGCATAGCCTTCGGGAATGCCTATTTATGTGAGGCCTTGATTCACACCCCACCAGCTGAACCTAGTAATCCATCCCAAGGAAGCCGTATGATTGGCGCAGAGTGCTGACCGGCGAACTGGGACCGCCCGGTGCCGGGACGAGCACGCGCCAAGTCAGGAAACGGGTATACTGGAGACAGCCCCAGACAGAGGGCTGGGACTGGGCGGCACGGGTTGACTAGGAAACAGGGTCAGAGACCCTGAGGGCCAGAGGCCCGATGAGCTCATCAAAAACCCGGGTTGATATCTGCGAGGCGGATGATTAGTAGCCCCTGTTTAGCCCCCAGTATACACGTGGCTGGACCTAGGGAATGCTGACCAGCGATGGTCACCGGTGGGTACGAGTCTCGTAGGTCGGTACCGCCAAGGTACATGGCATGGGCCGGCCGAATGCGAGGTAGATAAGTACGACCTCTGCAGAGTGTAGAATCTATCTGGATAGCCGCGACTCCGGCAAGAGTCCACTTAGTCAAAGCCCCCGATGATTAGTTTTACTGTTTCTGTATGGGGAACCTGAGACGGCGAAGGTACCGTTGGTCAGGTTCGGGATTGTACATCGGGACTGGCAGGGAAGAAGTGCCCCTCCAGGACCGACCTTTATATTTAATTTAATTTATATATTATTGAATTTGTGGGATTTGCTGGGTATTCTTTTTAGAATACTCACCCTTGCTTTCATTGTCTTACAGGTTTAGACCTTCAGGGCGAGAAGGTGCTACAGCCCATTCTGGTGGAGGAATGAAGTGCCTGCCCGCTCTCCGCTAGTTAAAAACGGTGTTAAAATCTATTTCAAATACACGTTATTTACCTCCTCTGATACTAATCTGTGATAAGATCTGTATCAGCGGCCGATCCAGGACCTGATACAGGTAATCAGGGAACCTCCGGATAAGGGGTCCCTACAGGGTGGTATCAGAGCCGTAAATAAATTCATAACACCATACAAGACCGCCCATAGGCATCAGGAAGCCATAAACCCTCTATTCTGCTCCTATCTTTCGAAATTTCTCGAAAAATCCTCTGTCCATGCCCCTGAACTCCCTTTATTTCTTGCTTAACTCCCAATGTTACTCTGACAGGTATGGATCATGAGAATGAGATTCGGAAGATGATCCGCAATACGGAGATTATGAGATGAAGGTCTGCCGAAGAGCAGACGCTGCCGGAGTAACTAGAGATCTAGTGGTAGAATGTTCTATTGGAAAATAAGCCTATGACTTCATAGCAACGTACTTTTGATTGTATGATGTTTGATTAAGCCCCGGATAATAGTTCCCCCCCCCCCTTTCCATATACTAGATATGGATTTGATTGGTAGTTGATTATAAAAATGCGTGGATAGAACCACTCTTTCCTCAAAACCTAAGGATTACCTGTAGGTCTTGTCCCTCTAACGTTGTCGGTTCAAGTAGAGGTTCAGAAATGAAGAAAATTTCTGGAAAATAATTGTACAGGTCTAGAACGGAATACGGGATCTAATCCTCTTAAGTGGGGTAGGTTCCGAAGTGATTAAGACATTATACTCGGAAGACCGCAGGAAGTCAGAACTCACAAACCACAAATTCCAGGGAAATACAGAATAATCACAGGAATAGTATAAGACAAGCCTATACTATGAATGTGACCAGGTTTGAATTCCTGAATAACCCTTGGAACAAAAACCTGTGAAAGCTGAGGAAACCAATAAGAAGATATAAGGATCTCCATTAGAAACCCTAGGCCATAGGTTTCACAACCCGTAAACCCTCAAGAGATAAACATCCACCCCTATCCGCCCCAAGGTCAATTCCATCCACTATAAGTATTTCTGGATTGACCAACATCCTTTCTTGAATCAGGACTGACAATATCTATATTCCCGAAATCTTCGTCATTCCTGGCATCTCTCTCTCTTGATTTCCTCCCCCCCCCCCCCAGCTTTCAGAAAATCTTGTTCGTCACCCCTATCTCAATACCACCTCCATCAAGTCAATTCCCGTGAAAATTCTCACGGAAATAACAAAACCTCCACCTATTCATCAGGATAATCGAATTCTTGATGAAACCAGATCCTTTTAGCTACCACTCACTTCTACCCTCTTTAGAAATCCAATCTCCTCTCTCCCGAAAACTAACTAAACCCACTCCCTCGCCAATGCCGACGCATCAAGTACGTCGACAAATCTTTTCTAATCAAACTACGCCATACAACTTTCCCGAGAAAACCAGAAAACTCCGGCCATTCCTTACCATACAATTACTAGAGAAAGCAATACGTCAACATTTCTCTCTCTAGTAAACATTTTCTTTCCAATCCATCATCCCCCAAAATACCATCAATCCTCCAACAGAAATTTACAAAAGTCAACCCCCAATAATCCCTAACCCGGTCCATTCTCCCAGAAACCCAAAAGAAACCTCGTATATCCATCCCCTCGACCTTACCCTCCATTACATACACTCTCTTCCAAAATATTCTGAGAAACCTACCCTCATATATTCATAACTAAACCGATACTCTGCCAAAATACTTTGGCCACCACAAGAACCCACAGCCTTTCCTTAGTAGGAAATCATCTTGTTTCCTGGCAGATCATTGAAGCATGCAAGCTTCTCTAAGTCTGCCCTCTTCCGTCATTCGTCCACAAAGACCTCAGGACTAACCTAGGAATACTACTCCCTTACAACCCCCGTCCAACCATCATCGCTCGATCATCCCCCTCCCCGTCACCGAAGATAACCGTCCGGGTTATACTCAAAACCACAGAACTTGACCATAACCATCCTCCCCCTTCAGACAAAGACACACCTCCGGCCACTCCATAAAAGTTACCCTCCCATATCTTCTTGAGAGAAATGATCAACCCAGATCACTCCTTCAGAACACCCACTCCAAGCCAAGAAATCCTCCTTCCTACTAGAAAAGCTACCTTAACTCTTGCAGATCACTGAGGCATGCAAGTTTCTTTAAGAAAAATGCCCCTCAGTCACATCTTCTTCTTCTCCCTAACCAATAACCCCCTAACCCTCCTTAAGAATCGCTCCCTCACCGTTCCTGACAACTGTCATCATCCCGCCGTTCTTTCATAGCCACTATAATCGTCACCTCGCTCCGAAAGGATGCAAATCTTCGAACACCTAGGAGAACCATCCCGTCACACCCTATCTAAGGAATGGTTAAACCAGGCTCGTCCCCTGAAACAACCATTCTAAGCAAATGACCCAGCCATAAACCACCCAGCCCTAGCTACACCTCTAGGAAAATTTAAGACAACCCGCCTCCGATAGACGAAACATAAGGAAGGAATCTTAGTGGAATAACTGGGTGATTTGGCAGAAGAATCACCACATAAATTTGGAAACCAAATTCCACTAAGAATGGTTAGCAAACCCACCAACCCAAGATCCAAAACTATCCATCCATCTCAAGAGGAGACGCTTCTCAATCCAAAAGAATCACCATACCAAATTTCCGGATGAGAAGTAGTCACCCAAGTTTCTTGCCCTAGATTTCCTTTTCCCCCATCTGGTAACCCGAACCAATTACCAGATTCCTTGTAACCATAGCTATAGCCTTCCCCGAACCTAACC
Source organism: Urochloa ruziziensis (assembly GCA_015476505.1). NCBI lineage: Eukaryota > Viridiplantae > Streptophyta > Magnoliopsida > Poales > Poaceae > Urochloa > Urochloa ruziziensis. The sequence continues at coordinate 25,692,544 of CM027122.1, read as the reverse complement.
ACTCCAGGCGAAGCAAGGTTACCCAGAAGGAAAGCCACAACAAAGACAGTGGAATGATCAAGGATAGGACATTCGAGGAGTAGTAAAACCAAACATGGACATATCCAAGTAAAGGAAAACTTGGATAGAAAATTTGGACGAAAACCCTAAAGAAGATATGGAAATCCGGGGTTTTCATTTCAAAATAAATTTGAGAAATCCATTCGGAAAAGAATCTTGGATTAAAATCAAAGGAAATCCTGAGTTAATCCTTTTAAGCGGGGTAGTAACCCAAACAAAGGAAAAGGTTCTTGATCTCAAGAACTTGAGGATTAAAACAACTCAGGAAAAGTATTTCATCAAGTCACCCAGATGCAGCCGAAATTAATTGGATACATTCGGGAGTAAAGGAAACAAACGTGAACAACAATACTCCCACACACGGAAATAAGAGACAGGTATATCGCAAAAAGAAGAATTCCTAAAAATTGAAAGGAAGAAGAAATTCCTTTTAATAAGCATTGGAAATCCTCGTCGACGCTCCAAATTAGAAGAATCCTAGGAGGAAACCCTAGATTTTCTTTCTAGCCAAAAATCTCGGGACGAGATTTCTTTAAGTGGGGTAGATCTGTGACATCCTCAAAATTAAGTAGGGATTAATTAGGATTTATTTAGATTAATCCTTAGATTTATTGGAATAATTATGGAATTAAAGGAATAAATGTAAATAATAAACCATAAATAAATATGGGAAAATATAAGGGATGCTGTACAACTTGAGGGCCGAAACAAGCCTCTAAAACACTAGAATCAAACTAGAGGAGGTTTGGTTCAAATTTGAATCAAACTCTCTCTAAAAAAACACCTTTAAATAATAGAAAAAGTGTTTAAACGTTTTGGGCCGAAACCCTGGTTTCAAGCCCAACATCTCTCCTGCCGAGGTCCACTTTACCCCCTCCAGTTCTGCTCCTCGCCCGCTCTTTCTCCTCCCTCCAACCGGCCGCGGCCCACGGCCCAGCTCACCAGGCCACAGCCCGTCCGCACGCCCCGCGGCCCAACAGCAGACCGCGCGCACCACACGGCTCGCGCGCCGAAACGGCCTGCCGTGCGGCCCACCTCCCTCACTGGCCCACCCGCGCCTCACAGCCCACGCCCGCGCGCGCCTACCCTAGCGCCGCCGCTAGGGCCGCCGCCACCGTCTCCACGTGCGCCGCGGCCGCGTCTGGTCGCCGCCGGCCGAGCCCTGCCGCGCGCTAGCACTGGCCATAGCGCCCTGCATCGGCACAACCCCATCACGTGGCCAAGCGCCACGCGCCCCTTTCCCCACCCCTTCCTCTGCTGCCACGGAGGCACCCGGCCGCCGAACCATTAATGGCGACGGCGTGCCCATGTCGTGCACGCCCCCTCCCCTCGGCAGTGCTCCGTACCGATCCGTGGCCGCGCCCTCACCACACGATGCTCCCTGCACGGCTAAGATGATCGGGGATTGCGGCGCCAAGCTTCCCTTTCCCCGCCGCCGGCCAAGCTCCATTGCCGGAGCTCGAGCACCTTCCGGCAGCCACGTAGCCCGCTCCGCCGGCCGTCCTCACCCCCTCCATGCGACGTGGCGCGCTCCGCTGCTCCTCCCGCGCCTATAAATGGAGGGGCACCCCCCCCCTCTCCCTTTCCCCGGTACAGAGCAAGCCGAGCCGAGCTTGCCTCTCTCCCCCCCCCCCCCCCCGTGGGTGCCCCTCCCCTCTCCCTCACGCCCCATCCAAAGCCCCGGAATGGGTTGCCCTCGCTCTCCTCTCCCTGCCCGTGGTCTCCGTTGAGGCCAGGGTAGCCGGAGCATGGAGAACGGGTGGAGCCCCGACCTCCACCTCCACCCCTCATGGCGGGTGACAGAGGAGGAAGACGATCTCCTCTGTCCGCCCCCTCTCTCCCGCGCCTGCTGACGGGTGGGCCCGGCCTCCTCCCGGCCGTGTGGTCTTGGTCCACCAAGACCATAGACCCAGCCGCGCGTCGGCCCATGGGCGGTCCACCGCACTCTGCCGCCTGAACCGTGGATGGACGCGGTCCATGTGGACCGTGAGGAGGCCGCCCCGGTCCACGAAGGCCCACGAAAGCGGCCCACCAAACAGTAGCCACGGTGGACCCCACCCCCTTGGGTCAGCCAGCCCGAAAATACTACGCGCACCCGGGTAAGTGCACACGCAATGTTATTTAGAGCCCTTCCTTTATTCTAAAAATTCCCCAAAAATACCCAAAAATCCTAGGAATATTTCTAAGCCTATTAGTGCCATCCAATCCTTTTTAGCACATCATTAGAGCCTAAATCCAATTAGGCTAAGTTCTAGCCAATAGAAGGCCGCCATCAGTGTACCCAGGAAATTCCCCTTCCCATATCTTAGCCCCATAAAATCCCCAGGAATTTCCACAAATACTAGGGATTATTCTAAGCATTTTTATATGCTTATTACCCTGGTATCCACCCCCTGACTCCAACACCCAGACGCACACTTCTAATGCCCCGCCAAAACCCCGTCTAAGCTCCACGGACATCATTTCGCCGTCCGATCAAAACCCGGAGTTTTGATAAAACCCTAGCCGGCATGCTGCCCACAAACACGTAAGGATTTTCTAGAGATCCATCATTCGGGAATTATTCCTTAGAAATCTATATAATTCTCGAAACCCGATGACCATCGTTCAAACCATCCATCCGGGGAATTATTTAATAATTCTCTTATTCTTATCTTTTGATCCATTAGTTACTTTATAATTAATGGATTATTAATCCAAATCTCTAGTCATCAGCCTTTAGGCAAATCCTTTGAATCTCTGCCTCCTTTTCCTTTCTTCTTTTCCCTTTTGCGAATTGAATGGTGTATTGTTATACTGATTGTTATTTTATGTGTTTTATCGATAGCATGACCGGGCCCGACGAGACGACGAGACGTCGAAGCTCCAGAAGACCTGAAACCCAGCCCGGTCAACATATGATATACGCCCGCGTAAGAATCGCCTAAGGACGACAATGAAGGCAAGTCTCACCAATAATATCACCCCCTCAACTAAACTTTACCTTATGTGCAGCATAAGCTACAGGGGGCATGACCGAAGAGTATGCCCAGCATCGCTGTAGTATAGGATGCTGATTGGGAGTGGAAGGAAGATCCCAAGGAAGGGGATTCTGTCCTAAGAGCCACTCTGATCCCAGCTAAGGACCGGTTCACGGGAGAGTCTTTCTAGTGCCCAGTACAACCTCGCATGCCAAAAAGGCATAGCCTTCGGGAATGCCTATTTATGTGAGGCCTTGATTCACACCCCACCAGCTGAACCTAGTAATCCATCCCAAGGAAGCCGTATGATTGGCGCAGAGTGCTGACCGGCGAACTGGGACCGCCCGGTGCCGGGACGAGCACGCGCCAAGTCGGGAAACGGGTATACTGGAGACAGCCCCAGACAGAGGGCTGGGACTGGGCGGCACGGGTTGACTAGGAAACAGGGTCAGAGACCCTGAGGGCCAGAGGCCCGATGAGCTCATCAAAAACCCGGGTTGATATCTGCGAGGCGGATGATTAGTAGCCCCTGTTTAGCCCCCAGTATACACGTGGCTGGACCTAGGGAATGCTGACCAGCGATGGTCACCGGTGGGTACGAGTCTCGTAGGTCGGTACCGCCAAGGTACATGGCACGGGCCGGCCGAATGCGAGGTAGATTAGTACGACCTCTGCAGAGTGTAGAATCTATCTGGATAGCCGCGACTCCGGCAAGAGTCCACTTAGTCAAAGCCTCCGATGATTAGTTTTACTGTTTCTGTATGGGGAACCTGAGACGGCGAAGGTACCGTTGGTCAGGTTCGGGATTGTACATCGGGACTGGCAGGGAAGAAGTGCCCCTCCAGGACCGACCTTTATATTTAATTTAATTTATATATTATTGAATTTGTGGGATTTGCTGGGTATTCTTTTTAGAATACTCACCCTTGCTTTCATTGTCTTGCAGGTTTAGACCTTCAGGGCGAGAAGGTGCTACAGCCCATTCCGGTGGAGGAATGAAGTGCCTGCCCGCTCTCCGCTAGTTAAAAACGGTGTTAAAATCTATTTCAAATACACGTTATTTACCTCCTCTGATACTAATCTGTGATAAGATCTGTATCAGCGGCCGATCCAGGACCTGATACAGGTAATCAGGGAACCTCCGGATAAGGGGTCCCTACATAAAGGCCATAAGAAAAACTGAACTCTAGGTGGAACTTTAAGCTCCCAGACACTAGGTATGTATGTAGGTATCACGCCTCTAAAATTTATAATTTTATATAGGGATTGAGAAGAATATATCCCATTGGATTGAAATTGCCATATTGGTGCATCCTCTTCTTCCTTAAACTGTATGGTCGACGCTAATTGGACTATCTCTAGCCAAAGACGTTCTACTCATTCACTCACGGTTCTTCTAAAGGTGCACTTTAAATTCGTCCCGTTCCAAAGATCTGCTATTGTTTTTGTCTGCTCGTTCACTAAAAAATAGACCTCCTAGTACTGAATAGCAAGACTTGTGGAACCTAACCAGTGATCCTCCCAAAATCTAACCTTCCTACCATTCCCAATTTTCCACTTGTAGCCAAATTTGGCTGCTTTAGCTACCCACAGGACACCTTTAAAGAATTGAGAAACTTTCGTTCCTTCCTTTTGTATAAAAGATGTTGGGACAGTTAGTGTTGTATTTATGGTCTATACCTTCCTCCACAGCTTATCTCCATCTAAGCTATATCTTTTAATCCAGGATCCCAGCAAACACAAATTTAAATCCCTAATACTTGGGATTCCCAAACCACCAAACTCCTTACACATGCTCACACAATCCCAATTTACTAGGTGACACTTGTGTTTTCCTTCATTATCATTCCATAAGCAATTTGCTAGATGAGAATTTAACAGCCTAATGGCCCATTTTGGAAATTTAATAAACAATAATAAGTAAATAGGGATGCTGGCTAAACAAGTTTTGATAAGAACTACTCTAGCTGCCTGGGATAGTAACTTCCCCTTCCAGCTTGCTATTTTCTTCAAGATTCTGTCTACTAGAGGCTGAATATCTTCTCTCTTCAACCTGTCATGGTGAAGAGGCACACCTAAGTACTTTATTGGAAACTTTCCTACTGGGCACCCAAAAATATGGGCTGCCTTATGAACCTCCAGACCATCTAAGTTTAGAGGGATTATCTCGCTTTTATGATAATTAATTCTCATTCCAGAGAGTTGTTCAAACCAAACTAGGCTACACTTCAAATTTTTAAGATTTTGTTCCTCTGCCTTGGAAAACAAAATGGTGTCATCAGCATATTGTAGGGAGATAATTCCTCCCTCCTAGAAATCTGACAGTAGGCCCTTGATCAGATTACTACTAGCTGCTTTCTTAAGAATTCTAGTGAGAACATCGCCAACTAAATTGAACAGCAGAGGTGACAGAGGATCACCCTGCCGCAAACCCTTCCCGGTTTTGAAGAAAGGGCTCTCCTCGCCATTCAGATTTACTCCCACAGAACCTCCCTTCACTATCTTACTAATCCACCCTATCCATTTTGAACTAAAGCCTCTGGTTTCTAAAACTTCAAACAAGAAATCCCAATTCACTCTATCATAGGCTTTTTCATAATCTAATTTGAGGATTAGACCTTTCTCCCCTGCCAAGTTCACACTATGCACTATTTCATGGGCCACTACTACACTCTACAGTATGTACCTCCCTCTAATGAAAGCACTCTGGTTATCTGCCACTAATCTGTCAGCAATCCTGCCTCATCTAATAGTTAGCACTTTCGAAAAGATCTTGAAGCTACAATTAATTAGGCTAATTGGCCTAAAGTTCTTCATGCTCCTGGCTTCTTCTACTTAGGGGATTAAAGTTAACATGCAAAGTTTAGCCTATACAAGTCTAGTTCCCCAATGTAGAAATCTTCAAACATCTCTACTATATCCTTTTTAACTATATCCCAAAATTTCTGGTAAAAAAGAAAAGGAAGGCCATCTGGGCCTAGGGCCCCTTCAGCATAGCAACTAAAAATGGCTTCCCTAATCTCTTCTTCTGTAAAGGGAGCTCCTAGTATATCATTCTCCTCTCTAGTTACTAGGTCAGCTTCCTCCCAGAAGAGAGGACCTAGTGTCACTCCTTCTCTATTTTCTACTGCAAACAATTTTTTATAGAACTCTACCGCTATATCCATCATTTTGTCCTGGTCCTCCACCAGACCCTGAGAGCCCTCCAGACAATCAACTCTCTTCTTCCTACTTCTCTGATTAGCTATTGCCTGGAAATACGCCGTGTTCCTATCGCCTTCTAGAATATTTCGATCCCTTGATCTTTGTCTGGCCTTTATTTCTTCTAGGGCCCAGATTTCATTAAGCTCATCTGCTACTTGCTTCAATCTACTTAGCCCCTGAGCCGGCAACCCCTGTTGCTCAACTTCTGCATCTAACTTATTATACTCATCAGCTAGCTCACCCTTCCTATTGTTCAGAGCTGCAATCTCATTTGCAGCCCAACCTCTCACAAGCCTTCTAAAGGTTCTCACCCTAAACTGACATCTATCTATACTCTTCCTCTCACTACAAGGAGTCTCCCAAGCCTTAAACACGATATCCTTGAAGGATTCCTTTTCTAGCCACCATTTTTCAAATCTAAACCCTTTTTTGTCAAATGTCATATTTTCCCCCGTATCCACAAGGAGAGGATTATGATCACTTGGCAATCTATCTAGAATCTTAACCCCAGCCAGCGGGAAAGCACTTTCCCAATCTGTTGTAACTAAGACTCTATCTATCCTGGCCAGGATAGGAATTTCTTGGTTATTAGTCTAGGTGTATCTTCTATTAGTAGGATTAAGCTCTAATAAATTCCATCTACTTATCCAGTCATTAAAAGCATCTGCCCATCTTAGATTAATCACACGATTACTCTTATCACTAGCGTATCTTACCATATTAAAGTCCCCACTAATCATAGTCGGACCATTCCATTTGGGCATGAGAGATTCTAACTCATCTAAAAAACTTTGCTTGCCCTCCTCATAAGGTGAGCCATACACTACTATTAATCTCCAGATAAAGCCCGACTTTTTGTTAGTTAACATCACACTAATAGAAAAATTTAAACATTCAGCAGTGGATATATTAAAAATGTCGGCATTGGCACCTAGCAGGATCTCACCTGCAGTGCCTCCCAAGCCTTTGGCAGGTAAGATACACCAACTAAAAACTTTATTACCCATTAGAGATCTAAGAAAACCTGGCGTGAACTCCTTCCTTTTGGTTTCCACCACTCCTAGGAAATCCACATGGTTATCTGAAACTCTACTGACTAAAGCAGGGACCCTACCTATTGTTCCTAGGCCTCTAATATTCCAAAATAAACCTTTCATTTTAACCCTTTTTTATATTTTCTCCTATCAACTACTCCTGCTTTGCTAATATCTTCTCTAGTGATCAGCCCATCACTATGAGAATTTTCTGGAGGGACAGGTTTTCCAACTTGTTCCCCCTCATTCTCTACCCTATTTTCTATTATGCTACTACTATCTTTGTTTTCAGAACTAGCACCTTCCTCATGTGTAGCATTGACATGCTCCCTGCCCTTGCAATCTTTATGACTGCAGTTTTCAGAAAAAACTACTTTCTCTACTTTCCTTAGATTCACACAAATTCTATCTACCACCTCATCAAGAGACTTATCATCTACACCTACTATATTAATTGCATCCGCAATGTTTACTAAATCAACTTCAGAAATACAAGAGACAGTTTTGTTTACACTCAGCCATATTGGCTACATATATGAGAAATCACCCCCCCCCCCTCCCTCATTGGGTGTGTGGTGTTTCCCCCTATTCCATCCCTCTACATGGTATCACGAGTCCGGGAATCCCCTGATTCGGTCTTCCCTTTTCCGCTGCCTGTTGGCGTGCCTCACGCACGCCCGCCGCCACCCACCAGGGCGCCGGTGATCCGCCGCGCCCCACTTCCCCTCGTGCTACCGCGCATGGCCTCGTGACGGCACTTCTCTGCGCCGCCGTCCCAGGCCGCGCCCCTCCCCTGCCTAGCGCCGCCGTCCCAGGCCGTGCCCCTCCCCTTCCTGCGCCGCCATCCATCCAGGCGCGCACGCCCCTCCTCCTCTGTTTCTCGATGCCCAATTCCTCCGCCGAGTCGGCAATGTCAGGCACTCTCCCTTCCTCCGGCGACAGCACCCTGCCTGCAACCGCCAACGGCACCATGCCCGCCGCCGGCGGCGGCGGCACGCTGGGAGCCATGGGCGGCGGCTTCTTCTTCGCTCAGCCACCGCCAATCGTCGTCAATCCGTACGCCACTGTCTCCGTCAAGGCACACGTGCCTTAGACCCTGACCATGGCGGACAATAGCTACTCCAAGTGGGCGTCGTTCTTCAAGACGATGTGCGGCAAGTTCAGACTCAAGCCCCACATCGACGACACCCTTCCTCCACAGCCCGACGATCCCATCTGGGATCAGGCCGATTGCTGAGTCCGTACGTGGATCTATGGCTCCGTCGACAACTCCGTCCTCGACCTCGCCATGAATGATGACGACCAGACCGCCCGGGAGCTCTGGCTCGCCATCGAGGCCCTGTTCCGCGCCAATAAGCCGTCCAAGCCAATCTTCCTCAGCCAGGACTTCCACACCATGCAGCAGGGCGACGATTCCATCTCGGAGTACGCCAGCCGCATGAAGAAGATCGCCTCCGACCTGGGTCACGCCGGGCACCCTGTCCCGGAGTCGCAGCTGGTCCTGAACCTCCTTCGCGGCCTCAACCCGCGCTTCACCACCACCTCCGACGACATCGCCAACTCCGCCACCGGCTTCCCCTCCTTCACCGACACCTACGACATGCTCAAGTCCAAGGAACTCTAGCTGGCCAACGAGGCAAAGGTTGCCTCCAGCACCGCTCTCCTCACGGCAGCCGGCTCCTCCTGCAGCGGCCCGGGCGGGTGCCGCTCCACGCCCAACGCCGCCCACTCCAGCGGATACGGTCCCCGTCCCGCTGGCGACCAGAAGAAATACGGCGGCGGCGGCACTAGCGGCAGCAAGTGGAAGAAGAAGAAGCCGGCCAGCGGCGCTCCGTAGCAGCAGGCCGGCGGCCCTCCTCGCACAGCCAGGCCATGGTTCTGCTTTAACCCCTACATGGCCTTCGGGGCGCAGGGGCAGCAGACCAGCGCGGCGGCTTAGTATGGCGGTGGCTGGCAGGCTCCCCCGCAGAGCCTGCTCGGCCCACGTCCTCAGGCCCACACCGCCTTCGCGCCTCTCCACACGACCACTCCGTAATGGGATCAGGTCGGCCTTGTCGCGGCCCTGAACCAGATGGCGCTCCAGCAAGGTGGCTGGGTCATGGACTCCGGCGCTTCAGGGCACATGTCTTCGTCTGATAGTATACTCCTCTCCTGTTTGCCTCCTGCTCATTCTTTCATCACAGTAGGCAACGGTCAATCCATCCCTGTCCTATGTTGTGGCAATACCATTCTTCCTACTTCCATGTCCAATTTTGCGCTCAATAATGTTCTTATTGTTCCCTCTCTTGTTTGTAACCTGCTCTCAGCTAGACAGTTCACTAGGGACAATAACTGCACTATAGAATTTGACGCTCTTAGTTTTTCTGTCAAGGATATCCAGAACAGACGCGTGATTCTTCGCTGCAATAGCGACGGCGATCTTTACACCATCCCAGCAGCTGCCAGCTCCACTGCTCCCTACGCTGGCCTCGCCATTTCCTCTTCGCTGTGGCACCATCGGCTTGGTCACCCCAGCCCCGCCGTCCTGGACACTCTTAGGAATAATTCATCCATTGCTTGTAATAAAGAAGCTCAAAACCTGTGTCATTCCTGTCAACTAGGCAAACATGTACGGCTTCCCTTCTCAAACTCTAGTTCATGTAGTACTGTCCCTTTTGAACTCATCCATTGTGACGTCTGGACTTCACCAGTAGCTAGCATTTCAGGCTATCGTTACTATCTTGTCATTCTGGATGATTTTTCACATTACTGCTGGACTTTTCCTATGGTTCATAAATCTGAGGTTCTTAACCATTTAACTCAGTTTTGCTCCTTTGTTCAGACACAGTTCGGACTTCCCCTTAAAAGCATTCAGGCTGATAACGGGACAGAGTTTGTTAACAATGCTCTGGCGTCTCTCTTCTCCACCCTGGGGATTCACTTGAGACTTTCCTGTCCATACACCTCTCCATAAAATGGCAAAGCTGAGCGCATTCTTTGAACTCTAAACAACATTAGCCGTACACTCCTGATTCATGCGCAGATGGCACCCTCATATTGGGCCGAGGCCCTCGCTACGGCCACCTATCTTCTAAATAGGCACCCCAGCTCAGCCATTCGCCTAGCGCACTCCCTATGAGCTTCTCTACAACAAAGTGCCTGAATATGCTCATCTTCGCACTTTCGGCTGCGTTTGTTACCCTAACCTGTCTACCACAGCTAAACACAAGCTCTCCCCCCGCTCTACAGCTTGCGTCTTTCTCGGGTACCCTTCAACACATAAAGGGTATCGCTGTCTCGACCTGTCGACCCGTCGTGTCATCATCTCCCGACACGTCACCTTTGACGAGTCTCGCTTCTCGTTCGCCCTGACATCCCAGCTGTCTTCGTCTAGTTGGGACTTTCTTCTTTCAGGTCATGCAGCGCCGGCGCCTTGCACTGCAGCAGCATCCTTCCCCGTGGCAGCTCCGTCCTCCAGCGGCGTTGAGCGACCACGGCCCTCCGGAGTCTAGCTGGAGGACCTCCCCGACGACCCCGCGATCCTCTATCGTGGTCCTCTTCTTCTGGCCAGGACTGGCCGGACAGATGCTCCCGGCTCGGGCGCATCGACATCGACACCGACTCAGCGATCTGTCGATGCCCTCTGACCCATCCCGGTCGCTGCATCGCGACCACTACATCATCTACAGCAGGCGCCCGGCGCCCACTGCGCCTGCCCAGCCGGCCGCTGGGCCTGCCTCCTCACCTGTGCCTACGTTAGCAGCGCCCCGCGCTCCGGCTCCTGCTCCAGTACCGGCTGTCGCCCGCCTCCCGTCCTGCGACACGTATGCAGACCGGGACGATCTCGCGGGTGCAGTACCGGAACCTCTCCGCCACGACTCCGTCGTCATCACCCTCACCAATTCCGGTGAACTACCGCCGCGCGTTGGCTGATCCCAACTGGCGCGCTGCGATGGCTGATGAGTATCGGGCCCTCCTCGACAACAACACCTGGCGCCTCGTCCCGTGGCCACCCGGTGCTAATGTCGTGTCCGGCAAGTGGATTTACAAGCATAAATTCCACTCTGATGGGTCCCTGGCACGGACAAGGCTCGATGGGTGGTCCGTGGCTTCTCCCAGCAGCACGGCATCGACTACGACGAGACGTTCAGCCCTATTTGTTGTTGTACGTCGACGACATCATCCTCACTGCTTCCTCGACGGATCTTCTCCAACGCATCATCGAGCGCCTGCACTCCGAGTTCGCCATGACGGACTTGGGGGACCTTCATCACTTCCTCAACATCTTCGTCACTTGCTCCTCCGACGGGTTGTTTCTGTCCCAGCGTCAGTATGCCCTTGAGCTTCTCCTGCGGGCAGGCATGGCCGAGTGTCACTGTACGGCGACACCTGTCGACACTCATGCCAAGCTCTCCGTGACCGAGGGAGCTCCTGTTGCAGACCCGTCATACTACAGGAGCATCGTCGGGGCTCTCCAGTACCTGACACTGACACGCCCCGACCTGGCCTACGCCGTGCAGCAGGTGTGCCTCTTCATGCATGATCCTCGCGAGCCTCACCTTGCGATGCTCAAGCGGACCCTGCGCTATCTGAAGGGCACTCTCTACTCCGACCTCCACTTCGGCATAAGCTCCGTTCAGTCATTGACCGCATACTCGGATGCGGACTGGGATGGCTGTCCCGATTCTCATCGCTCCACCTCGGGCTACTGTGTCTACCTCGGTGATAATCTGATCTCTTGGTCCTCCAAGCGACAGACGACCGTCTCCCACTCCAGTGCTGAGGCGGAATACCGGGCAGTGGCACACGTCGTCGCTGAGTGCTGCTGGCTGTGGCAACTTCTTCAGGATCTCCACATCTCGATTGCTACTGTGATCGTTGTCTATTGTGACAATGTCAGCGCTGTCTACATGACAACAAATCCGGTTCACCATCGTCGCACGAAGCACATTGAGATCGACATCCACTTCGTCCGCGAGAAGGTCGCCTTGGGACAAGTTCGAGTCCTACATGTCCCATCGTCCCATCAGTTCACGGACATCATGACCAAGGGCCTACCTGTACAGTTGTTTACTGAGTTTAGGTCCAGTCTTTGCGTCCGAGACCCTCCCGCTGCGACTGCGGGCGGGTATTAGGCATGTATATAGCCGGCTGTGTATTACCTAGTATAGGTGATTGGTTGTTACCTAGTATAGGTGATTTGTTCCCTTGTACACTCAGCCATATTGGCTACATATATGAGAGATCACCCCCCTCCCATTGGGTGTGTGGTGTTTCCCCCTATTCCATCCCTCTACAGAGTGGTTTGTGGGAGTGGAGAAGGATGGGAAGATAGAGTTGCTCGGCGAGTTGGAGGTGGCGGCAATGGCGGCCGGTTTCTGTTGGTTGCCGGCGGTGGAGACGGAGGGAGACAGAGCGGAGTGGTCGAGGGCGAAGAGGACGAGGTCGCAGAGTTACTGGGGCGATGAATTGGAGTGAGGTGAAACGAGAGCGGTGAATTTTCCTCGAGGTCGTCTGACGGCTTGTTGCGGTGCTCACTGTCGGTTTGAGATGTGTCGCCGGCCAAACTCGACAGCGAAGCGGGCTGCATGGTTTGGAAAGCAACTGGCAATGCAGAGCGACGACGCGTGGCGTGGGACAGCAGGCGCGGCGCGTGGCACGGCTCAGCGCCAGCGCACGGGCGCTGGTCGATCCGCCCCCCCCCCCCCCCCCCCCCCCTTCAATTTACTGAATCGACGAAGTCGATTCAGTAACTACAGTAGCGCTCCAACCCTTCCCCAAACTTTGATCCAAACTCGAGATTTCGTGTATAAACTTTCCAAAATCCATTTACAAAAGTTGGAGATGGTATATAGGTGAACAACTTTGATTATAGGGACTTGGTTCAATTCGGTTTGGTTTGGGAGATATGACCATGAAAATATTGGCCAAAACTCGAGTTCCAACAGATTCTAAGTGTCCAGAAATTTGTTTGATTTGGCTGACTTTGAGCCCAAAAATAAAATAGCTAGAGTTTGAAAACCTGAAGTTGTTCATGATTTTTGAAGAGTCCAAACTACCACTATTCTAGCCAGAAACTTGATTTGGTTTGGTGTTGATTTAAATTAAAAGTTATTAAGCCCTAAAGTTGGCCAGCTGCTGCTGTTTTTCAGGACATAGCCAAAATTCAAGATTGCTAAAAATCAGGGGTTTGACCTAATTTTTCAATTAATTCATGAAATGCACATGAAATGACAAACATGTTCATACTTTGAAATGCACACTCAAAGCCATGAATGAGGAGATGAGTGATTTATTTATCTTAATCATTGTGCTAAACCTCTAAGTGACACCGGGGTGTCACACTGGCATGTCTTGTTCGTTTTGGAAGTGTCATGTATCGTTGATAATGTGTTGTAGAATGTGGCTTTGACATTTCTGGTTTACTAATTCTTTCAGTGCAATGGGAGTAGCTCTAGGATGTCAATAAGCAAGTTACTATTAACTGAACCATGAAATTTAAGGTATATTTTTTTCTTCAGATTCAGATTTCACTATTTTACTGTAGGTTCTCCCATCCCAAGTAGTACCCTATGAATAACAAGCATCCTATAAATTAAATAAACCATGTCGTTAGTTCATTCCTTTTTTTAAAAGAACCCACTGAATTCAGAATGCTATAATATTAGCAATTTTTTTAGTACCTCTGATCATCTAAAAACTGTGTGCATCATCAGTTTAGGTGGTATGGTAACTTCACATGTGCGGATGTGAACACCTCAAATCAAACTCTGATTGAATTGTACATGAAGCGTTGATCCGGCCATGGTTTTACCCTTTTGATATTTAATATTTAAATAATCATTATGTTATACACCTTTCCAAACAAAATATAATTTACTGTTATTAGATCTTTTGTAAATATGAAACCCTATTTGCTTTTTTAACACGTGCCACAAGCCCTTCTGCTAGTTTAGCAAACACATGATAAGATACAGTGGGTCCCGTCCTCCTCTAGCCAACTCAATCTCATCCGCTCGGTCCATGGCTGTCTTCTTGCTTCGCCAGGAGGAAGGAGGCGGGTGATGTGCGCGCGTGTACAGATTACATGAGAGCAAGTTTGTGGCCCGATCTTTTCGAAGGATCAACTTGATAAATATCGATGCGTGACCTGATGATGAGGCTGTGCACCGCGAGATATTGCACACACGACGAACAACCGAGATAATCGCCCTTCCATGTACTGACAAAGCCAGACCACGCAATCACGCCATATAGACGTGAAGACACGAACTGGGTGAACTGCAGTTTGGCGTTATACAACTTCCTTAGGAATCGAAAGAACAAGTTTGCAAGCCTCTCAAGACTCACGTTGAAAGAAGAACTCAAAGACTTTATATTTCTGAATTGACAGCCAAAAGGAAGATCCCCCATCATCTATTACATGGATGCATGTATAGCGGGTAGTGGAGTTTTTGGTTTGGATAAAATAAATGAGAGCATGCAGTGGGAAGTCGTAGCACTCTTTCTGTTAATTAATAGCCTGGCCTAATGTAACTCTTTGGATGGTTGGCATTATTCTGCATGCTTGTTCGTGTGTGCCTTCCTAACTCACAAATTTATTTGCTTTGTACATCCACGACTGATCGATCTGCATGGTAGCTGAAATCTGCAAGGTCGCTGAATGGTTCTGTTTCTCTCTTTATTCTCACTACACGTCCAAGCATTCTTCTCTTTATTCTCTCTAGCACGTCCAAGCATCTAACTCCTGCAATTAGTATGTAGGATGTGGTATAATAATTTTAGATAGAAAATAGTACTTCAATGTGCTCTCACCTATCGTTATTCCTCTAATATCTGTACTTCAATGCGCTCTCATCAAACCAGCTGATCACCACACGATTGGAGGACAAAAACCATGATCGTCCCATGCTCTTGTGTACACGCCATCATTCCTAAGAATAATAAAACAAGAACTTGAAAGAGTAGAATGATCTAAAATATTGTGATTAACAACTGAAATAAAGGTTAGAGTTCAGCTCGTTTTCGTGAAATGAGACTTGCACTCTTATTCGGATGCCCTCATCGACCCAACGGGCTGGTAAGATGGCTGCGCACGGGGGGTGGCCGTTCCGGCGAGACAGCCCATCAGCTAGACAAGTGGAAGTGGATTTGGAGTTCTTCACAATCGAGGCCACATGTTGGAGGGAGTATAGGAAGTTGTTGTTCCATCTGCGAGCTGATGAAGCACCGTGGCGCGCATGCAGGCGGGTCTCGCCCCAACCTGATCGAGCAATAACTGTGCTGCCAGCTTGGCCTCCTGCTCGTCGCCCCGGCCATGGAGGGATCTTCACCCGCCGTTGCTCTCCTCTCAAAATTCTAGCACCGCCAGCAAAAATCATGTCTAGAGACGCGCCCCCATTCACGAAATCTAGACCTCATCTGAGTCATCATGCTGGTTATAGGGCGAGTGTTTCCAGTGTGAGAGTTAAAACCACTCAAAGACCAGTCAAAACAGGGGCCGAAGGGGTACGGTGGTGAATTATACTTATACACGATTTACACAATTTACACAGTTCAATGGTCAAAGATTCCTCGTTTTCAATAAGAATGGTAACGGGTCGAGTAAGGTGCGGTTAGGCATTTATCCGCCCGCCAGCTTGCCCGCGGAGCTTTGCCCGCCCATGAGCTGCCCATGGGTAAAAATTCGTGCCCGTACCCATGCCCGACGGATATCCGCGGGGGAGAGAACAATTAACATATCAACAAGTAGATATCAATGAGTACAACAATAATTTGGTAGCCACATTGTTATATAAGCAACAAACACAATTAATGTTCAAATCATAATTAGTGATAAGATAAAATATTGTCCATACAAGATAACAAATATAGTCAAGCATAAATGTCTCACACAACACTCAAAATAACACAAATATAGCTAATTTTCTATAGTCATTCACTACAAGAAATGTGTGACTTTTTGACGTATTTAGTATGACAATATGTCAAAATGTCATTATATCATCTAATTTATGACATTTATTTTAGACACTTCGACTTTGTGACAATAGAAGGTTGTACGTCATTAAAAAGGTCATACAGGTAGCCAAAGTTCATCCAATGACGATATTTGCTACGCCATAGAGAGATTTTCTGTGTCATAAAGTCTAATTTATAAATGACATCTACCGATGAAGTACTTTTGTGTCACAAAAATATTTATTGATCTTTTGAAATATCAGTTTGCGCCACGTGGGCTAATGAGTTTTGTAGAAAAATCAGGAAAAAAACAAAAAAAATAGAGAGAAGGGAAAAATAAAAAAAAGTTTGTGCCACGCAGGCCAATAAAGTTGTGTAGAAAAATCACGGTAAAAACAAAAAATAGAGAAAAGAGGAAAAGATAAAAAACAGAGGAAAGGGTGGTTATGGGATGAGATCCAACCCAAATCTCATATTCCGAATTTAAGAGTTTCATACAAACAAATATTGGCCTTTTATAAGAATTATAAAGCACACTAAAAAAATAGTGGCCGCACAGAAGGTTCGAACAAGCAACCCTGCTGCACAGCAGCTACGGCCTTGCCCACACGTCAAAAGAACAAAAAAAATGAAAAAAGACCCGCCCAAGATTTGAACCTGGATCTATGATTTTGAGAGAACAACTCCAACCACCGCTAAGGTACATGTCACTTTGCGATTAATCCCAAGAATTTGCTTTTCTTATACGGTTTTTTTTCCCTTCCGAAATCATCACGCGATTCACGCCAGATCAGCGACCGGTCGCGGTCGCCACGTCATGGGCCACCTTCGCCCGATAACCGGCCGCGGTTCGCCACGTCACCCGGCAACCTCGGCCATGTCACCGACCGCCTCCGCCCCACTGGACCGGCCGCCTCGGCCAGCTCACCCGCCTGCTCACACCCGCGTTACCTGGCCGCCCCAGCCATGTCGGCCCGTCCCCCTCGCGCGGCGCGCGCAAAGAAAAAAGAAAGGAGGAACGGGATCTCGAACTCGAGACCTGGACGATGACAGGCTTCCGCGTTACCGCTACATAACAAGTCAGGTTGGTTGTCAACTTAGTAGAAGTTTTGCTTTTATATATTGAGACTCTTAGGGGGCAAACGAATAGTTTTGTAGATGAACTACCGGCAAACTTACCCGTTCTGCTCAAAGTATTGCCACGTCCGGCCCACTAAATAGCAGCACATGATTGGGCCATTTGTATTGGAATGAAGAATACGTGAATAGTTTGTATTTCTTCTTTTAATCTGCATTCAAATTTTGCATTTGGTATTTCTTTGTCATACGTGATCCAAATTTGATGCTTTTTTTGTGCATTTATCTAAAATCACCATCTTTTCGCTGATAAACTTGTTTAGTATAGATTTTCATTTCACATATCTTATTTTTTTATGCTTTATATTGTTCCTTATAAGTGCAACATAGGGAAAAATATTTTTTTTCCACAACCATTAGTAATGAAACTTCGTATTTTGTAATATTAAGGTAAAAACAAGGTTATGTTCAGATTTGAAATGCATATGAGTTCGAACATGTGTGTAAAGTATGAAAAACTTCAATGTTGAACTAACATGTATGAAACTATGTGAGAGATGACTCCACTTGTGAACAATGTATCATCCAACTTTATCAAAAACACTTTGTTTTTTTCTATAAGTGTATGAACTAAAAATATGTTTCCACATCAATTTGCAAAAAAATTTTTATCAAATTTAAAGATTTTATGTGGTATTCAAATTTCAAAGTTTAATTGAGTTATGAGGTATTCACGAAAACTTTTCAAATTTTCATTGAGTTTCAGGATATGAGCTATACTAAAATAGAGATACTTAAATATATTTTTGAGTAATTTTAAAAATAATATTTGAGATACATATAGTTCAAATTGTGCTACTTTACAAGTCTGCAATAAAATAAAAAAAGAAAATGTTAAACGGGACGTTTTCTGGGCACGCACACAGGCCCAAACATTCATGTCCGTCCGTTCTTGATCAATGGTTCAGATCGCTTGCTCATCGTATAAAAGTAGTCCTCCAGCCGAAAATCCTAGTCGCGTCCACTTTCCCCGCCCTATCCCCTCACACGCCCTCCACCTCTAGCCTCCCCCATCCACTCCTCAACAGATCCACAGCCAAGCCTGCTAATGGGGCGGGTTGAAATAGGTTTTATGGGCGGGTTTTAACATGAGTTGTGTTGGGGAGGGTCTATATGGGTTGTAGTATTAAGTGGGTTGGGGCGGGTTGGGTTTAACCAAATTTGGGTTGGGGCAGGGTTTTACCCATGGGTTTAGTTGTGTTGACGATGAAATTTTTAGTCTTGCTAGTTGCTATTGATGTGGGGCTCACATGTATGCTTTACCGCAATATTTTGCACAAAGTAGCGGAATGTCAAACCAAATCATCTGTAACAAATTTTGGTCAGTTTTGCCAAAATTTTAAGGTGTGAACGCGATGTTTTAGTTCTAAGGTTCGACTCTTGATGTGGGGCCCACATGTGTGCCCTAATACAATATTTTGCACAAAGTAACGGAATGTCAAACCAAGTCATCTCTAACCAATTTCGGTCAATTTTGTGAAAAAATTTAAGGTGTGAACGCGAGGTTTTAGTTTTAGGTTTCGGTTATTTAATGTGGGGCCCACATATATGACCTAACGTAATATTTTGTACAAAGCACTGTTCGCCTAAACTGCCGTTTAGTCCGTTTACACGCCGTGTAAACGCTACACAGTGCCTAACTGTGTCCGTTTAATCATCCGTTTAGCCCGTTTAATGGCCGTTTAATCCGTTTAATTGGCCGTTTAGTCCGTATAATGAGCTAAACGGTGGGTGACCGACTGTTTACCGTTTAACGTTTAGGGTAACATTGGTACAAAGAAGCGGAATGTCAAACCAAGCCATCTCTAACAAATTTCGATCAATTTCGCTAAAAATTTAAGTTGTGAACGCGAGGTTTTAGTTCTAGGGTCCGGCTCGTGTCAAACCCGCGGGCTATGTGAATTAGTGGGGCGGGTTGAGATGGGTTTAGATAATATAAGTGTGGGGCGGGTTGGACGAGAAAATAAATTATTCTCATCTGGGTTGGGGCGGGTTTGGTGCGGGCATTAGCAGGTCGATCCACAGCGCCCCATCCCCTCCGACGCCTCCTCCTCGCCTCTGAGGCTCTGACGCCTCCTCCGTGGCCGCCCCTATCCCTTCCCTTCGACACCTCCGGCCTCGGCGACCCCGATCCCCCGCCGGCACACCCCAGCCCCGGCGAGCAAGGGGAAGAGGAAGCCCGGACCCAGGAGGATACGATGCGTGGCCGCGGGGGCCTTCGCAACGGCGACATGCCAGCCCCAACGCTGGTCCCCACCGGCGCCGTCAGCTTCAACGGCAGGGCTTCGCTGCCATGGTGGGCGCCAGCGCCCCAGCTGCTGCTCTACGGCAGCGGCCCGACGCCCCTGACGACGCGTCCTGCCCAGACTCCGGCCGTCCACCACGACGCTGCGCCTGCTACCTCCGCTCCAGCCCATCTCGATGCCGGCGCTGGCCCCTGAGGTGAACTCCCCAGAACCATGCCTATTAGGTGTTCGACGAAATGTCTAGGCAGCGCTTCATATGAACTTTGGAAAATGATTGTGTTGTGATGAATATGATTGTGTTGTTGGCCTGTAGACGTTGGGTGATGTAGACTAATTCAATCACAAAGTATCAGTTATAGCTTGAAATTTTTCAGCAAAGATTCAAGTCAATTAACTCACTCACCAGACAGGTTTTTGATTTTTGCATGAAGTGTGTCTATGCTTGATTGCATGGTGCTTGTACACTTATGTTTGGTTATCAGTCGATGACAGCAGTGGTTTGATGAGCAGCTGCTTCGTGTGAGAAATGTTCAGGTCAATAGCTTTTCTGGGCACTGTGATATATCTTTTTATTACAAATATTGCCGACTGAATATTTGACAATGTGTTCTTTTCAGGCTGAGGATTAGATGCAAGGAACTGAAGTTTGTAACTTAGATGATGTGATTGGTTGATGGTTCCTGTCAAGACCACAGATAAGTGCTCAAATCTCAATCCCTCAATCCCCTCTACCACTACATCTGTATGGGTGGGCTTGAGCTAGTGATAGGTGACTAGAATTTTGTATCCTTGTGTGTTAATGGGCTCATGGTCCGCTACATATTATATTGTGTTACCAAGATTGCAATTTATTGATTCTGTGTAGTGCAAGAATTAAACTTAAGCATGTTTGCTCTTTAGTAATTTAGTAACTTGGCTGATAAAGGGATATGTTTGTCACAAGCATCACAATTTGTACGGATCTTTGTATGCGTATGTCAGCTCTGAATGTCAAAGTTGCATATGTCAGGTAGTACATTATTTGTTTCCTTATTTCTTCAAAGTGGCGTATTATCTTGAAGTGTTCACATACTATTCTGAAGTATTTAAGTTAGACTGTAAATGTTGCTAATTTAGAATTCTCTAGGTAGTGGCTCACTCTTCGTAATCAAATCTATACCCCTTTAAAACTCACCAGTTGTTTTCTTTGCAAGGTCTACCCCATCAAATGCTCCCTGTGAGATGATGTTTGCTTAGTCCACACCATTTTGTACACAGAACAACTTTCATTCCTCCTTACCAACCGTCCAGATCTCCTTTAACCTCTTCTTTCTCTCACTCACTCACATCCAACGGCTGAGCAGCGCCGGATCATCCCGCGGCCCTCACTCATCCTCCTTCCCGGACCCGAAATTTCCATTCAACGCAATTTATCCCGCTCGATCCAGTCCTCCACCCACCCCACCCGCGGGCTCCGCCGCCGGCGATAGCTGCAGGCTCGCCGCACCACGCCGTGACCGCTCCGCCAGAGGGCTCAGCCGGCGGCAGCCTTGGCCCGCGGGCTCGCCGCGCCGCGCCGTCCCACCGTCTCCTTGGGCTCCGCGCGTCGTGGTCCACAGCAGGTCCCGCCGCGTCCCCTTCGTCTCCAGTACCCCGTTCCGTGTCCCCTCGCCTAGCTCCTCCACCCGCCCTCGTCACCGAGCGTCCCGAAGCTGGGAAAGCCTCCACCCACCCACTCGAGGAGGGGCAGCAGCGCGGACATGCGGCCCAAGGAGCAGCAGCGGCTGCAATCCAGGGCGGAGCGAGCCGGCGGCGAACGGTGGCCGGGCGGACCGACGGCGCGGCGTCTCCGAAGGCTACACCGGCGCACGAGGCGGTGAGGTGGCGCGGAAGCAAAAGTGGCTCACCAAGGGTCAATTTGAGGCAGGCACGAGAACTACGATTCCCGGCGGTTCAGTCGCCAAGATCCGATGCGGTTGGGTCTAGGGCGGAGAAGGGAGGTTGACGCGAGGTGTTGGGGCCGAGAGGTATTGGTTGGAGGCAGCCGGGGCACAGTGAAATCGGCCGGCGGTGGTGAGGGTAAAGCTCCCAGCAGCAGTGGCTCGGACGGACGGGGGATTCAAAATCCCCAGCGCTCTTCTTCTTATGCTCAACCTCAGGCATGCTCCTCCACGCAGAGTGGGCAGCTCTATCCGATTTCGAGCACTGTTGCTCGGCTTTGCCGTTCTTGTTTGTTCGTCAGAGAGGATGATGGCCTGCAAGGCGCATGCGTTGACTTCCCTAGCCCCCCAGCTTGCTGTATCCCTGGAAGTAATTTCTTGCACCCTCTCCATTAGCATGCTGGTTGAACGCTCATCGTTTTTGTTGCCGCATTTCCTGTGCAGTAGCTAACTCTGTCCCCAGGTCCATCGACCATGATGGAGTAGCTGTTCTAATTGGCATGGTTGCTATGCTTGATATTACATGTTTAGGAGCTATAACAATTTCTTCTTGTAGATTGTGCCATTGTAATGCGAGGCAATATTTTTTCTAGATTTAGGATCTAATCACAAATGAATATTATATTAGTACTTTCTAGCTCTTACATATGTTTATTGGTCAGAGGATCCCTGATTTGTTAATTTAGGTTTATATTGTTCTGGAAAACTGCCACTAGACAACTCTGCTTGTCCAGAATCCAGATATGCTTTGGTTGATAGATCATGGAAATCAATTCTTTTCAGAAGCCTTCAGCTTTGGCAAAGAGAGTTTCTGCTTGTGTTGAAAATGTCAAAATTCACATGTTTCAGTCATTTCAAAATATTTAGGAACTTTTTGGTACCGTTCGATTGTGATCTTTGAACCAAAGTATAGCTATCAATCTTTTCAAAAAAAAAAGTATAGCTATCAGATTCATTCTGTATCGTATTCTGGTGTCCGCTTTGAGTTTATAGCATATTGCAAATATCTGTACAATACCATTTGTTTTGCCCATTTTATTATTTCAATCATTTGCCAACAGATATTTTCTGGCAGTAAGTTTTATGCAGTGGTGGGAGTGAGGACAGATTGGTGACATGGTGAGAGCAGAGTGCCTCATATCAACTTTGCGTTTCTTTGGGATTACCTCAGTTTTTACTTGCATAATCGAACTTTGTGTTTTCCTTGTTGCAGTATACTAGCACCCTTGCAGGTGATGTGCAGTTGCGTTAACAGCAAAAAAAGGGGGGGGTGTACCCAGTGCCATAGGCTCCCGCACTATGTGGTGTCTGGGGGCAGGTTGTTTAGCACACAGCCTTTCCCGCACATAAATGTGCGGAGGCTGGGGCTTGAACCCTGGACCTTCCGGTCACAGGCGGTGAAGCTCTACCACTGCACCAAAGGCCGCCCTTTTTGCGTTAACAGCAAGAAGAAAAAAAAAAACTGCTGGGCGCAACCCCCACCCTCGCGAAGGAGGAGGCCCACGGGGTGACGGCAGTGGCTCCCACCCCGGCACCGAGAAGGACGGCGACCGCTGCGTGCACTGTATGCGCTGCTTGGAAGAATTAGTAAAGCTGCATGTGCTGCTTGGGAGATCACCCTCTACATGGCGTCTCATCAGGTCCGTTAGTACCTCTAATCCTCCTGCCACAATTAATTTGCACTGCATCTAGATTGTCCATTCTGAGTAACGGCTGTCATGATTTGTTGCAATTATTTTTTGTGCTATTCATTTGAAATAGTAGCTTCTGTTTTGTGCTAAAAATCTGATTTGCCATGAAAGAACAGAGCAAACTGAGCTGCTATTGATAGCAGATTTTTTATTTATAATTTATACATTGGTTTTACTAATACTAATATCATACTTGTTTGAACTGGTAAATGGTCAATTCTATACTTAAAATTAAACTGAATGAAACTTTGCTTATCGCGAGAAGAGGATCATCTAAATTAAAATCCAAAAGCTACAGGTGGGTATCAGACATGCTTCTTACTTTCTGAGAGTTTTTTTCATTTACACATAGTTCTTAGCATTATATGGCTTATTATAGATGTGAATTGTGATGGATCTCATTGCTGCTACATAACTGCAGTTTAATCATATCGGGGCTTTGCTTAATGAAACAATATTCAATTGTATAAATTTGGATTATTACAATACCAGTTTATTGTTGTATATGTGTAACGACTCTATCATACTGTTGCTGCATAGGAATTTCTATAAGTGAGACACACACACTGATTATCAGATGATGTATTATGGTCAATTAGGATGGGTGTACAACTGGATTTCATGTGCATCTTTGTTTTTTTTTGGATTTGATGATTCAGGTGCCTCTGGTGGTGATGAATGTTGCGTTGCTTCTTCCAGGATTAGCTTGTGAGGGAGAGCTGCCTCGGGGATGCCTTACTGGCTTATTTGATGTGAGACTCTGAGGAGCTCTGGGTAGAGGTATTGTCGAGGTTTCTTGGAAGCAAGTGGCAAGAATTGAATCGGAGAATGCATTGTAGTCCTTTTTTGCTGGCCGTCTTTGATAGTCTTTTAGGTGGAATTGATTTTTTGTTAATCTCACTATGGCCATTTCTGTTCTTCGCAGTCTGAACGATTACCATAACGTGTCTTTTTGGTTTGGTTTGATTTGGGTTATTACCAATGCACACAATGCCTTTTGGTTGATTTGCGCTATGAAATGGTGCCGTAGTGTTAGCACGGGCACTATACTAGTACACTAAGTTATTCTCAATATAAAAAAGAATGTAATGGACTCTTATTTATTTTCAGTATTTATGCAAGAAATAATTGTGGATCAGAAATTTTGTGCGGATGAGATGCTGAAATACAGATCGTACCTATTCTTTTTTTTTGTTCATTTGCATACTGCATGATAGGGCGCGACGAATGTTCTAGTTGCTTGTATGCTTGTTCTTGATAGTGTTGTGCTTAGGGACTAATATCTTGCTGCTTTTGACATGTTGCAGGTGTGCAGCAAGCAGGGTAGAAGGTTGAGCCTGTCGACAAGGGCAGGACTCCGGACCGGAGGTGGCTAAGGTGTTCTATGGTGGCGCAAGCTTTAGACTTCATTTATCTTAGAAACTAGCATCTTTTTTTAGACTTGTCTCAGAAACTTGTATCAGTGTGTTTTGCTAGCTGTTTGAAGCATCTGATGATATGTGTTGGATCAGAATTAATTTATATATGGGCTGGTTTATATCTGATTTGGGCTGAAGTGAATAGATTGATTAGAAAAATGGGTTGTATTTTAATGGGCCATGTGTAATACGGGCCCTGTTTTTTAATGAGCAGAAACTTAATTGGGCCATTAGCAGGAACTTAGCAGGCCAAATTTCATTTTTTTGATGGTTTTTTACCTCAGCCATGTCAACGCCACGTCAGCTTTTGATCCTACGTGGCATTTGCCCATGTGGCAAGGTTTAGAATTTTGTGACACTAAAACTAATGTCATCCAATTATATGAAAAAAAACTAATGTCATAGAGTTGTGACATTACATATACAGATGTCACATAATGAATCTGTGACAGTAGCTTTTTGACGTTTACATTTTCGTCAACAGGATGTTATAAAATCTAATTTATGACTTAGCACTAGATTTTCACAAAACATTGTGCATTTATTTAATCATAGAGAATCGCATGTTCATGCCGCGCAGAATCGACGCCCGTGTGCCCTGTGGCATAGCTTGCACTATGCATCACACGGGTGTGCACCGGAAGCGGCGCTCCTCACTGTTCCCTTCTCGGGGCTGCTAGTATGTCTGGATGAGCGCTGGTCGATCTTGAAGCAACTTGTCCACTCTGGTTGACATGCCAGCGGTAGGATGAAATTGCAATGGCAGTACGTTTAGTGGTTTGTTTGTACTGTATGACAGTTTGTTGATAGGCAGTGCAGGCATGCGTTAACAAGTAGCAATTGAGGAGCAGGAGTTACAAATTATTTCCGGAAATGTTGACCCTCAACTTTTTTTTGAAAAAAAATATTAACCAACATTTTTCGAGAAACATTGGACCTAAAGTTTTATTCACCGACATTTTCGAAAAATGTTGAGTCTCAGTTTTTTTCGTCAAGGTTTTTTTTAAAATAATGTTGACTCTTAACTTTTTTTTTCAACATTTTTGAGTCTCAACTTTTTTCGCCAACATCTTTTTTAAAAAAAATATTGAGTCTCAATTTTTTTCATTAAAGATCAACTTTTGTTCTCCTATACCAACATTTCTTCGAAAAAAAGTTGAACGTCGTCTTCCTCGTCGCCGGCGCCAACGAGCAGCGATCGCTGGCCGGCCGGCCGATGCCACGCCCATGCAGAGGCAACGGCGGTGGAGCCGGGGCACGGGGGCACGTGTGCGTGGTCAAGCAAGGCTGTCTCATACAACACTGAGCAGGCGGCGACAACCGGCCCCCGAGGCATGGTGGTGGTGGCAGACGGCCGCCGGGGTGCGAGGGCGACGATGCGGGGCCACGCAGGCCGCGACGGATGGCCCTCATGGCGCGGGCCACATGGGCGCATTGGCGGCGGCGTGATGGAGGAGAAGCCGGTGGGCATCAGTTGGTTTTTTAGGTTAAAAATTTAACGACCGATAACAGTAGCACAAATCTCAAACAGTGAAAGGTGGAGGAGAAAAAAAATTCGGAGGATATATATGATTTCCGCAATGAGAGGGTTATGGTTTTGTACACACGAAGTGGGACGACCTAGAGAAATTGAGACTCAGCCCATTCTGCCGTGATTGTGCCACATGTGCCGGTCCAGTTGTGCACTTGCATGTGTTTTGTTCACAGGCAGGATGGGATGGGATGGTCCTGCCCCAGTTTTATGGTACGGGATGGTCCTGTATAATGTTTGGTTGAAATGGGACGGGACAATCCCGTCTGGTGTTTGGTTAGAGAGGTTGAGATGAGTGGGATGAATGACGTTTTTAACACCGTTAACTACATCATTTTGTGGGCTCCATATATCATTTAAGTTCCCACATATCATTCTCTATCAATTTTTTTTATATTTTTCTTTTCTTTATTCTCTTTATCTTCTTTCTGGTGGGCTATCGTCCACAACTCCAAATCGTCTCCTCTTGGCTTGCCCACCGGATCAGCTCCCCATCGGCCGCCCACTAGAGGAGCTCCGTACGGCCGGCCGCGCCTCCCAATGGAGGACCTCCGCCCGTGCCGCTCGTCGGAGGAGCTCCGTGGCCGCTCGCGCTTCCCGCCAGAGGAGCTCCGCGCGGCCGCCCAGGCCTCCCGCCGGAGGAGCTCCGCGTGGCCGCCCAGGCCGCCCGTCGGAAGAGCATCGCGCGGCTGCCCGTGCCTCCCGCCGGAGGAGCTCCGCGCGGCTGACCGCGCCTCCCGCCGGCGGAGATCCGTGTGGCCGCGTGCGCCGCTTGCCGGAGGACACCTGTACGACCGCCCGCCGAAGGAGCACCTCGCGGCCGCCCATGCCTCCCACCGGCGGAACTCCGCGTGGCTGCCCGCGCCGCTTGCCGGAGGAGCTCCGCGCGGCCGCTCGCGCAGCCCCGGCCAGCCATGGATCTCGGATTCCTTCCTGCAGCGCCGACCACCTCCTTCCTCCGCCCCGGCCGCATCCTGCAGGGCCGGCCGCCTCCTTTCTCCGCCCCGGCCACATCCTACAGTGGCCAGCCTGTGCAGCCCCGCCCGCCTACTCCCTTCACGAAACACAACAAGAGCGAAGACGGGCGGAAGTGGGATGCCCCCGTCCGCTCGATTTGGAGGGACGGGGGCGTCCAGCATATTAGAAGAATATTTCTCAAAGGGGATGATCCCGTCCCACTCTTTTTTGAACCAAACAGCTTTAAAAGTGGGATCATCCCATCCGTCGTGTCCCATCCTTCTAACCAAACACTATGCTTGCCTTCGCATCGCGGCCGTTCGCTACCCAAAGTGTAGGGTCCACGTGCAGCGACCCATCCCAAAGTGCCAAGTCCACCCCTCGACCATCATTCTGTTCTAACGTTCAAATATTCAAACGAGCGGCGGATCGCGAGGAGGGTAGATGAAAAGGCACAGGCAATAGAGGGGACGGAGAGACAGAGAAGGTGGTGGCGGCGGCGGTAGAAGAAGCGGCGGCCATGGATTTCCACGCCCTCTCGCGCCGCGAGCTCCAGGCGCTCTGCAAGCGCAACGCCGTCCGCGCCAACATGTCCAACGCGGCCATGGCGGACGCGCTCCAGGCGCTCCCCTCGGTGAGCATCTTCCGAATCCCCATCCCTTTCGGTGAATCTCTGCGGGATCTGTTCTCCTGCACGTGCGTGAGGCGTTGTCGATTGGGGGTTGTCGATTTGATGCGCATGGCGGCTGTTTCTTGTTTTGGTTAGGTGGATGGGATCGACAAGATCGGAAGGGCGCCGCCGCCGCCGCCGATTTCGGAGATGAAATCGGTGGATGAAGTGATTGTCGAGGAGGAGCAGAAACACGGGAGCCCTCCCCCCCGCGACAAGGGAAGCGAGGGGGCGGCGGCACGGGAGGCCATGGCGCCTGTGGATGTGGAAGAGGTGATCGGCGAGAAGCAGGGGCACGGGTGCCCGCTTCCCCGCGGTGCCCGTGCGCGGGTGAAGACAAGGAAAGCCGTGGCCCCTAAGACAGAGGTGGCGCTGCTGGCCCCAGACACCTTGCAGGAGAACAAGGGGACGGTGACGGCAGCGGAAGGGAACGCCATGGCGCCTGTGGATGCAGTAAAGGTTGCCACAGGGAAAGGAAGGACGAGAAGGTCTACGAGCTCGAAGGTGAAGATGGCTTTGGGTCAGGAAGAGGAGGTAGCAGTGGAAATACAGAAGGAGAAAGGTGAGGACAAATTTCGCTTCCACAAATTTAACTTTGAGTGCTCGAATACTAATTTTAGTGCCTATTTTCCATAATTAGAAAGGGTAGATTCAACATTATTGGCAAATAATCCCTGATACTAATTTCTGATTGTGCAACTGATGTACTTCCGATGCAGCCTTTGGGTCTTTGTTAGTAGTATCAGATAAGAGCTGCAATGATCCTAAAGAGGATGAAGTGGTTGCTGCGGTGGAGGAAGAGGCCACAAAGCCAGAGGAAGGTCATAATGTGACAAGGAGGCCTGCAGCACATGAGGCAGAGGAGGAGGTGCCTGTCCCAGCCATCTTGCGGCGTAGCCAAAGGACAGTGGCTCCGGTGGAAATGGCACCTGTGGAGGCGGAAGAGGTAGCCACAGGAAAAAGAAGGACAAGGAGGTCTGCGAAATCTAGGGTGAAGATTGCTTTAGATCAGACAGAGGTGGAAGGAGCCACAATAAGGAAGGAACCAAAAGGTGAGGACAAGCTCTCACTTTCCCTGATTAACTTGGATTGCTTGAATGCAGATATTCTGTAATCTTCCAGAAAGAGTACTTCATTTATCGTAATTTCAAACGGTAAATTAGCAAATTGTTGGCAAAGAGTCCCTGATGCTAATTCTGATGTGGCCAATGGCCATTGGGTCTACAGTAGTTTCAGGTAAGAGCTGCGATGATCCTAAAATGCATGAAGTGGTGGTGGTAGTGGAGGAAATCACAAAAGGTCACAATGTGGCAAGGAGGCCTGCAGCCCATGAGATGGAGGTGCCAGCCCCAGCCATCCTGCGGCGGAGCCAGAGAACAGCGGCGCCTGTTGAGGTAGAAGAGGTGGCCACAACAAAGAAAAGGACAAGAAGGTCCACAAGATCTAAGGTAGCAGTGGCAGCACAGAAGGGGCAGAAAGGTGACGACAAGTTGATTTTTTGTTTGTAGTTCTCTGTAATTTTTAACCGTAGACTTGATACTCTTTGTGAGCAGTCCCTGATTCTAATTTTTATATGTGCAGCTGATTCTTCTGACGGGACTATTGGGTCTGCTGACAAGAGCAGTGATTATCCTAAAGTGGATGAAGTGGTTGCCGTGGTGGAGGAAGAGACCACAAACACAGACAAAATGGAGGAAGTGCCAATCCCAGGCAGCTTGCAGAAGAACCAAATTACAGCAGCACTAGAGGCCGTAGTGCCTGTGGAGGCAGAAGACCAAGCTACAACAAAGAGAAGGAGGAGACCAAGACGAAAAGTTGCTGCAGCAGCACAGAACGGGCAGAAAGGTGAGGATTTGTTACTTCTCCTGATTAACTCATTTATTGTTCCATTGCTTGAATGCATATTTTGATAGTGGTTTTGGGTTTCTTTTCCATTATTTTAAATTTTAGACTCCATATCGTTTGATGATGCTACTGATGATAATGTATGAATTTGTAGCTGAATTTGTCATAGATCAGAGCAGTGATGCTCTTAGGAACGACCAATTGGTTGTGATGGTGGAGGAACATGTCACAGAGCCCCAGGAAGGTGAGATGCCTCACCCATCACCAGTCACCATAATTCATAGATTTGCTCAGGAACTGTGTGCTTGGATGAACCTTTTTTGTCAACTAATTATATATCTGATTCATCCTTTTCAGGAATTGTAGAAGAAGAGGAGCAAAGCATTACTACTCACAAGTCTGCTTCCTCAGTAAAAATGGTGAATCCACCAACCGTAAGCATTCTGTCCAAGCCAGAAGCGACAGATATTTCTGATAAGGCAGTGGCTGCTGTTGAGGAGACCGTCAAGAAAGATTGTTTCACTCTCACTACTAAGGCCGATCAGTCGGATCTTCTTGTCAACACACTTGACAGATTTTCCAAGCCTATGTATAAGTTCACTGACAAGGGGGAGAAAAAAGAGAGTGAGTGTTGGTGGATGCTTATGTAATTTACAAGCACAAGAAGTTGCAGGACACCAGTTAATAGCTGCCAGCAACCATTCAATGACATGATCCTGCAATGGAGTGCATGAAAATTTATAATTGGGACTAGAAGAGATGGATCAAGATTACCCATGCTTTTGCTTTCCTCCTGGAAAATCTGGAACTTAAATTAGTATTGTCCTTGTTGATTTATGACTGAAACAAGAATGTTTCAGGCCAAAGCTAGGCAAAGTTGCAGGCCCCTAATCAAGTAGCATGAACAAAGGTGCATAGAAGACATTCTGTTAGCAAAAAGAGGGGAAACAAAGAGACCTGAGAGTATGAACAAATGGTTCATACTGAAGCATGAGATTGACATGTACCTTTCCCCCCCCCCCCCCCTGAAGCACACCTTTTTTTTGTTATGCACATGTAAATGACTTCCCTATCAAGAGATCTGCCGTTCTTTTGAATGAGTGACAAACTTAGTCAATAAAATATTGAATTTCTTTAAGTTTTTAAGGATGCACATACCAAAAGGTAGTTTCACTTGATACTAGAAGTAAGAACATAATGTTGTAATATGCTCCTTTTACTGCTGAGCATATTTTTAGTAGTTAGGTCGTATGATAAATATAGCTAGGCAACAACTAATGTGCATTGTTATTTTACTAAATTCTGTGACCTGTAGCTGTTATATTTCAATGTTTATTTACTGCTGAGCATATTTTTAGTAGTTAGATCGTATGATAAATATAGCCAGGCAACAACTAATGTGCATTGTTATTTTACTAAATTCTGTGACCTGTAGCTGTTATATTTCAATGTTCATTTTATTTATCTTTGAGTCTTGACAAAACATAGTGTTTCATTGATCTGGCAGGATGCTATCTTAGATTGCTCTGCCTCTTTCATACAATTAGGATTTCATACTCTTTTTTTTTCTCGAACAACGCAGGAGAACTGCGCGTCATTTCATTAAGGTAGAAAGAGTACAAGGGTCAGGAAAGACCCAACCCGAACCAAAGACTCAACACACACACACACACACACACACACACACCAAGCAGATATGAAGCTATAGGCGCGCCACAACCAAGAAATAAGAGAACGACCATAAGACTAGAACTTAATTTCCACCACGCGACGACCTAGACACAAGATCCTGGAGTTTGGAGGCGCCTGCCTGGCACCAGAGGCCACCTTCCAGGCTAACACACCGGAGGACTTCCTCGATGTTTGGCCTTTTTTTATCAAACACACAAGCATTTCGATGTTTCCATAACTCCCAAGCCACCAATATTATTAAGGAATTTAGGCCCTTGCGTGCTTCTTTTGGGGCTGCTGTAATTGCTCTCTTCCACCATCCCGAGAAACGTTGTACAGCAAGTTGTGGTGACAATTGAATTAGTCCTATCTGCTGCATGATTAGGGTCCATACTTGGCGAGAGAACACACAACCCACCAGCAGATGGTGTATTGTTTCCTCCGCCTGATCGCAAAAGGGGCAGACCTCTGGATGGGGCAGATTCCTCTTAGCCAACCGATCAGCTAATGAACTGTAATGCAATGACATAGTTGTCTTCCTTTAAAAGTTCGATGGTCGGATTGACTAATGAACTGTAATGAAATGACAAAAAGTTTAGCTCCATTGTCAGAAAGATACGTACTTAATATTCAATTTTGGAGATTACTCTCACATCTCAGATATAATGTACTCGCCGAAGAATTTCTCTACTAATTTTCTTCTCCCATGACCAGAACAAGAGGGTTACTAATGCACTAATTTTTTAGCATATATCCTTGTACCTCTTCTGCTGTATGAACAATATAGCCTTGTCTTGTAAGTTATGATCAAACAAACATGCTAGTGAATATTGTTTAGCTTGTCCTGTTATCCAGCTCAAAAGAGTGGAATTCATTTGAATTGTGTCTCATTTGCGAAGTGTGAAAATCTTTTTTTATTAGTTATTTTGTTCGTGTTATGGAAGCACTGCATTGTTATCGCTGTTACAAATAGAGCAGTGTGCAGCGAAATTGGAGTAGTGCTTCTTATTCAAACGAGTTGCTGACTATCTGCCGAGTATGAGACCAGAAATTAGAAATTGTTGTGCCGGTGGTAGCCTGTTAGTTTTGTGTACTGGCTAGTACTTTTAATCAATACAATGATTAGTTGTCTGCCAGGCCCGGCCCTCTCTTGTACCTGAGTCCAGTTACTAGCTTGATCAACCATTTCAACCATTTACTCCAGAAAGCTATTTGTATTAGTGTTATGCAATATTCAATTTGCAGTTTACTTATTTCTGAGTTATCCTCAAATATCAACAGTTGTTTGCTTATTGAAGATGTATAAGGGATTTACTGGACTTCTTCAGCTAAGTGAAATGAGCAGATGTTGTTTAGAGCTATAGTAAATTTGGCATCTGTGGTCTTTCTAAGTCATACGAGATAACCCCTATGAAAAATATAGCAGCATTTGACTCCTCAGGGTTGGAGGGGATCAACCTGATGTTTGTTTAACACATATACAATCTTCCGTACTTGCAGAACAAGCCCTAATGGATCACACCTGTATTGAATGTGGTGCCCAACTCCTGAACCCAATTAGCACAGGTCAACCACATGAAACCAGCACTGGGATCAATAAGATTAGCAGAGGTTCAGAAGACAGTGTAGTTGGTTTGGAGCAACTTGGGCACTCGAAACATATCACGGAGGCACACCAGCCATGATTGGAGATCATCTGTGCGGTCCCCTGTAAACAGACTTGAAGGGAGGACTTCCGGTTCAGGATTCTCTTCGTTCATCCTTGACATAAGTCCATGAAGCAAAGTCATGTTTATCGTATTATTTGCCTTCATGACAGATACAAAAGGATAATTTTTTTTGCAATTTTGGAAAGAATAGATTGTACTCTTATCGCCTCTTGGATTTCAAATTCCTGATTCACTTTTAGGCAGTACGTTGTCACTATGATCTTGCAGATATGGCGGTTAGTTCAGAGCTTAATTGCTGGGGTGCACACCCAGTGGTGCCACACAACAGCATTTGCAGCCACAAAAATAACATGGTGGTGCTTGCAGAAATCATCCATGATCTAAACCAAAAACCAAACAAAGGGCCCATAAACTTCAGCAATTTCTGAACATTGGTCTTCTGTTTCTTAGTGGCTTGAGCCCACCATTGCATCTGGCCTGACATGTAACAAGAAGATACATCACTTGAGAAGAAAACGCATGACAACAAAGACACTCTTTGTATGCAACATCTCACACGAACATCTAAGGCTGGTTTCAACTTAAAAATAACCTATTGCTTCCACTACCAAAAAAACGACCTTTGGTCCACATTATATAGTACCGACTATTTTAAAACTGGTACTAAAGGTGGAGTTTAGTACTGGTTCTACACAACAGTGCCCGCGAAGTCAGTTTAGTACCGGCTAAAGACACCAGCCGGTACTAAATTAATTCACCAATATCGGGAGCAACGATTTAGTACCGGCTGGTGAGGCTCCAGACATTTAGTACCGGGTGGAGGGTTCACCCGGTACAAAATGTTGCCCATTAGTACCGGGTGTTGCACCCCAACCGATACTAATCGAAACCAGAGAAAAAAATCTCATGAGACTACTCTGGCCTGTTTCTCTCCACCTTTAATTTCTCTTCTCTCCCTCTCCAAACTTATCTTCTCCATTCTCCTCTTTCCTTATCTCAATTTTCTTCTCTCCTCTAACCCTATCTCCTCTCTATGCTCGCACGCAGGGGCAGCAAGCCGTGGGAGCGCTGGCAGCGGCGGCACACGCGGGCCCCGACGAGCGGTCGGCTCGGCCCTGGCGCAGGCGAACCCCGACCTCCGCGTGGGCAAGTGGCGCGCGGCACCCCCGGTTCGGCATGGGAGGGTAGCGGTGCTGGAGGCCCGGCGAGGGCAGGCAGCGGCGCTAAGGCCTGGCGAGGCGCGGCGCCCCCGGCCTCCCCACAGGCTGGCAGCGGCGCGGCGCTGGAGGCCCAGAAGCGGGGCTGGAGAGCACGTGGCGGCGATGCTGTAGTTGGGTTTTTTTTTTCGTTTTCTAGATACTTTGTAGTGTATGTAGTTGAATGGTTTGAAAATTTTGAATATTGTTGTAGATGAATGGTTTGAATGTGTCGTAATCTAAAATTTCCTTTTGTTACTCATTCCTTTATTTCTCTCCTCTTATCTTTCTCCCTACATTTCATCTTTCTTCTGTGTTCTTGAAGAGTTCTTGAAGAACAACAACAGAATAGAGGAAGAACACAGAAGCAAGATGAAAAAGTGACGATGGGGAGAGAAAGAGAGGAGAGAGAAAAGGATAAGGAGCTGTTTTTTTTCGTGTAAATTTGTTTAGTACCGGTTGGTGTATTTGGCCGGCACTAAAATACTCCATTTAGTACCGGTTCTGGCGGCCGGTACTAAATCACATGGCAATTTAGTACCGACCAATCGGTACCAGTTTCGGAACCGATACTAACCAGGAGTTTCTAACCGGTACTTGAAGGTTGTTTTCACATACCTCCAAATTAAATCATCATGACAATGTGGTCGATGACATGCATGGTAGCACGATCACGATTTTGAAGCCATTTCGCTCAAAAATAGCGCCAAACCAACCCACATATTTGATTGATTTAGTTTTGGCAAGTTTTTTTTCCGAGACTGATTTTGTTTTGTGGTTGAGAGTTTTTTTTTATTTGAGGTCATTTAGATGTCAAAAACTGCAATATATTTTTTTGTCCCTGTTATTTGAAGTTTGAGTTTTATTTAAAAATTCGTAACTTTTTTATATGAAATCACTTAAAGACAAATTTTACATGAAAGTTGTAGATTATGACCTTACCTTCAACTTTGTAGTTGTAAGTTTTTTAAATTTCAAGTCATTCACCGTTCTTGCTTTTGTAAATTTGAATTTCAAATTGTGTTATGAATTTTGTAACTTTTGCATACGGTTTCAGATGGAGATAAACTTTATACGAAATTCATACGTTTTGATGAGCTCTATAATTTTGTAGTCGAAAGCTTTTGATTTGAAGCCATTTAGATGCCCAAATAATTGATATAACATTTAGGCAACTGGAGTTAAAAAGAATATAACTCCCCTATGTGTGCACAAACGACATTTAGGTAGGATGGTAAGTAAGGGCCGCATGAGGCTTATAGCTTAGGGGAAATGTTTATCATATTATTTGCCTTGTGACTTGCGACGAGCGATCGTGACTCAGTGGGACTTTTTTTATTCTATTTTTAATTACAAATTTACTATCTGCGCCAATGTGAGATCCAACGCTTAGAATAACTTGTCAAACGTACCGATTAAATAACCAGCGCTAATAACCCTCTTATTCCCCTCTTATTCGCATCAGCTAAATGGTGCCCGTTAAATAACTTGTGCGATTGAGGTTTTCGTGCTGGCTTTCTCCTATTTTAAAAAAAGGTCGGAGAAGGGTTATGCATATTTATGCTTACATTGTTCGACCATCATCACGAAGACACCACAGATCAGTCGATCTGGGTACGTATCGCAAGCGACCCGATCCCGGGCTCCTCCTGCACGCCATCTGGCTCAAACGAGAAGTCCGTTATGGTTGGGCTGGTGTCTGGCGCAACGGTGCCGGCAGTTTCTTGTTGCCGTGACCAAAGCAACGTGGGTTGCGCCGTGCCCGCGGGTGGCCAGAACGAATCATCTTTCCGGTAGGCCGGCATCGGCATCACTCCCGTGCACCTCCCCGCAACCATTTCTCGTTGCCTCCCTGCATGCTGAATCTCCTAGGAAGCTATAAAAGCTGAAGCCCTGTCTAAGCCACGAGCACCACCTCGATCTCAACTCTTCACTACTACTACTACTGTATCTCTCTCAGGAATACTCCACAGAAATCTAGCGATATCGGCAATGGATGTCAATGCTGTGCAGATCCAGATGCCTACTGCGGCAAGCCAACAAGAAACCTCTTCTGTTCAGGATGCTCCAATGACGGCGAAGCCAGCACTACCGCTGCCACGGCCGGCGCTGTCGAGCGCGTCGGACCTCCTGAAGCTGCTGCCGACGGGCACGGTGCTGGCGTTCCAGGCTCTGGCGCCGTCCTTCACCAACCACGGCGTGTGCCGCGCGGCGAACCGGTACCTGGTGCTGTCGCTGCTCGGCGCCTGCGCCGCCTCGTGCGTTCTCCTCTCCTTCACCGACAGCGTCCTCAGCCGCGACGGCAAGCTCTACCACGGTGCCGCCACGTTCCGGGGGTTCTACCCGTTCAACTTCGCGGGCACGAGGGAGGAGCGGGATGCGGCGTTCAGGGACCTGTCCAGGCTCCGGATCACGGCGCTGGACTTCGTGCACGCCTTCTTCTCAGCGCTGGTGTTCCTGGCCGTGGCGCTCGCCGACGCCAGCGTGCAGGGGTGCCTGTTCCCGGACGCCGGGCCGGACGTGAGGGAGCTGCTCGTGAACCTGCCGCTGGGGGCGGGCTTCCTGTCGAGCATGGTGTTCATGGTCTTCCCCACCACCAGGAAGAGCATCGGATACACGGACATGGCACCCCACGCGCAGTGACACGCTGCAACTGTCCAGGCGTTGGCATGCAGCATTAGTTGTGCCTTGTGCGTGCATGCATTTTGGTATTTTTATACATACTACACACGCCCCTAATCCAGTTGTATGTTATTATCTCGTGACGGTAGAAATGTTTGCTGAATGAGACCTTCAAAATTCAAACCCATGTATATGTGAAATGAGCAGCTTATTATGTGTGCGGGCCCTTCAAATTCTTACAAATTAAGTGGCTGGGTGAATTTGGTTGTATGAGGAAAAGAACGAAGTAGATGTACTAGTAATTTCCGAATTAGGAAGGACGGATGAGATAGTAAGAAAGGGTCGTCAGGTTGTCATACAATTTCAGTTTTCTACACAAGATCAACCCACAGGGCTCAAAGTAAATCCATGTCAGCGAGCTTGCTACGACGGCTGCTTCAAACAAGAAAATTGTGTCTTTGAATTTGATTTTGGCAAACATAAAATAAATTGAAGGTGCAGCATGTGTTTCCAACATTTCAACTCAAATAAATGAGGTTTTTTCCTTGATTCTCGTAGCAAACAATTATCTGGGTATAATAAAATGTTTTTCTATTAAAAGTTCTATATTACAATATATTAAATTGCTTTTATCAATTTTAAAATTTTGAATAGGTAGATTAAGCACGTTCCAAAACACTCTTACAGTTCATGACTCAAGTGAATACAGACTAAATAAAAGGGAAGATATTACACACTACTGAAATGCTCGTTCGCCACGATCGGGTGCCCACCGGTCCGAGCGGCGCACCCCGACAGATGGACATGGAAGTGAAAGGAGACCCTCACCACCATCACATGCATGCACCATCCGTGCCAATTTTGTGGCATGGCCGCCATGACCGCCCAGACCCAAGATAGGCCTTGTACCCAGTGGTGTGTCGACTGATTCAATACTGACACCGTCTGCCCCGTCCGGTCAATCCTGTCTGAGCGGGACGTCAAAGGAGAAAGAGATCAGCACGCTCAGTGGGGGAAGCCCCGAGGAGAACGACGTAGCGCAGCATGGCACGTGGCAAGAATTATCATAAACAAAGGTAAGAGGATAAGGACCCCCCACCTCATGGCATATGTACGTAAGAAGCGGGGGAGGAAAGGGAGGGGATCACGAGGCTTCGCCGTCACAAGGATCCTAGAGGCCCTAGGTGCCCAAAACCTTTAAAGATCTTGGAGAACCTGGAGACCAGCTGTAACGATCCAAAATATTTAAGCATGTCATTGAGCATACATGTGCATCATCTTCAGCATTATTGCATTATTTGAGCCCAATTGGTTTACCATTAGACTTAAATTTTAATTAAATATATGTCTTTTGATGCACCTTGTGAACCAACTTAGATTTTGGGTATAGAACCTATGCTGGGAATTGGCTTGATAAGCTAGTACATTTCATAACTTGAATTTAGATAATTTTTTCTGGATTTTTAAAAGCCATCTTGTGGGTTAACAACTTACCTGTTTACTCAAATATGTCGTTCCGGGAAGAATTTTCATTTGAAACTTGCTATAGCCCTTGAGCCAATTCCAAGCAAAATCAGTTGTATATGATTTATCCTAGTCATATGCTAATTTATAGGATTTTTGAATACTCCTAGATGTCTTGTTTTGATTTACCAATATAAGAGAAAAGACACGTTTTTTGACTGAAAGCTGAGAGCGTTGAGCTCGTTATCTGATCGAGCGCAATTTTACAAAATTAAAATTCTAGAGCCTACACGTTCTGTTCTCTAGATACCTCAGACAAAATTCTAGAGCTTACACGTTCTCTGGATACCCCATACATCTTTTGTTTTGTTTCCCCTAACCACTCCTAGCCTCCCTAAACCCGACACCCCTCCTTCTGTTCTCTTCCTCCCCCTCCTTCTGTTCTCTTCCTCCCCCTCGTTCTTTCTCTCTCTCTCAACCAGCACGAGGAGCTCGGCCCCTCGAGCTCCCTGACTCTGTTCTCTTCCTCCCCTCGTTCTTTCTCTCTTTCTCAACGAGCACGAGGAGCTCGGCCCCTCGAGCTCCCCCTCGACGTCGCCCACGGCCAGGGGCTGGCACCCAGGCCTTGGACAGCCTGCGGCGCCCCTCTCCCTCCCCTCGACGACCTCTCCTCAAGGACAAGCTCGAAGGAAACTCCGGTAAACTCTGGCTAAGAAAGCTCGTCGCCGATCTCCTCCTCCACCATTCTGCATCAACTAGGGGTCTCTGAATCATCCTTCTACATCCTTGGTGAGTTTCCCCTAGGATTTTTAATGAGTCCGGCCCAGCACAGCTCTCGAGGAAAGGCCCAATCGCCCCAAAAGACTAGTCCAATAGGGGAAGGGTGGTTCTCCCTTTTAAGGTGGCTGGTCCTCCCAAGCTAAGCAAGGTGGGATAATTCGGACGTGCACGGCTTTGCCGCCTACACCATTGTGCGCCTACACTGTTCAGCGCCTAGCCCATGGGCCGCCTACACCGTCGTGCGCCTGCACTGTTCTGCACCTGGCTAATCCGTACTCCCGTTGGACACGATTGCCGCCTACACTATCGTGCGCCTGGCCAAACCGTGCTCCATGGCTGCCGCCTACATCGTTGTGCGCCTGGCCAAATCATGCCCTGTGATGTCCTCATCAATTTTCCCCTCCTTTCCCCTCCATTGAAAGCACCCCCATGGACCTCCCATGGCAGCTCACCTCCATTGTTTTTGCATGTCACCCAAACCCTGATGCATGTCATTGTGATGAGCCAAAACTTACTCCCCATCATCTAAGGAAGCTCTAGGTGATAGATCTAAAACATGGCTAGCAGTAGATTACTCACAGGTAGAACTTGATTAATAGGGATAAACATTTGTACACACATGAACAACAATTAGATCTAGAACATCTACACCTAGAGAGGGAGAGAGGATGCACAGACCGTCCGTGGTGGTGATGGGGTCGGTGGCCATGGCGACGGGGGCGGTCGCAGGGGCGGCCGCGGGTTGAGAGGACGTGGACGGCGTGGGAACGATCCGGTTGAGGTCGGGCCGGTGGCACCGAGTTCGCCGGATCCATGAGGACGTCGGCGGCGGACGTGGCTGGCGGCGCGGCCAACCTCGTAGCCCCCACCCCTCATCTATATAGCACTGTGCGATGGGGCCCACCAACCATTGATTGGTTGGGCGCCCCCGATCAGGGCGCAAGGAGAGAGCCCGTCACGGCCTTTGGGCCATGACGGTGGAGAGATCGACCCAACAATCTCCCGCTCGATCTCACCTTAAGTTTTCTTACCTTAAGCTCTTCGCTTGTCATCCACTTCATAACAAAAAGCACATTGAGCATGACTCATCAAAATTGTCATTACAATTAGATTAAGCAACCACAATAAACTTCTCCATTACGAAGGATCATTACTCGGGCCCTTATCCAGTGATCATAAGGCTTTCCTTTAAGACCATACCGTTAATGTGTTCTCTAAACACACTAGGTGGTAAGCCTTTTGTGAGCTGATCCGCTAGCATATTTTTCGTACTTATATGCTCCAGACTTATAGTGTGATCTTGGATTTTATCTTTCACAACATAAAACTTTATTTCTACTGGTTTGGTAGCATTACTCGACTTGTTGTTGTGAGCATAAAATACCGCGGGCTCATTATCGCAGTACATCTTAAGCGGTCTATTAATACAATCTACCACTTTCAAGTCGAGTATAAATTTCTTCAGCCACTTGGCCTGCAACGTTGCCTCATATCATGCTATAAACTCTGCATACATCGTGGATGATGCAACCAACGTCTGCTTAGAGCTTCTCCACGAAATACCCGCGAGAGTGAACACATATCCTGACATAGATTTTCTATCATCCTTGTCTCCCGCAAAGTCTTCATCTGAATACCCTCTTATCTCTAGAGGATCAGATCTTTTATATATTAGCATGAGGACTTTTTGTGCCTTGCACATACCGCAAAGCTTTCTTTGCCATCTTCCAGTGCTCTATGCCTAGATTGTCTTGATATCTACCGAGTACTCCGGTGATATATGCTAAATCAGGGCGAGTGCACACTTGTGCGTACTGTAAGCTACCAACTACTGAAGCATATGGAACCGTTTTCATTTGATCGATCTCATATTGGTTCCTGGGACGTTGAAAATCCCCAAACTTATCGCCCTTCACTATCGGTGCAGGTGTGCCTTTACTCGCATGCATATTATATTTCTTTAGGATCTTCTCCAAATATGTCTTTTCCGATAGTCCTAAAACCCTGTTTCTTCTGTCTCGGTGAATTTCAATGCCTAGAACATATGAAGCCTCACCAAGATCTTTCATATCAAAATTAGAGGACAAAAACATTTTTGTTTCTTGTAACATTCTTATATCACTGCTAACAAGCAGGATATCATCCACATATAGGATTAGAAAAATGTATTTCCCATTCTTAAACTTTCTATATATACAATTGTCCTCTATATTTGCTTTAAACCCAAATTTCTTAATTGTCTCATCAAACTTCAAGTACCATTGTCTAGAAGCTTGCTTTAATCCATAAATAGATTTTCTTAGGGGACATCCCATGTTTTCTTTGCCTTTCACAACAAAACCTTTGGGTTGAGTCATGTAAACGTTTTCAAACAGATCCCCGTTTAAGAACGCTGTCTTTACATCCATCTGATGTAATTCTAAATCATAGTGTGCCACCAATGCCATTATAATTCTAAAAGCATCTTTACACAAGACTGGAGAAAACGTCTCATTGTAATCTATCCCTTCTCTTTGTGTGAACCCCTTGGCCACAAGTCGCGCTTTATATCTTTCAATATTCCCTATGGAGTCACATTTTGTTTTATAGACCCATTTACAGCCTACTGATTTGGCTCCTTTAGGAATTACTTCTAAGTCTCAAACTCTGTTGGCACTCATTGATTTCATTTCTTCTTATATGGCTTCAAATCATTTATCAGACTGAGCGCTTCTCACGGCTTCTTCAAATGTGACGGGATCACCCCCATTTGAAAATCTTCTAAGTTGCCAATTTCATAGCAATCAGGTAGGACTGGTCGTCTCAATCTTTGAGACCTTCTCAGTCCCCCTCCAGCTGGTTCAGCAGCTGGCTCAATGACCGATTCCTCTGGAACCACGGGCTGTTGAGGTTCTATTTGT
Organism: Urochloa ruziziensis; assembly: GCA_015476505.1. NCBI lineage: Eukaryota > Viridiplantae > Streptophyta > Magnoliopsida > Poales > Poaceae > Urochloa > Urochloa ruziziensis. Next base: position 25,650,629 of record CM027122.1, on the reverse strand, counting down.
TGTGCAACAATTGGTTCTACTTCTTGTGCAACAATTAGTTCTTCTTGTGCAATAGGTTCCACGTTCTCATTCATTGCTTGCACTACAGGACTAGGAATTGGTACCAGTGTCACAGTGGCTTCCACTGTTGGATTTGACACAGGCAATTCGAAGAAAGGTTCTTGAATCATTGGGCAAGGTGCAAAGACTCGCTTCTCCTCAAGATCAATCTCTCGAGTAGCCATGCTCCCCTTGATCATTTCATTCTCTAGAAAAACTGCATGTCTCGTCTTCACAAACTTTGTGTGTCTGTTAGGACAATAGAAACGATAACTTTTTGTCTTTTCAGTGTAGCCAATGAAATAGCAACTGTCTGTTTTGGGATCTAGCTTCCCAATGTTTGGGTTAAATACCTAAGCCCTAGCGGGACAGCCCCACACACGCATATATCTGAGAGAGGGTTCTCTACCCGTCCACAGCAGCATGTCTCATCTCCACAAACTTTGTGTGTCTGTTAGGACAATAGAAACGATAACTTTTTGTCTTTTCAGTGTAGCCAATGAAATAGCAACTGTCTGTTTTGGGATCTAGCTTCCCAATGTTTAGGTTAAATACCTAAGCCCTAGCGGGACAGACCCACACACGCATATATCTGAGAGAGGGTTCTCTACCCGTCCACAGCTCATAAGGTGTTGTAGGAACTGCTTTGCTAGGTACTTTGTTTAAAATGTGAAGACCGGTTCCTCTGGAACCACGGGCTGTTGAGGTTCTATTTGTTGTGCAACAGTTGGTTCTACTTCTTGTGCAACAATTAGTTCTTCTTGTGCAATAGGTTCCACGTTCTCATTCATTTCTTGCACTACAGGACTAGGAATTGGTACCAGTCTCACAGTGGCTTCCACTGTTGGAATTGACACAGGCAATTCGAAGAAAGGTTCTTGAATCATTGGGCAAGGTGCAAAGACCCGCTTCTCCTCAAGATCAATCTCTCGAGTAGCCATGCTCCCCTTGATCATTTCATTCTCTAGAAAAACTGCATGTCTCGTCTCCACAAACTTTATGTGTCTGTTAGGACGATAACTTTTTGTCTTTTCAGTGTAGCCAATGAAATAGCAACTGTCTGTTTTGGGATCTAGCTTCCCAATGTTTGGGTTAAATACCTAAGCCCTAGCGGGACAGCCCCACACACGCATATATCTGAGAGAGGGTTCTCTACTCGTCCACAGCAGCATGTCTCGTCTCCACAAACTTTGTGTGTCTGTTAGGACAATAGAAATGATAACTTTTTGTCTTTTCAGTGTAGCCAATGAAATAGCAACTGTCTGTTTTGGGATCTAGCTTCCCAATGTTTGGGTTAAATACCTAAGCCCTAGCGGGACAGCCCCACACACGCATATATCTGAGAGAGGGTTCTCTACCCGTCTGTTGGCACTCCTTAGCGTCACGTTTTAGCAACGCTCAAGAGCGCGTAGATATATGTCGTTGTATGCAAAATTAATTCTGCAAGCGCACAGAATATATCTCGTTGTAGCACTTCACCTCGGGAGTAACCCCAGGGTATCGTATTTATATTTCTGCAGGGAAGCAGATGGTTAAAGTGTATTGAAGAATGAAATGATATATCTTGCCAGAAATATCAAGCCACAAACCCAGGGGCACAAACTCTCGGTTTGGGTGGATAATGGTCAAGTTAATGACCGGATAGAAGGTCTGAAAGACCAGCGACACACGGAGCACCTATTCTAAAGAAAAGGAAAGACAGCTGGGAGAGACCGGACCTAGACTCTTTCTAACTCAGAGCAAAAGGCACTCTAGCCTTAGCCTAGACCCTAGCTTAGATACCGGAAACAGAGCTCGCTTCGACGGCTAGAACGGGAGAACCTCAGAACGGGATGAGAGAAGGGGTTCTCCGGGCTCAGCACTACTGTTATGAGTACACCTGAACGTGGTGGACTACGAAGGACGGACAGGGCTGTCACCACCTGCCGCCTACCACTGCAGTTCCGTGGGGTGCAACACACTTCCTAGTTAATCAACAAGCCAGACACCACGTCTGCACTCGATGATTAAGATTTCTCTTGAGGCCTGTCAAGAGAAATCCCCGTCTTCCCTAAGGCGTCTTACGGCCCGGTCAAGGCGAGCAAACCCGCGAGAGAAAGCCCGGTAGAGCTAAACTAAACTCTATACTAAAACTAAAGGGGATAGGACTTTGCTCTAAAGAGAGCAAGATCTTTACTCTAAAAGAAGAGAAAGATAGAAATATAAAAGATAACTTAAGCTCTGAAGTAAGAAAGTAATTATATAAATAAACTCTTCAAAAGAAGGAAAGGATACAAGAGCTTTACCAGAACTTCGAAGACTCCGAGGATCCGAGCTGAGCTCGACTCGACTCTACTCCCAACTCTAATCCTAATCTAAGAAATGAAAAAGATACTAGAGCTCCCTTCAAGTAGAGACTTGAGTGATGTGGTGTGTGTCTTGAATGGAAGACTGAGCAGCCTTTTATAGCCTCCATGGGGTGGATGTCAGCTTAATCTTCACGCCACCATCATGCTTAGCATCCACGCTGAAGAGGGTAGCTTGAGGCCACAGCAACAGGCCGGCCGGCCTGGTGTAGGCCGATCGGCCTACACCTGGCACGTCTGGCCACCGACTTCGTCGTGGACGCTTCTGATTGCTCCCTGAGGTCGGTAACGGTTGCGTTCAGTTGAGGCTGTCCAAGAATCCGAAGTTGTGGGCCCTCTAATCCATGTGTCTTGCACTCTAGGCCTTTCGGGTCCTTGGATCAAACCGACGTTGATTGCACGGTGCTTGATCATCCTGGGTGTTTGATTGAACTTGTGGATCAGTGACGTGGCCAGACCTGGCCAGAGGAGGCTGATCGGCCTGGGCTAGGCCGGCCGGCCTGGCCTTGTGCCAGGTTTGGCCCCTGTTTCACCAGTTTTGTCCTGCAACCATAACTCATCCAAAACTTGTGGAATTTGTCAATAAAAATAGTTTTATGCATGGAATATGGTATGATCATCCTCATTTTACCGAAATGTTGACGGTCACTACGAGGTTATAATGGCTGTCAACACCGTCCACAGCTCATAAGGTGTTGTAGGAACTGCTTTGCTAGGTACTTTGTTTAAAATGTGAAGACCGGTTCCTCTGGAACCACGGGCTGTTGAGGTTCTATTTGTTGTGCAACAATTGGTTCTACTTCTTGTGCAACAATTAGTTCTTCTTGTGCAATAGGTTCCACGTTCTCATTCATTGCTTGCACTACAGGACTAGGAATTGGTACCAGTGTCACAGTGGCTTCCACTGTTGGAATTGACACAGGCAATTCGAAGAAAGGTTCTTGAATCATTGGGCAAGGTGCAAAGACCCGCTTCTCCTCAAGATCAATTTCTCGAGTAGCCATGCTCCCCTTGATCATTTCATTCTCTAGAAAAACTGCATGTCTCGTCTCCACAAACTTTGTGTGTCTGTTAGGATAATAGAAACGATAACTTTTTGTCTTTTCAGTGTAGCCAATGAAATAGCAACTGTCTGTTTTGGGATCTAGCTTCCCAATGTTTGGGTTAAATACCTAAGCCCTAGCGGGACAGCCCCACACACGCATATATCTGAGAGAGGGTTCTCTACCCGTCCACAGCAGCATGTCTTGTCTCCACAAACTTTGTGTGTCTGTTAGGACAATAGAAACGATAACTTTTTGTCTTTTCAGTGTAGCCAATGAAATAGCAACTGTCTGTTTTGGGATCTAGCTTCCCAATGTTTGGGTTAAATACCTAAGCCCTAGCGGGACAGCCCCACACACGCATATATCTGAGAGAGGGTTCTCTACCTGTCCACAGCAGCATGTCTTGTCTCCACAAACTTTGTGTGTCTGTTAGGACAATAGAAACGATAACTTTTTGTCTTTTCAGTGTAGCCAATGAAATAGCAACTGTCTGTTTTGGGATCTAGCTTCCCAATGTTTGGGTTAAATACCTAAGCCCTAGCGGGACAACCACACACACGCATATATCTGAGAGAGGGTTCTCTACCCGTCCACAGCTCATAAGGTGTTGTAGGAACTGCTTTGCTAGGTACTTTGTTTAAAATGTGAAGACCGGTTCCTCTGGAACCACGGGCTGTTGAGGTTCTATTTGTTGTGCAACAATTGGTTCTACTTCTTGTGCAACAATTAGTTCTTCTTGTGCAATAGGTTCCACGTTCTCATTCATTGCTTGCACTACAGGACTAGGAATTGGTACCAGTGTCATAGTGGCTTCCACTGTTGGAATTGACACAGGCAATTCGAAGAAAGGTTCTTGAATCATTGGGCAAGGTGCAAAGACCCGCTTCTCCTCAAGATCAATCTCTCGAGTAGCCCTGCTCCCCTTGATCATTTCATTCTCTAGAAAAACTGCATGTCTCGTCTCCACAAACTTTGTGTGTCTGTTAGGACAATAGAAACGATAACTTTTTGTCTTTTCAGTGTAGCCAATGAAATAGCAACTGTCTGTTTTGGGATCTAGCTTCCCAATGTTTGGGTTAAATACCTAAGCCCTAGCGGGACAGCCCCACACACGCATATATCTGAGAGAGGGTTCTCTACCCGTCCACAGCTCATAAGGTGTTGTAGGAACTGCTTTGCTAGGTACTTTGTTTAAAATGTGAATAGCGGTCTTTAGAGCCTCCATCCACAAACTAACTGGTAAAGTGGAATAGCTTATCATGCTTCTAACCATATCCATTAAGGTAGGGTTTCTTCTTTCAGCTACTCCATTTTGCTGTGGGTCACCCGGTGCACTATACTGGCAACTATGCCATTTTCCTGTAGGTGCCTCGTAAAAGGACCTAGAATTTGGCCATACGGGGTGAGTCGACCAGTAGTACTCTCCCCCACGGTCTGATTTTACTAATTTTATTTTCTTATTAAGCTGATTCTCAACCTTAGCTTTGAATATCTTGAATTTATCCAATGCTTCTGACTTGAGTTTTATTGGATAAATGTAGCCATAGCGAGAATAATCGTCCAGTGAATGTAATGAATCAATCAAAACCATCCATTGATGCAACGGGAAATGGTCCACAAATGTCTGTGTGTATTATGTCTAAGGTTCCCGTGCTTCGTTTTGCTACTTTGTTTACTTGCTTAACATATTTGCCTTTGATGCAATCAATACATTGTTCTAAATCTGAAAATTCAAGCGGTGGAAGAATTGATTCTTTAACTAAGCTGTTCCATTCTCCCCCTCTAAATGTGGCCTAAACAACAGTGCCATAATTTCGATGAAACGTCATCAATTCTTTTTCGCTTCTTGTTTACTTTTGTAGACGAGGGAACTTTTTCAATTTCATGCACAATCTCAGTATTTGCACACATATCCTCACATGCATACACATCATCATGAGTAGATAACATATAAAGTTTGTCTTGTCGGAAGGCAAGACCCACACAAAATGTATTTAACATAATTAAGCATCGTTCACTATCGAATAGACACTCAAAACCATAGTCTAATAAACATGAAACTGAAATTAAATTCTTGCTCAAAGAGGGAACATAGAGGACATCGTGTAGCCGAAGTGTGAAGCCGTCTTTTAGCTTGATGGAGAGTTCTCCTATCGCCTCCACTTCAGTTTCAACGCCATTTGCTACTTTAATCTCTCTTTCTCCTATTTGAAGCATCGGGCTCATACTTAATCCCTGCATAGAATTAGCAATGTGAGTAGTTGCACCTGAATCAATCCACCAAGTAGATTTATTATAACTTAAATACTGAGATTCATCTACAAAAGTAATAATATCCTCACCCTTCTTCCACATCAGCTCAAGCCAGTCAGGACACTTTTTCTGCCAGTGTCCTTTCTTTCCACAATGCAGACAGTCATCCTTATTAACTTCCTTCTTGTCTTGTGGCTTGTTTGAGCGATCAAACTGCATTGGCGCCTTGCCCTTGTCCTTGTTAGGTGCATTAGAAGGACCACTCTCCCACTGGTTTTTAGATTTAAAGCTCTTGTTGGGAAATGTCTTGTTTTCTGCTGATGGTGCACATAGTTGATCTGTCCACCATTCTATACAATCATCATGTCCTCATCTTGCACACTGCGTCCTATGAGCTTCTGCAAATCCCATTTTTCCTCCAAGGAATTGTAACTGATCTCAAAAGAGGAGAATGCAGGTGGAAGTGAGCGAAAAACTGTATGGACAAGAAAATCCTCAGGTAGCTTCATGTCCAAGGCAGCTAGCTTTCCATGAATGTTGCTCAACTTTAGAATGTGCTCTCTCACACGTCCACCTTTATACTTTGTGTTCAGAAACTGATCAATCAGCATCCTGGCATAAGTCTTGGAGACCCAGTGAACTGAGTCTCCACTAGTGCCATATACTCAGAGGCAGACATTTCTTGTCTTGTCTTGTCCGCATAATCAGCAGACATTTCTTATTAGAGTTATCCCATTTTCTCTTCTCGAGATCATAAAGAGCTCTAGTGGGCGCGTGGTCACACTCTTGTGCCGCGAACGCCTCATCTGACACATTCTGTCCACGCACAGGTGCCTCAGGCTCTGCTGGTCACGAGTTGTTCATAGCTGTGTCAATATCTCTCATGACAACAGCCAGGTTGACCTGGGTGCGCCATTCTACATAGTTGCTTCCAACCTGCATAGGGATACCAGAAATGTAGCTCATAGCATTCAGGCCTGAAATTAAGACATAAAAGCGGTGAGAATATTAACAAAATAAATATTGCATGTATTAATTTAACTTTGGTCAAAATCAACACATACAACATACTTCCTACATCAATTCTATATCACCTTTGGGCAGAAAATAGAACTAATGCATAATAATTTGAACATGAATATTTATAATATTGCAATTATCAACTTTGTCCTGAAAATAACAATATCATAGAACTGAATATAAAACATTTCTACTTCTCTAATTAAATATCCCCTTGGTTCAATTTAACTAGAGAATAATTACGCAGCGGAAAAAATTATCACTAAGTGCAAAAATTTAAACATGGATATTTACTTGAAAACATGCAAATAAACATAAAAAACAACCAAATATAGCTTCTGAAAATAAATAAACATAATAGAAAAATATTACTATTCGCAGCAACACTTTCGGCCCACGAAAGAAAAACGGCCCAACGGCCCGCGCGCGCACCGCGCCTTCGTGCGATTCGGCCCAACAGCGGCCCAGCTGCTCGCTCAGCTCTTTTCCAATTTTTTCGGCAGAAGTCTGGTTTTGCCCCCTAGACTCTCCGTAACGCACGCGCCTGACCCTAGAACTTGCGGCCCACTTTCGCTTTCGCGGCCCGGTTCCTCTCGGTCGGGCTTCAGCACAACAGCCAACGGTTGGGCCGCCATTTCGGCCTAGCGCTGCCGTGCACACGGGCCACTTTTGGCCCGATCAGCGCGAGCCATTGGATCCGCCGATCCGAGATCGACGGTCGCCCGGGCGTCACGCCCGCATAAAAAGCTCGTTCGGCCGGCGCCGCTTCAAACCCTAGGTTAGTTTCCTTTTTCTCCCCCGCCTTCTCTGCCCTCGGCTCAGCTGCGCGCGCGACAGCGGTGGCCATGGCCAGCGTCTTCGCCGGCGACGACGGGGACAAGCATGTCGCCGGCAATGGCCGTGGCGCACCCCTCTCTCTCCTCATCCCCTTCCCCTTTCTCCATCTCTCCTCCAGACCCGAGCCAAAACCCGAGATCCAGAGAGAGTTCCTTTGCCGGCCATGAACGCCAGCGACGGCGAGGTTGAGCGCCGCCGGCCCAAGGCCGCGGCGCATCTTCCCCTATCCTCTGTCTTGTGGCGCCGGGGTGAAGCCCCTCGCCGGCGCGCGCGTTTCCCGCAAGGGTGAGCGCGCCGCCATCAAGTGGTGTCTCTCCGGCGCCCCTTCCCGCACGGCGGCGGTGATGATTTCATCGAACTTTATCGATTTCCTCCAATTTCTTTCGGTTTCTACACTCCATTCCCCTCTGTCTCAACTAACAACGAGTATTTCTTTACATTTTCATGTGCTAACTACCTGGAGTACTAATCTACTACTAGATTAGGCTAACTGATACCATTGATAGATCTAAAACATGGCTAGCAGTAGATTACTCATAGGTAAAACTTGATTAATAGGGATAAACATTTGTAAATGCATGAACAACAACTAGATCTAGAACATCTACAACAACTAGATCTAGAACATCTACACCCAAAATATTTAAGCATGTCATTGAGCATACATGTGCATCATCTTCAGCATTATTACATTATTTGAGCCCAATTGGTTTACCATTAGACTTAAATTTTAATTAAATATTTGTCTTTTGATGCACCTTGTGAACCAACTTAGATTTTGGGTATAGAACCTATGCTGGGAATTGGCTTGATAAACTAGTACATTTCATAACTTGAATTTTGATAATTTTTTCCGGATTTTTAGAAGCCATCTTGCGGGTTAACACCTTACCTGTTTACTCAAATATGTCGTTCCGCGAAGAATTTTCATTTGAAACCTGCTATAGCCCTTGAGCCAATTCCAAGCAAAATGAGTTGTATATGATTTATCCTAGTCATATGCAAATTTATAGGATTTTTGGATACTTCTAGATGTCTTGTTTTGATTTACGAATATAAGACAGAAGACACATTTTTGACTGAAAGTTGAGAGCGTTGAGCTTGTTAGCCTACACGTTTTCTGGGATACCCCAGACATCTTTTCGTTTTGTTTGCCCTCTTCAGCACTTAACCGCTCATGCCGCCTTCTGTTCTCTTCCTCCCCCTCATTCTTTCTCTCTTTCCCAACGAGCACGAGGAGCTCGGCCCCTCGAGCTCCCCCTCGACGTCGCCCACGGCCAGGGGCTGGTGCCCATGCCTTGGCCAGCCTAGGCACCCTCTCCCTCCCCTCGACGATCTCTCCTCAAGGACAAGCTTGAAGGAAATTCTTTCCCTTCTTCCTCAACTCCGGTAAACTCCAGCTAAGAAAGCTCGTCGCCGATCTCCTCCTCCACCGTTCTACTTCAACCCGGGGGTCTCTGAATCGTCCTTTTCCGTCCTTGGTGAGCTTCCTCTAGGGTTTCCCCCCTCCTATCCCCTCCATTGAAAGCACCTCCATGGACCTCCCATGAGAGCTCACCTCCATTGTTGTTGCATGTCACCCAAACCCTAATGCATGTCATTGTGATGAGCCAAAAGTTACTCCCCATCATCTAAGGAAGCTCTTGGTGATAGATCTAAAACATGGCTAGCAGTAGATTACTCACAGGTAGAACTTGATTAATAGGGATAAACATTTGTACATGGTTAAGGAGCAAGCTCATGTACTTTGACTTTGGGTGTAGAGTTACCGCTTGAAGTTCATGGAAGATTGAACTTGTTCACATGATGATCATTTTATTTATGCAAATTATTGATGTATGCTTAGTATTCTAGTCTTTATTATAACTTGATCAAAGTTAGAGGCTTTTTATGCAAATTAATTACCTTGCCAACTCCTTGCTACTTAGCCAAATGCATTCTCCTTGAGAGTCGGAATATATTCCTTTTGGGTAAGTCTTGCGGAGTACCTTTTGTACTCACGGTGCTGCAGTTAAGTTGTTGCAGGTGAGCCTCAGTTGGAGCCCATCTTTGGGTACTTCATGCCCGCGGACAGAGGTGTGGGTGAGAAGTGATGGGTGATGACGTATGGAAGAGCACTATCGGCATATAGTGTTATTTTCTAGTTGTATCTAAGTATCGTATGGAGTGGTTTAGAATTTCCGCTGCAAAACTCTAAGACTTGTAATGTATTGAACTTGAATCTCTTTATGTATGGTGAACTTTATGTATGGACTTGCTATGGTTATGAAGATGTTCTCAAGTTGTGCTAGTGAGGTGTGTCGTCCTGGGCATTATTTGGGACACATCTCAAGGACGACCGGAGTTATTCTTATTTAGTTGAGTTGATCAATGGATGATGACTCGATTAAATGGGCTTAACTTGGGCAGTTCCTCACACCGGCGGCGCAGCAACTAATGCCGCATGCCATGCACACGTGGAAGCCAGTCATAAGTCTTGGACCCACACCCAACTTGCCGCTTCGAGTTTTGGCGTGAGCCCAGGAGCTAATGTCAGGGCAATGAGAACAAGGTCCCCATAGGACCAGGGAAATTGCTAGAAAATGTTAGAAACTGTAGAAACTACTAAAAAATTATGGTAATTACTAGAAAATAGTTGAAATTACTAGAAATGTTGGAAACAACATAAATTACTAGAAAATGATTGGAAATTAGAAGAGAAATAGTAGATATTACAATAAAATGGCTAGAAATAGTATAAATTATTAGAAAATTTTGATAATGCCTAGAATTATTTGAAAATTGGTTGAGATACCGTGTACGTTGATGCGTAGACATTGATGTGCCAGATGATAATGGCACCCAAAACCTCAACATATCTTGTGATGGCGAGGATGGCAGTATGGAGCAACAAGAAGAAAAGTTCGACGAAGGCATTATGCTCGACAAGGAATACAAATTCCTATATATAAACATGATTTGAACAATATGTAAGGATTTTTTTCATGAACCTGCCTGCAGGTTATTTTGTTATAATCTTACATCTACAGGTTCCATTTGTTTTCTTAATCCGCCTTGGATGTACTGACCATGTAAATGACACTTGTGTGATCCACTATATTCGTACACAAACTCCATCATTTAACTCTTTGTCCACTAATGCTCATGATGTACTCATCTTATTAATGATGTTACTATATAGTTGTTAGATTTTTCTTGTGATCTACTAATAATTAAAAATGTCCGCATAAGATACGCAAATCAAAATCTTGGATCACATTAAATAATATATGCGACACAATGAAATCTTTCTGCTAACGAATAAACAAAAAAAGATACATGAAACAATACAAAAATTCATGATCGGAGCACATACTCGAATCTTTTTCCAAAGATCCATAAATAAAAATATATATATCTCAAAACAATAGAAACCCATGGAACATATCCAGCTCTATAATTAATAAATGATAGCAGATAGCCATATCTTTTGACAATGAGATATTGAATAAAAGTACACAAGATATGCAATGTTCGGTGTCCAACATTCCCTATAAATAGGCATCAATAGTCCTCTTGGATAATCATTCAAAGCCATTGTTCATAGCACAAACCTTATACCATCTGCTATGGATCCTAGTGGTTACCCTACCAAAGATACGAGTTTTAGCCAAAGTGATTATAACATTTCCCCTTTGCACTAAACTCTAAGGGGTAAAAAACTCATGCCAACACTTTCTAGCACTGTGCCTAATGCCCATGCTCCAAAACAACCAAATATGACACCCACCAAAGATCATTCCTTCCAAACATACTACGACACCATTGAAGCACCACCACCCCAGGCCAACCAAGTTTTTACTCCTATACCACCAACTAGCACCGTTGCATCAGAAGGGATCATCCAAAGCCTAGTGGGGGAATGAACAAGATATTATGCGAACCTTTCTAACTATTCCTGTGGGTAATTTCTTAAGTGTGGATGAATGAGTGCAGGTTGCATCCATGGAGACCCCATCGATAACATCTTTGCTCCAAGGGAACAAAACTGCTATTCTTCATGCTCACCTTGACATCGCTGGAGTTCTTGATCCTGGTCCAATCTTCGAGGACCCTGCCTCTCACATCCCCAAGGTTTTGTCTCTATTTATTTGCCAACCTTTTGTTGCAATGAAAGGTGAGACTCTACAATCTCTCATACGTCAATCTACATGCAGGGGAAGGAAATGCGCAAACCGCTTGGGTCTTCATCATCCCATGGTGATCCTTATGCAAAAATGGCATATGCCAAACCAACTTATTCTGGTCAATCCCCCATGTCTTCATCTCATGTCCAAAGATAGTAGCAGGTTCCCAGTGTTTTCATCCCAAGCATCAGGTACCATGATGCCATTCGAGCAGCTATGAGCTCTAACTTTGAGTTTAAAAGAGTTTAGCGATACAAATGCCAGCTTTGTAATGCTACATTCACCACACCTGAAACATATCATGGTCACATGAACATGCACAACATGGGAAAGTATAGCAGTTAAAATGAACCATCATCCCTTACAAACCCTGTCATTGGTACTTCTGGTAAAATATGATTGTCTGGATTTCATTGTCAAGTGGAAGATAAACTTAGTATTAGCAGGGGGAATAGTTGCATATATGCAACTAATAATTGTCAATTTGTTGTTTTCTGGTCTTTTAGTAGTAAAGATGTATTAGTTGGATGTATCGGTTGGATTTGTGTTATGTTACTCTACAATAGAATGTGTGTTATGGTTTTCAATGATAAATATATATACTTATGAAACATTAAAATTTAGCAATTTTTTTCTTTCGTATCCACCAAAAATGTGGCTTTTTCTAAGGGTACAAAGGTGCCCAAATAAATTCCTCTGTCGACATTTCACCTTTCAAGGAGTCAAGCCGCGAGGGCCTATTATAGATTGCATAGTAAAAAATAATTTGGTTGTCCACTTTTTTAGCTCACAGCAAGGCTAATAAAACAATCCCGCAGCCCAGAAAAATATCCCATGTCTACCAGCCAAGCTATACTAGACGCTCATCTATTTTCATACTCTATCAGGGCTAGCCAAAAGCCACAACACTCCCAACATCATCATATCTTCCAAGTACTACAAATCATTTCGGCCTCTAAATATGAAAAAAAATCATACCATGATAATTTATTCCAATGAGAGAACAGTAGAAAATTTGCTTCGATGGAAAAAAAGTTGATCTAAGTTTTATTTGATTGCTCCATGCATGAAGGTGATTTGTTCCATGATCTAGATCCTCCTGATGTCCTCTCATAAAAAATATCATTGTGGTATTCCTAAAAAAAATAGAAAATTGTGTAAGAATATCCATAGAAAAACGAGTGGAAAATCAATCCCAAGCTCAACGATCTCCACCGGAGTGAGGAGGTTGCGAGAATTTGATTTTAATGTGCTCTAGAGGGGGCAAAGTGGGGCATTGATTGTGGCTGCAATGTAGGAGAATTAAGGAAACAAAGAAAAAAAAGATGAAAACAAGAGAATAGGCTGGGTTGGTTTTCTAGGAACAAACTAGAAAAGTAAAAAAAATCCAGCTTATTATATGGTGTGCAGTGAAACTGCTGCAAATTGGGTATCCCTAGTTGCTCTGGTGTGTTTGTACTCTTCTCCATTCCCTTGCATCGAGCTGGACCAACGACTAGTAGAATAGGTCACAAGGTGACCGCTCAAGTTTAGTACCAGCTGGCGGCTCGAGTTAGTACTAAATGGCATTCAGGCACGTTAGTACATTTCAGTACCGGATTGTGCCATGAACCGGTACTAACTTGCATCCTATATTCAACCTTCTTCTTCCTCCTTGAGCCCGAGCCAACCACTTGACGGAGCATGGGCTTCTTCTTTCATGGTGTGTTGCTACCTATTTTTTCACGATTTGTGGGGATTTTACTTATCCAAGTTGTAAAGGGTTAGCAATTTCGTCCTCCGTTTGCTATGTTTTATGTTTTGTAGCTAGTGAAATTTAAGATATTTAGAATGAGGGAGAATGGAGAGGTTTTGTATTTATACATGTATTTGAGATAAATACAATCGATGAGTTGAAGTTGAGATAAACTTTATTGCATAGCTTGAAATGAGAGTATATTTGTTTAATTATTTTCAAGTGTTATCCTTCATTATGATAATATTTTATTGTAAAATTAAAAAATGAAATGTGTTATGCTCTATAGTTAGTAAAAAATTTTAATAAAATGACACAAAATGCAAATATTTTTTATGTATATATGATGGAGGATTTGTAGTTTTGAGAATGAGGGGCATTATTGCACCTAAGGGTCTAGAAATACAATTTGGTCCTTCATAATACTAATATTTTTTTGTCATATTTAAATAATAGAAGTGTTGTCCTATCCATATGGCTTTCGTTGAAGGAGGGAGAGGGGCTGGTAGGGGTGATCGTCATTCCTTTTGCGGCAAGAAAAAAAATTCAGCAAGCCCTCATGAGAAGTCAAGGAAACTAGGAGCTTTTGGGAAAGTATTGCTGCATTATTTGGAAAAACAACATGAAGAACGTGTTTCAGCAGGAAAGGAACATCCTTTTGGTGGTCGTTATGCTCCAACATCACCTAATCTGGTGGTTCCAATTCCTCTATCATCTTCTACACCAACAAAAATATCTGCCAGGGCATTCATCTTTCCCACCTAAGGATGCTTGAAGACTTTTGTTGTGTTGCATAATTATTTTAGTTGCATCCTGGATGTTGACAGATTTGTGTTGCTTTGAAGGGATTTTATTTTGTGTTGAATAATTGTGGTGGATGTTGCAAAATTTATTTTGTGTTATTTTGTGAGAAAATTGTATTGAATGTTAAGGAATATATGCATCTTTCATAAGAAATTGAGTTTTATGTGAAATAGAAATGATCAATTATTTATATATATGAAGAAGAATTGAGGTGAAGCTCATAGCGTCTCGAGCATAGGGCAGGTGTTGCCGAAATTCCTGACATCTTTTGTTGAGATTTAATTTGTGCATCCAAAATGTTCCTTAAAGGTTCGCACTATTTTATAGAAAGAATAATTCAGATTTATTTATTTATTTAGAAACGGGAAAAAATGAAAAATAACTGGACCAACAATGGATGTACGGCGACCGATGCTTGTGGATTAATGGCATATGAAGAGGCCAACAGGTAGCCATCAAATTTATGTGATGTCCATGATGAGATTGCAAAAATGACAAGGATTACCCAAAAACAAACACTCTACATGCCCGCATATATACTTAGGGTTTCATGGATAACTATACTCTTTCGACCAACCACGGTGAAAGAGGAGTTGTAATAGAAGATGAGGAAGCAGATACTGATAACAACATTCCATACTAGACTCACATATATGAAGGTGGTGCCTTTGTAGATACAACAATAGATGAGGATAAAGAAAATGCTGCAAAAAGATGTCACAAAAAAGATACTGAATGTGCAAAGGAGTCAAAGAAGTTTGAGAAGATGTTGGAGGATTAGAAAAAATTGTTGTTCCGAGATTGCAAACAGGGGCATAAAAGGTTGGTTAGCACACTAGAATTGATGTAGTGAAGGCAAAAAATTGTGTGGCCGATAAGGGATTTGAGGAGCTACTAAAAATCATAAATAACATTTGTCTCGAGATAACAAACTACCCCAACAACATACGAAGTAAAACAAAGGTTGTTTGCCCTCCAACAACATACAAAGTAAAAAAAAGGTTGTTTGCCCTCTTGGATTGGAAGTACAGAAGAAAAGGTGTCCTAATGATTGTATCCTCTATCGCCACGTTGAATATGTGGAATTGGATGCTTATCCAGTTTGTGGCGCATTGCGATATAAGATTCGGCAGATGATCCCGGTGATGTTGAGGGGCAACCAGCCAAGAAGAGAGTTCATGCAAAAGTGATGTGGTATTATTTTGTAATACAACATTTGAGGAACTTGTTCAGAAACAAGGCGCGCGCTAAGTTGATGCTGTGGCATAAAAAAAGAACATAAGGTGTTGTAGTTATGTAGCTCCCAGGTTCTTAGGCATTACCTATCCATCGTTAGCAACCAAAAATGCCCGAAGGACAACCTTATCCTAAAGACATGCTTTTGCTTTTTATTCAAAAGGGAAAATAAATGCCCATCCGGGCTATCTCCCAACATTGCTTTGGTTAGGGTCACAAACTCGACCCTGGGAACATTCTCTTGCTATCAGTGGTGGTGTCATTCCTGTCTCACCACCAATCATCGATGTTTCATGAAGTCTTAGCTGCAAGATTAGTGCCATAGACCAATCATGAAATTTGCAATGCTTATGGCAAACGTATGCATCTACAATCAACCTTCTAAACTTTTTGGAGAAAAGGACCTTAAGGTGGTTGTAGTCCTCTTATGTGCTCGAAGCACAAAGCATGGCCAACTTTGGGGAGGCAACAAATGACCATGGTCCTTGTGGGATTTCAAGAATGAAGCTCTCATGCTCGTCTATGGAATCCTTTCCTCCGGACTCTTGAGTCAACGCCTCACAATCTTCCATGGCCCATGGGTTCTCCATCTCTTGATAGCAGTGGCGAAGGCAACTTCCCTAAGCTATTTATCTAGGCTCCATTAGGATTTATCAAGAAAATTTTTGAACAGGTAGCCTAGGAGAAGATCATGATCAAGGACATCAAAGATGTGGAAGTCTAGGCTCACCTCAATCATGTCTATCATGAGTGGCACGACACTTGCGACCCCCTGACATTCAAGGATGTGTCTAAAGGGACAACTCTTGAGTAGCTTGTCGGATGGTCTTAGCGACACTTCCCCCAAAAGAGTGTACGCTAAGTTCCATGGCATCACATTAACCTCCATGATGGGGTTGAGATGGGCTTCAGTGGTGACTCCCTTGGAATGATCATAGAGCGTGAACCAATCCAAACTACTTTGGAAAGGTATCTCACTCATAAAACCATTCCTCCTTCATGGACACAATGACATATGCTTCATTAGGAGGATCGGGGGGCAAAGGAGGTACCGTAAGCCTAAGGGGAGGTTCTCTCAAGGGATTTGATTGATAAATTTTAACACAAGAGGGTTCCTTCCAGAGGACACTCATCGGGTTCCCCCTTATGGCACACGAAATGGTTGAGGGAGGGGAGCTGATCTAGATAACTTCTGATGATAGCGCCAGCTCTCTCGACCATTTGTTAGTCATACTGGTAGTTTGCTCCCCAACGATCTCCCTAAGGAAGGAAGCTTCCAAAGGGTCGTGAGGAGGGTCAAGAACCAATGATTTCCTTTTGCTACAACAACTTGAGGTGTTTCTATAGTTTTTAAAGAATTCATTCTCGATGTTGAAGGGGAGCATCAAAGGTTGAATTTCTTCTTCCTTCAAGGCTCATGGTTCGGATAAGGGTTCTATACCTGAATCTACGGGTGTTTATGGCGATGGTTTGGATTTGGCTGCTAGAATATCCTTATGGCTTAACGTAAGTTCTTCTCAGGAGGAACTAGGTTCGGTTTCGAAGGGGATGTCTCCATTGATAATATCTAGAATCACCCTACCTTAACTAGGAGTTTTATGAGCAAAAGATCCTCCTGCTGCTATGTCAATGTAGAGTGTGGATTCCTCATCGTGACCCATGCAAAAGTGTTCAAGGAGCACATGCTCGAGTGACGAGAATACAGGGCCAGATTCCACTAAAATTGAGAATCTAGTCCATGCCACACATATTGTTTCCCCTTCTTTCTGCTGAAAGTAAGTATATCCCTTTGTAAAGCAGCAACACAGGAACGGGGCAAAAAGTGAGACAAAACTTGTCCATCAACCTATCTCAGCTGTCGTCAGTGCTGTTTACACTATGGGTGTACCGTTGCTTTGCATTCCCCTCAAGAGAGAAAGGAAACAACTTTCACTAAGGGTGTCATGAGTCATGCCTGCGATAGCGTAACATGAAAAACCAATGACTCAAACTCTCACAGATGATAGTAAGGGTTCTCATCGTTTAACCTAGAGAAAGAGGATCTTCGAACTAAGAAGAGAAGTTCAGGATTGAGTTCATAGCTAGATGAGACAATTGGGTGTTCAGATGGTGGTGGCGATAAGAAGTCACCCCTAGGAGCAAACCGTGGGATAAGATGCGCAAACGAAGTGTAACCCGTAGCTAGGGACCACGCCTACTCTGCCAATTACTACTGCAATCTAACTACAAATGGATCCCCCGTATCCACACCGCAGCACTTCGTACTAAATACAGAGCGACAAACCCGCAAATACAGAATAGTTGAAATTACAAGAAATGTTGGAAACAATATAAATTACTAGAAAATGACTAGAAATTAGTAGAGAAAAAGTAGAAAATACAAGAAAATGGATAGAAATAGTATAACTAGTATACATGATTAGGAAATTCTGACAATGCATAGAATTATTTAAAAATTATTTCTTTTTAATATACTACTGAAAATGGGATCAAGAGACGATGACGAGTTCATAAATATATTATTCGTTGAGATACCATGTATGTTGATGCGTAGACATTGATGTGCATGATGATAATGGCAGCCAATACCTCAACAAGTCTTGCGATGGCGAGAATAATAGTAAGGAGCAGCAAGAAGAAAATGTCGTCGAAGGCACTATGCTCGACGAGGAATACAAATTCCTATATATAAACATGATTTGAACAATATGTGAGGGTTTTTTCATGAACCTGCTTGTAGGTTATTTTGTTATAGTCTTACATCTACAGGTTCCATTTGTTTTCTTAATCTGCCTTGGATGTATTGACCATGTAAACGACAACACTTGTGTGATCCACTATATTCGTACACAAACTCCATCATTTAACTCTTTGTCCACTGATGCTCATGATGTACTCATCTTATTAATGATGTTACTATATAGTAGTTGGATCTTTCTTTTGATCTGCTAATAATTAAAAATGTACGCGTAAGATACGCAAATCGAAATCTTGGATCGCATTAAATAATATAGGCGACACAATGAAATCTTTCTGCTAACAAATAAACAAAAAGGCGATACATGAAACAATATAAAAATTCATGAATCAAATCCAGCTAGGTAATAAATTAATGATCGGAGCACATACTCGAATCTTTTTCCGAGATCGATATATATATATATATATATATATATATATATATATATATATATATATATATATATATATATATATATATATATATATCAAAACAATAGAAACCAATGAAACATATCCAACTCTATAATTAATAAATGATAGTAGCACATAGCCATATCTTTTGACAATGAGATACTGAATAAAAGTACACAAGATATGCAATGTCCAATGTCCACCATTCCCTATAAATAGGCCTCAATAGTCCTCTTGGAGAATCATTCAAAGCCATTGTTGATAGCACAAACCTTGTACCATCCATTATGGATCCTAGTGGTTACCCTACCAATGATACGACTTTTAGCCAAAGTGATGATAACATTTCTCCTTTGCACCAAGCTCTAAGGGGTAAAAAACTCATGCCAACACCTTCTGGCACTATGCCTAATGCCCATGCTCCAAAAGAACCAAATATGACACCCACTAATGATCATTCCTTCCAGACATACTATGGTACTATTGAAGCACCACCACCCCAACCCTACCCAGTTTTTACTCCTATACCACCAACTAGCGTCGTTGCATCAGAAGGGGTCATCCAAAGCCCAGTTGGGAATGAACAAGATATTATGCACACCTTTCTAACTATTCCTATAGGCAATTTCTTAAGTGTCGATGAACGAGTGCAGGTTGCGTCCATGGAGCCCCCATCGATAACATCTTTGCTCCAAGGAAACAAAACGGCTATTCTTCATGCTCACCTTGACATTGCTGGAGTTCTTGATCCTGGTCCAATCTTCGAGGACCCTACCTCGCACATCCCCAAGGTTTTGTCTCTGTTTATTTGCCACCCTTTTTGTTGCACATGAAAGGTGAAAGTCTACAATCTCTCACAAGTCAATCTACATGCAGGAGAAGGAGATGCGCAAACCGCTTGGATCTTCCTCATCCCATGGTGATCCTTATGCAAAAATGGCATATGCCAAACCAACTTATTTTGGTCAATCCCCCATGTCTTCCTCTCATGGCCAAAGAAAGCAGCAGGTTCCTAGTGTTTTCGTCCCAAGCATCAATTCCCATGATGCCATTGGAGCAGCTATGAACTCTGAATTTGAGTTTAAAAGAGTTCAACGATACAATTGCCAGCTTTGTAATGCTACATTCACCACACCTGAAACATATCATGGTCACATGAACATGCACAACATGGGAAAGCATAGCAGTTAAAATGGACCATCATCCCTTACAGATTCTTGTCACTGGTACTTCTGGTCAGAAAAAATGTGATTGTCGAGATTTCGTTGTCAAGTGCAAGGCAAACTTAGTATTAGTAGGAGGAATAGTTGCATATATGCAACTAATAATTGTCAATTTATTGTTTTCTAGTCTTTTAGCACTAAAGATGTATTAGGTGAATGTATCGGATGGATTTGTATTATGTTATTCTATAACAGAATGTGTGTTATGGTTTTCAAAGATAAATATATCTACTTATGTAGCTTTATCTTTTAAGCATAGTGTCTTAATTGCTATTTTGCAAAATTTAGCAAATTTTTCCTTTCGTATCCACAAAAAATATGGCTTTTTATAAGGTACAAAAGTGCCCAAAAAATTCCAATGTGGACATTTTACGTGTCAAGGAAGCCGTGAGGGACTATTATAGATTGCATGGTACAAATAATTTGGTTGTACACTTTTTTTAGCTCACAGCAAGGCTAATACAACAATCCCGCAACCCACAAAAATATCCCATGTCTAGCAGCCAAGCTCCACTCGGCGCTCATCTCTTTCGTACTGTCTATCAGCGCTAACCAAAAGCCATACCACTCCCAACATTATCATGTCTTCCAAGTACTACAAATCATTTTGGCCTCTAAATATGAAAAAAATCAGACCATGACAATTTATTTCAACAAGAGAACAGGAGAAAATTTGCTTCAAAGGAAACAACAAAATTACTTTGATGATAAAAATAATTGGTCTAAGTTTTGTTTGATTGTTCCAAGCACGAAGGTGATTTGTTCTATGTTCTAGATCATCTCATCTTCTCTCTCATAAAAAAACATCATTGCGGTATTCCTAAAAAATAGAAATTTTTTGAATATTCATGAAAAAATGAGAGGAAAATCAATTCCAAACTCAACAATCTCCACCGGAGTTTGGAGTGCGAGAATTTGTTTAGTTCCACATGCTCTAGAGGCAGCAAGATGGGGCATTAATTGTGGCTGCAATGCGGGGAAGTTAAGGGAAACAAAGAAAAAAATATGGAAAGTAGGGAATAGGCTGGGTTTTGTGGGAACAAACAAGAAAAGGAAAAAAAATCCAGCTTGTTATGTGGTGCGCGGTGAAACCTCTGCAAATTGTGTATCCTTCGCTGCTCTGGCGTGTTTGTAGTCTTCTCCATTCCCTTGCATCAACCTACACCAAGGCGACCTGTAAACGCTACATAGGTATGTCACCCAATATGTAGCTATGTTACTGAGATCATGATATTGTGATTTTTGCTGTCCAGTATGTTAGTGAATTGCATGCCGATTTTTATTGTAATAGTAACTTATTATTTTCAGTATTAAAATACTGCAATTGCGTAGTTTTTTAACAATCCAAAATCTTATTTTAGATAATCTACTGATTTTACCATGGCTGGTTTTGCCAGTGCACTGAGGTAAGAAAAGTTTTCTGGTGTGCACTTTGGTAGTTTTGCTTACGGCTATGAATGTCTAGGAAGTGAGACTTGCAAGCCTGAAACTGAACTATCTCCCAATGAGCAGAAAAAGTTCTCAAAAATAATCTTTGTCAATTGTATTCTTAGGGTTCTCTGTGACAGTTTGTGTGATGTGTACATTTGCATAACAAATGCGAAAGAGATGTGGGATGCATTAGTTGTGAAATATGTTGCAACGGATGCAACTACCTGATAGAGGGTTTTAGCATGTGTTTGGTTTTGGGACTAACTGGGTTGGATTGGATCCGTCTACAGGATGGTAGAAGAATATAGATGCTTTCTCGAGGAAGTTAAGCTCTTGAAGTGTTCTTTACCTAATAAATTTTTGACTGGGTGCATAATTTCAAAATTAGCTTTTTCATGAAGTACTTTCGCCACTGTTATGAGGATACTGCTTTTATGAGGATACTGCTAAGAAAGCAGCGAGGACAAGTCTAGTGAAAATTAAGTGAGATTCCTTAAGAAAATCAGCATCCCATTTAAAACGAAATAAATAAGATGATGGAAAATAGGAAACATTCCACATCAATTCTGCAAATTCAGTACGACAAATTTGACAAAATCAAATGAAATATTCAAATTTCAAACAAATAACGTTCAGCACATAAGTTTTCCAAAATCATGTCAAGTTTCTTCGGAACAATCAGAGGTAACTCTTCAACCTTTTATGCCTTCTTTTTTTGGGAAAATCACTGGATAACTGTTCCACACGATTAGTGACCCAAGAATGGAACCCACGGACAGTAACCAACAGAGGTTTAGATCAGAAAATGTTTAGTCAATGTTATTCTTGCAATAAACACGGTGAACAGCTTTAACAGAGCAGGCAGCATGCATTCGTACTCACGCAGGAACTCAAAAGAGGAATCTTCACAGACCATATGAATTGCAATTTGGATAGAAAAGGAGTTCCACATCCAACAGAACGTGTGCACATGAGGTGCTGCAATCTACATCAATTTGACTAATGGTAGGTGTAAATAAAGCGAGTTGAAACAATTAATCCAAACTCTTAGTACCAGGGTACACATCAACCATGTATATTTCAAATTTGCGGCTAACACTCCTTGTCTCTACCATTTCATATGAACCATGGATATAATTGAAGCACCGAAAATGCCTGCACTCATAATGATATATTATATATGAATAAGCAGCAAAATCAAGAGGAACATATTGAACAATGGTCAACGTGAATTTAGCAGGCATATAGAACAAAAAATTAGAAATTCTTGGCATACCTGGGTAAATGAAGAATGATCTGAAAATCATGCAAATATATCTGAAGACACTTTGCACTGGAGGATCATGGCATAGATTCTTTCTTCACAGTTTTTAGCGCATTTTAGTAGCTTAAGACAACTTTCTAATCAAACTTTGGTGTATACATTATTTTCCAAAAAAGAATACAACTGTCAACTGTATATACATGTTAGCAAAAATAATGGATAACTACAAGGCCTATCTGCATGATCTTGTTCTATGAAACATGAAAACAGAAGGGGGAGAGGACTATCAAGCTAGCTTGATCTCAAAGGAAAGAATGTTAGTCTACTTGTATAGTACTTGGAAAATATTTGCAAAATCACTTGCTTTGCAGAATGAGAGGCCCTAGTCAGGCTTTGTGTATTCAAGCAGCATATGTGGTGATCTGTAGATGTTTACCAATGTCCAATATAGGACTTCTTCCACTTCTAACTCGCCTTCAGCTCTTGCTGCATAAATGCCTTCACAGATGTCGAGTAGCCTACAAAGGGCAGGTATCATTCTTAATCCTAGAAGAAACAAACATTGGAAATAAAATACTTTCCAAAAATGTGTCAGATTGTTTGTACTGTGATCATTTGAATTTTGTTTGCAGACGTTCAATTTGTTTGGGTGGGAAAATCATTCTTAATCCTAGAAATAACAAACATTGGAAACAAAATTCTTTCCAAAAATGTGTCAGATTGTTTCTGTGACCATTTGAATTTTGTTTGCAGCTGTTCAATTTGTTTGGGTGGGAAATAGGTCATAGAAGCGGAATATGAAAAGGATAGGCTTTCAACTTTATCATTTCCACAGCATAAGTTTGCACAAGAAAAAGGTAACACAGAAAATTAGGGCTTCAGAGCTGTGCATATGCCTGTGAACTTTTGGATCTGGACATAGTTTTAGGGCAAACTATCTCACACCACCACTACAAGCTAATGTATGCTGCTGTAAGGTGTTATCAGATATAATCTGTGGTCGCATCCAAGCTGATAACTGTGGTTCTGGATGAACTGACTCAATCAAGGGGAGGGTGTGGTGCAACAATATATCGCAGCACCAAAGACTAGTGATAACAGAGACAACCGGAATAACAGGACACCTAAAACCTAAAACCACATCAAGTGCCAAGATTTTCCTCCATAGTTGTACACTCTCGGTAGCCACCATTAGGGGTGAAAATGGTGAGGATAATTTCTGCATCCGATCCGCTCCGAATCCGAATTTCGCGGATATGGAAAAACATTTTTGATATCCGTGAGGATATGGATAATCCGAATCCGATTGTGTGTGGATGCGGAGTAGGATATGGTTTAAACGAAATCCGATGGATATGGATTATCCGACAATTGAACGCGGATTATCCGAGGCTTATAATAGGATATCCGACTAATCTAACGAGCTAACCATGTCACCACACTACAAATCAAGCTCAACTCAAATAACGAGACACCCACAAATTATGTCATGGTTCATGAACTATAAAGATGAGTATTTTTCGTGTTGTGTTGCTAAATTATAGTTTGGTTTAGTAATTATTAGTCACTATAAAAACTACATATAAGTATGTATTATCCGACTATATTAATCCGCATTCGCTCCGAAACCGCTCCGACTCCGCACCAGTTCCGACATCCGAAACAATTCGCATCCGTAACCGCATCCGCAAGATATCCGCTCCGCTCCATATCCGACAAAGATATATGGATGAGGATGTGGAAAAGGTATTATCCGCTCCGATCCGATCCGGTTTCATCCCTAGCCACCATCATGCTCTCAATGCACTTGATATCTCACAATGATGACTTCAAGCACAAACAACTTATTAGAACACTGCTGCGTAGTGCCCAGCAGTGGAAACTACGAAACAAATTTAGTATCAGATGCAAGTTGACTTGGTGAGAGCAGCATGGAAGTATGAAACCTCCTCTTGTTCTTGTGGATGTCCATGGTGTTAGAGTATATTTGGTAGTTGTAGATATACCCTATCGTAGACTACCATATGTATCCGGGGGAGCCTTGCCCCCCAAGTCTTGTACTCTCATATATACCGGCCGAGGCCTCAATGCTACATCCACAACATTATACGCATCTCTCTACTCTCCTACATGGTATCACGAGATTAGGGTTTGGGGATCCTAGGCTAATCTTCCGCTGCCGCCACCCACGCCCCTGCCTCCTGCGCGCCGCTGGTTGTCGTCCACGGCACCCATCAAGGGCGCCCCATCGACGACCTCCTAGCGCGCCCCCGGGGAGGTCGCCTATGACCTCCGCCGGGGGCAGCGCCCCTCTCCACGGCGGGTCAGTCTAATCCGCCGCCGGTTCGCGTCAGCAGCAGCAGATCGAGAAGTACCTCGTCATCTGCCGTGGGAGCCATCGACGACGACATCGCTCTGCGCTGCCGTGGTGGCAGCCGTGGACTCCTTGCGATGCCCATGCTCGATCCCGTGCTGCCGTGGTGGCAGCAGGGTCCTCTGCGCGGGCGTCCACCTCGTCGCCGGCGGACTCCCTGGTGGCCCCTCCGCTTCACCCGTCGCCCCACCTCCAAGGCTCGTGCGGCTTTTCCCTGCCTCACCTCCGTTCCAGGCGTCGACTCGAGTCGGCGAATCCGCCGGGTAGAACCCGGCAGGATCCGCCGCCGCTCCTGGCAGGGACCCGCCCGCCCCGGCGGGATCCGTAGCCTCCTGACGGGGAGCCGCCACAGCTCCGGCGGGGAGCCGCCCGCCCCGACCTCACGCGCCCCACGGAAGGATCCGCCCCGCCCGTCTTCAACGCCGAGCTGCCCGACCCCTCTGTCTTCTCCTATCTCACATGGCTGCGTGCTATTGACCGTGAGGAAAGGAAAAGGATAAGAGGATGACAGGTGTGCTATGCGCACCCAGAGTTACTACACGAGAAGCTGCTGCATCAATTTTCTTTTGCTCGATCACTGATCGAGATTGAGTCGCCCACCGCCCGTCGACCACGCGCATGACTTCGACATCGGCATCGACATCACCGGCCTCTCTTCCTCTACGACCGTGCGGCATGGCGAGATGGCCGGCACCTGGTGGCGCTTGTTTGCGCCGCCGCCTACATCGCCGCTTCTTCCGCACGTCGACCTTCGCCGGCTCGTCTTCGCCTCCACCGATCGGGACGCCTTCACCGACTTCGTCCACCGTCGTCTCGTCTCGCGCATGCTCGGTCTGATCAGTCGACGTACGTGATCCACCCGGCTCCCGTGACGCCCGTCCTCGTCGTGTGCGCTTCTTCACTGAGTAAGGAGGGCTGCCGCTGCCGCGCCTCTTCGGGCAGCAGTGGAGCCACCTGTGGTCCTCTCCGCCGTTGCTACCTCACGCCGCCGACCATGTCCACGACCTCATCGTCGACTACGCGTCGCTGCGCCCTTCGCGCATGGTCTTCATCAAGCCGTTCGAGTTCTTCGTTGTCGCCTTCGAGCACCGCCGCCGTGTCGCCTAGATCGTCTAGCCTTGCGCTGGAAATCCGGGCTCTCCTCCTCGCTTCGTCTAGCACAACCACGTCGCCAGCGTCGCCACCCTCCTCTACTCCAAGCAACAGCGGGCGTCGGCATCTTCTACCTCACCGTCTTCAGCGCCTGCGACCGCTTTGGAGGCCTTCTTTGCTGGTCCCCTTCGGTGACGGCGTCTAGTTGTGCACTTCTCCCTTGCACGTCCGGTATTGGCAACACCGGTGCGTGCCATCGTCCCCGACGCGTTCCCGGGCCTAGCAAACCCGGGCATGCCTCGCCCGATGGCCTGACTGCATCGACTTCGGCATCGCTCCCTCTACGACTGCCTCGACGCGTCGCCATCTTCGTCTTCGGCGTCTTCTCCGTCACGCCACCATCAGGGCGCCTCCTCGTGCGCCCGGGGCTTCATGTGCGGCTACCTCGTCTTCGACAACCTCGACAACTCTACGTCGACCACGGCTATCCTACGCACGGCATCTTCGACCATGGCTCTTCGCCCTTCAGCTCGGCTACCTTGACATCGGCACAAAGGGCTACCATCCGCATGAGATACTCGCCGGTTCTCTCCAGTCGCAGCATCCGCACCGCACCGACGTTATGACTGCGGGGGGCTGTAAGTCCGTCGGCACGTGCCTTCGGCTTCTTCTCCAGTCTCACTGTCTGCGGTGCTCCCGCTGTGACTGCGGGGGAGTGTTAGAGTATATTTGGTAGTTGTAGATATACCCTATCGTAGACTACCATATGTATCCGGGGGAGCCTTGCCCCCCAAGTCTTGTACTCTCATATATACCGGCCGAGGCCTCAATGCAATACATCCACAACATTATACGCATCTCTCTACTCTCCTACACATGGCATGTTTCAATCACAAGAATAGAAAGAAAAAAACAAGAGAGTTTGCAGAATGCAATTGGGTAATGAAGGATAGAGAAACCAAATGATCATTTGCAGGATTAAATCAGTAAGATTTTTATCCACGAGGATGGACCTCATGTTAGAACTTAGAAATCCTTCAAATTCCTATACAATAAGCTACTCTCTCCATTTCAAATTATAGGTCATCTTGACTTTCCTAGATTAATAGATTTTGCTATGTATATATAGACCGAGTATATCTAGGTGCATAGTTAAAACTCATACCTAGAAAAGCTAAAACAACCTACAATTTGGGACGCAGGGAGATAGTACAGAAAGA
This sequence comes from Urochloa ruziziensis, assembly GCA_015476505.1. Classification (NCBI taxonomy): domain Eukaryota; kingdom Viridiplantae; phylum Streptophyta; class Magnoliopsida; order Poales; family Poaceae; genus Urochloa; species Urochloa ruziziensis. The sequence continues at coordinate 25,623,391 of CM027122.1, read as the reverse complement.
ATTTAATAAGATGTAAGTCCAATCCTTTGTTCCAAATGGCTTGATATTAGATATGTATAGCATGGCTGTATACTTGTTCCACTGTTGTTTACATATAAACCTTTAACTATAGCAGCAAAATAGAGTAGAATATTCTCACACATATCTGACATACCTGTCACAAGATGGAAGATTCTCATATGGTATTCTCATTCTCAAATCTGAGCACTGTAGCCTAATAAATCTTGCAACAGCTAAAACAAAAGTAATGTATAAACTCCATATGCTAAATTTGCTGAGTGTTTCACCAATAATGCCCTCTGAACAGAAAAAAAATATATATACATAATTTGTTAGCAGGAAGGTGAAGGCAGCTAAAGATAACCTTAGCTTCGCAGTAAAACTAACAAGCGTAAAGAAATTTCACTCAAGGATTTGTTCTGGATAGAATTACAACTAAACTATTTAGTATACATTTGAGTTAATATGATAATGGAGATGTGAGGATCAGTTAAAAATAATAAAGTAAACTAAAAAACCATGAAATATACAGAAATCTAAGTTAAATCTTTGCCAACAATCAAACCAGTGATTCACCTTTTTGTGTGGATTTGTCACTGTACCTAAATCAATAGGCCGACTCAAACACATTATAAGTTTATAACTGTAAAGTCCAGATGTACTGCTAAATCTCTTTAGAAGTTACACTACATCATACAAAAGTCATGCAATTAAAGAGCAAGAAAACAAATGCAACTTTCAGTATCTCAGACATAAGTTTGAGGCAATGCCAGAGACAAGTACAGGTCAAGCATTACTGGATATTTGTTTTGCGCAAATATCTTCAAACAATGTGAACTTAAAAAATCTTTTTTATCAGCTTTTAAAGGCCATGCTAATGTTAGTAGAGAAATCATCAAATTTGAGACCAAGGATAGATACGTACGAGGTGTCTCCTCAGACACAACTATGGCCATGGGACCATTCAGTCCTTGACAACCTGCCAAATCTGAGGGGTTTGTATAGAACGACCACCAAGGAGGAGTGCCATTATTCAATAGTAGTTGACCACTTACTGAATCTATCTGCAATTATGGATATAACAAAACAATTTAGCTTTCGTTAGATAATGCTAACAAAACAATGTAAGTCCAAAATTTTACTGCATACCGCTGCTTCTAGTCGCCGGACTTCACCTGATCCAGTAACCCGAAAGTACCTAGGGTAAGCATCAATTATGCTGAAGCTTTTTGTAGTCCCATTAAGAACTTGTTTAACATCATCTACACTTGGGCAGTGTTCAATAGGGGATTCATATCGCACTAATTCCTTCCCTTTTGGTCTAGCTCTGAGAAAATCCCAATTTAAAATAAGTTCCATCTTTTCAAAAGGTAATTCTTTCTCAAGGGATTGGATAAATCTGCTTTGTACTGGAGGAGGTATCAACCACATTGTTGATGCATCAGGTTGGCAGCAAATCAGTTGAATGTCATCAACATTGTATGCCCCTAGGTAACCTAGAGGATCAACATCACCGTAGGCCTTCAAGTACTTCCAAGGTATTTTTTCACAAGCTGTAGTCTTGAACAAGGTTAATCTTCCACCAAGTGCCTTTATATCAATCTTAATACTTACATCAATAATGGGGTTGGCAATATTCGTAGGATTACCGCTACTGTAAATCTGAAATTTGGAAATAGAAAGAAGCATCTTCAGACATTGCAAAGAGCTCATACAAGTTTCAATGGTAACCATTTCATAAGGGAAAATGGGAACCCCATTAACGCTGGAAAATATTGGCTTTCGCTAATAGCAAAGTAAGTTTGCACAATTGAACCATATGTTCGAGAAAGGATGTTTACAGAGGCATATCCTGTTTTCTGTACTCAGTATAAAATAAGGCTTTGTTCGGTTAGTCTGGATTTAATCCAGGCCGAGAATGATAGATACAATGAGAGACTTATGATAGGTACAACAAGACCGGGATTTGTTCTGGGCCGGAGACTAATTGCAACAAAATAGACTCTCGATAGGTACAACAAGAAACTTGGATTAGATTCCACACCTCTCGACACATGGATTGATTCCCGGTCTCTTGTTGTGCCTATCAAGAGTATCTATACTATAAAGCATGACGAAATTTTTGTTTCGTCCTTCGTCAAAATTAGCCTACACCGTTGGATTTATGATGATCGAACGCTCTAATTAATCTAAAGAGTCCATGTTGACTACATCACTCCTACACCGTTAGATTTTATGACGATCGAACGCCCTAAATTAATTTAAAAAGTCCATGTTGACTACATCACTAATTTAGTAATTTTTTAAAACACGTGCCTGTGGCACGTGCCCTTCTGCTAGTTTGGTTAAAATTAATTTCCGGCCTGGAACAAATCCCGGTCTCCTGTTGTACCTATCATAAATATATTGTTGTATTTATCATTCCTGACCCGAAATAAATCCGGACTAACCGAACAAGCCCTAAGTAGTACTCATCGGAAACTATATTTGAGGAACAAAATGAGGGATAGTCCTCTATGGTTTATCAAAATCATAAAACTAAAATTACAAATGTAACAAGTACCCATTTAAACAACTTGTATTTTTTTGCGTCATAGAAAAGGAAATGTGACTGTAAGCGAAAGGAATGTGACTGTAAGCAAAAACTAAGGTAAGCAGTTTGGAAAAGACAAATAAATGCAATTACTTCCTCCATTCCAAATTGTCGTATTGGCTTTTCTAGATACATAGTTATGTATCTAAACATAGCATATATCTAGATGCATAGCAAAAGTTATTATTAGATATGTATAGGTGTTTAGTCTTGTATTGTATTTGACTTGTACTCCAAGCCTATTCGGCCTATATAATGAAAGGTCACCCCCCCCCCCCCCCCCTCCTAGGGCGTGTGGTGTTTGCCTAATTCTCTACATGGTATCACGAGTCCGGGCCCTATCCTAGTCCAGGCCGTGCGCCCCCCCCCCCCCCCCCCCCTCCCCCCCCCCCCCCTCCGCTGCCCTAACTCGCCGTGGGTTCCCCCCACGTGCGCCCACCTCCAGGCGCCGCCTCCAGGCGCTGCCCCTCCCCTGCACACCCACCACGGCGCAGCCCTCCCTAGGCGCGCCCCTCCCCCCTCCAACAGATCCTCCTGTTGATGTCCGAGGTGATCAACGAGCCTCTCGCTGCTCCCTCCTCCCCAGCCGAAGTCTCCAGCAGCACTTCCGCTTCCTCCCCCTCCCCAATTCCTGCAATGGGTGAAGCAATCAGCCCCTACGCGTCGATTCCCGTCAAGGCTCACGTCCCTGTGACGTTGGAACTCCGCTCCGGCAACTACACCAAGTGGAGCGCCTTCTTCCAGGCGATGTGCGGCAAGTTCGGTCTTCTCCAGCACATAGATGGGACAGCACCTCCTGCAAACCCTAGTGCTGCCTGGACTCAAGCAGATTGTTGCGTCCGGAGCTGGCTCTATGGCTCCGTCTCCGAACCAGTCCTTGACTTCACCATGGCGCCAGGGCAATCTGCCCGCCAATTATGGGTCGCCATCGAGCAGCACTTCCGGTCCAATCAGGCTCCTCGCGCCATCTACCTGAGTCATGACTTCCACACCTTGACTCAGGGAGATCTCTCTGTTGAAGACTACGGGAATTTGATGAAGAAGGCTGCCGACCGACTCCGTGATGCAGGACAGGCTGTTTCTGAGCCAAACATGGTGCTCAATCTCCTGCGCGGCGTCAACCCCAAGTACAGCACCACCGCCGACATGATTGCTGCCACCGCCGACATGACCTTCTCCAAGGCACTCGATCAGCTTGCCCTGAAAGAGCTGCGCTTGGCCAATGAGACCAAGGTTGCGACGTCCACTGCTCTCGTCGCCTCTGCTTCCTCCAGCGGGTGTGGCTCTGCCTGCCGCATGTCGTCTTCCTCCTCCGGCGCGCCTCCGCAGCAGCAGCAGCGTCGTCCCAAGAAGAAGCGCGGCTACGGCGGCGGTCAGCAGGGCTACGGCAGCCAGCAGAGAAGTGGCGGCCAGCAAGGTGGACATCCTCGCTTGCCCTATCCTATCGCTCCGTGGTTCTGTGTTCCATGGCCCGGTCAGGGAGGGGGACAGGCGGGCGGTTGGCGCCCACAAGGTGCTGGTGGCTCCAACACGCCGGGTGCAGGGCTGTTAGGCTATGCTCCTCCGGCCCAAACAGCCTTCGCACCTGCGCAGTACTCCAGCCAGCAGCAGGCGCCCAATTTTGACCAGGCGGGTCTCATTGCTGCCCTCCAGCAAATGTCGGTGCAAGGGTCTACTCCATGGGTCCTCGACTCCGGTGCTTCCACCCATATGCATTCTTCGGAAGGTATACTCCTCTCCCGCTCCTTCCCGCTGCCCTCTTCTATTGTTGTAGGCAATGGTACTCATCTTCCTGTCACGTCTCGTGGTCAGTCTGTCCTCCATACACCTGCATCCAAATTTACTCTGAACAACGTCCTTGTCGTCCCTTCTATCGTTCGTAATCTTCTTTCCGTTCGCCAGTTCACTCGTGACAATCGTTGCTCAATTGAATTTGATGCCTCTGGTTTCTCTGTGAAGGACCTCAGGACGCGACGCGTGATTCTTCGCTGCAATAGCGACGGAGACTTGTACACCATCACTGCTGCCACACCTACCACTGCCCACGCCCTCATCGCTGCCTCCGCCTCCTTGTGGCATCAGCGTCTCGGACATCCTGCTCCTGCCGCCGTTGCCTCGCTTCGCCAGAATAAATACATCACTTGTAATAAAGTAGATCGCTCTATGTGTCATGCCTGTCAGCTAGGCAAACATACGCGTCTTCCCTTTAGTGCATCTACCTCTCAGACATCTTCTGCCTTTGAGCTAGTTCATTGTGATGTTTGGACGTCTCCTATTCCGAGTATTTCAGGCTATAAATATTATCTCGTCTTGCTGGATGACTTTACTCATTTTTGTTGGACATATCCTCTTCACCTTAAGTCCGATGTTCATGAGATTTTTGTTCAGTTTGTTGCCTATGCACAGACACAGTTCGGCCTTCCCGTTAAATGCTTTCAAACTGATAATGGTAGAGAATTCGTGAACACTTCTACCACAACCTTTCTAGCATCACGTGGTATTTTATTCCGACATTCTTGCCCTTACACGTCCGCTCAGAACGGTAAGGCCGAGCGAGTTCTTCGTACCCTTAATAATTCTGTGCGCACTCTCCTAATGCATGCGTCCATGCCTCCAATTTATTGGGCTGAGGCTTTATCTGTAGCTACATACCTCCTGAACAGGCGTCCGTCTACCTCTATTTCTGGCGAAATTCCTTTTTCCCGGCTTCATGGCAGCGCTCCTAGCTATGACCACTTGCGAGTTTTGGGTGCCTTTGTTACCCGAACCTTCAAGCGGTCTCCCCTCACAAGCTCGCACCTCGTTCAGCTGCATGTGTTTTCTTGGGCTATCCTTCGGCACATAAAGGCTATCGTTGTCTTGATCTTACCACTCGTCGTGTTGTTATCTCTCGTCATGTTGTTTTTGATGAACTTTCGTTTCCCTTTGCACACGATGGTCGGATTCCTTCTTCTTCCTATGATTTTCTACGAGACGACGATTTGGATTTTGTTGTGCCTTGCTCTACTAACAATGCAGCAGGAACTTTGGACGCCGAGCAGCATTCCTCATGTGCTGGTGAGAGCGGTTCAGTACCCTCACCAGCCCCTCCAGCGGTCGCCCCGTCCACTACGGACGCTGCGCCACCGCAGTCTTCTCCCGGTGGGCGCGGCTTCGTGCCCCCACCTGGACGTTCGGAGCCTTCTACATCGGGCGGGAGTGGCTTCGTGCCCCCGTCTGATCGTGCCGCAGCCACAGCGGCTCCTGCAGCCGCACCAGCAGCGGCCGCGGCGCCCGCTCCTCATGCTGCAGCAGCGCCTGCAGCTGCTGTCCCAGTGCAGCCACCACCTGGAGCGCCTGAGGCTGGTCCAGTACTGCCTCCAGGGCGCTTTCGAGGGCAGGTTTTCAGCCGTCGTCCGGTCAATGGTCCGCTTCCTGTCCGCCGCTACGGTGCAACAGCCAGCGCACTACAGCCACCACCTGCGCCTCCACGTCCTATGCGTGGTGCCTCACCTCCGCCGACTCTTCGGCGGCTCACTCGTCTGCAGACCGGTACTATTCAGCCTGTCAGTTATCGGAATCTTTCTGCTGAGCATGTCGTCGCTTCACCTATTCCAGGGAATTATCGCAGTGCTCTTGCTGATCCTAACTGGCGAGCTGCAATGGCAGATGAGTATAAAGCTCTCATGGATAATGGTACTTGGCGTCTTGTTCCTCGGCCACCTGGCGCTAATGTTGTGACAGGGAAGTGGATTTATAAACACAAATTTCATTCTGATGGTTCTCTGGCTCGACACAAGGCTCGTTGGGTTGTCAGGGGTTTTAATCAGGAATATGGCGTGGATTATGATGAGACCTTCAGCCCGGTTGTCAAGCCAACTACTATCCGGACTGTTTTGAGTATTGCTAGCTCTCGTCATTGGCCAATCCATCAGCTTGATGTCAAGAATGCCTTTCTCCATGGTTATCTCAGTGAGACTGTGTATTGTCAGCAGCCACCTGGATTTATTGATCCTTCATATCCTGATCATGTTTGTCTGTTGCAGAGGTCGCTCTATGGTCTGAAACAGGCTCCTCGTGCTTGGTACCAGCGATTTGCTACTTATATTCAGCAACTTGGGTTTGTTCCATCGGTTTCTGACACTTCCCTGTTCATTTACAAGAGTGGCTCGCATCTCGCCTACCTTCTCTTATATGTGGACGACATTGTTCTCACTGCCTCCAACTCAGATTTGCTTGCTTCTGTTATTCAGCGCCTGCACTCCGAGTTTGCCATGACGGATCTTGGTTCTTTACACCACTTCCTGAACATTTCCGTCAAGCGCACTTCGGATGGATTGTTTCTCTCTCAGCGACAATATGCCCTGGAACTTCTTCAACGCGCCGGCATGACCGAGTGTCACCCGACCTCCACTCCCGTTGATAGCAAGTCCAAGTTGTCTGCTGAAGAAGGGCCGCCAGTCGCTGATCCCTCTCTCTACAGGAGCATTGCTGGTGCTCTTCAGTGGCTTACCCTGACTCGGCCAGATATTGCCTATGCTGTTCAGCAGGTTTGCTTGTTCATGCATGATCCAAGGGACCCTCACCTTGCGTTTTTGAAACGCATTCTTCGTTATTTGAAGGGTACTTTGGACGATGGTCTTTACATTGGTTCCGGTTCAGTGGATTCCCTCACTGCCTACTCTGATGCGGATTGGGCAGGCTGTCCAGACTCTAGGCGCTCTACCTCTGGTTACTGTGTTTATCTCGGAGATAGTCTGGTGTCTTGGTCTTCTAAGCGACAGACAACGGTATCTCGCTCCAGCGCTGAAGCAGAATATCGTGCTGTAGCTCACGTTGTGGCTGAGTGTTGTTGGCTGCGCCAGCTTCTTCAGGAGCTTCATCTTCCTCTCGACAAGGCAACTATTGTTTATTGTGACAACGTCAGTGCTGTCTACATGGCTGCGAATCCTGTTCATCATCGTCGCACTAAACATATTGAGATTGATATTCATTTTGTTCGAGAGAAGGTTGCTTTGGGACAGGTTCGGGTGCTCCACGTTCCGTCGTCCCATCAGTATGCTGACATCATGACTAAGGGTCTTCCTGTACAGTTGTTTACTGATTTTCGGTCCAGTCTTGGTGTTAGTTCCCCTCCTGCGACTGCGGGCGGGTATTAGATATGTATAGGTGTTTAGTCTTGTATTGTATTTGACTTGTACTCCAAGCCTATTCGGCCTATATAATGAAAGGTCACCCCCCCCTCCTAGGGCGTGTGGTGTTTGCCTAATTCTCTACAGTTATGTATCTAAAAAAGTCAAAATGACCAATAATTTGGAACGGAGGGAGTATTGTAGAAGATAGTTGTATTCACGTACCAACATAGGAGCCCAAATAACACAAATAAGTACAAAGAATAAGCATATCCCACTACAGAACTTTGTCATTTTTGTTTGCTTTTCTCCTTGTCGATGATTCGCTCTATTCAAAATAGCATCACATTTCACAAGAAACAAGCTTGCATATATGTCCTCCAACTGTTGAGATAAAAAGAAGTATCACATTGCAAATTTTATGTACCAATGAAAATAATACTATAAAGGACAAATAAATAAATTGTTTGGAAATGGGTTTCCAGAAAAGGGGAGAAAAGATAGAGAAGCTAGGGGGAATTAGCCATCTCATGAACCCTTTGGGTCCTTTATATAGCTAGAGGTAGTAATATAGATTGTTCAGTTATTTGTAATTCATTCACGATTTAATCATGAAACATGCTACTTCTAATGTGATTAAAAAAGGGCGTACCCAGTGCCGTAGGCTCCCGCACTATGCGGGGTCTGGGGGCAGGTTGTTTAGCACACAGCCTTTCCCGCACATAAATGTGCAGAGGCTGGGGCTTGAACCCTGGACCTTCCGGTCACAGGCGGTGAAGCTCTACCACTGCACCAAAGGCCGCCCTTTTTCTACTTCTAATGTGATTGCTCGAATAAATAATGGATGATTAACCATTTACCGGAAGAATATCGACAACCAGTACATACCTTTAGCCAATCATACATTGTTAGTGATGTGGTTGTGCAAGACCAATCAAGCACACACCGCAATTCATACAAGAACGGTAAAGCACGATACAGCCGGAAGCCAAAGTAATTTACTTGTGTTACTTTGCTAGTCAAGAATTGTCTATATAAATTGCTCTTGTTTGGAATACCATATCTGATCTGTAATGCCTGCAGTGCTAGGGAAATTGATTTTGTAAGGTAGATAGCACGTAGTACGAGTCCTCCAACATCCCTGTGAGCTAGCTCCATTCCCCAAGCATATTCAGTGACCGAATATGTGAAAAGCACAAGGTTAAAAAGATAGAAAACAACTTTGCCAGTGGCAAAGGACCACAGGTATATAATGCGGTCAACCACTATCAAGAAAAAAAGAACCTGCAAGAAAGGTAGTACAATCACTAAGGGAGCCAAGAGCTCATAAGATGAAACCTAATTAGAATATTAAATTTGCTTGTAAGTCAAGTTAACAGTGTTGATGGGAAGGTGAGCTAACCATTAAGATGAATACAAATTCTTTTGGGAACTGATCCTCCAGCTGGTAAACTTCCAAAAATTCACTCTTATTTTTTAGGACAGATTGATAGAACATTGCAACAAGGAAGAAAACTGCCAAGTCAGCACCAAAATAATATGCATAAAGATCAATCTCTCTTTTACCCCCACCTATCACAGAGACAATTGGGTAAGGAAAATTTATTTCTTCAAAAAGTCCAGCTTTCTGTGACTCATGAATCTCCCTTTCAACATCAGCTGCTGGAGTGAGTGATTTGTACCATCCTGCCGGTTGGCATTCTACAGGAGCAGCGTAAACAACTTCTAGTACAGCAAGAGCCATATTAGAATTTTCTTTGCTTTTCTCAATACTTTGAATCCGAACTTTGCTACAACACTGGCAAGAGGCAGGCAAGTTAGCCTGGCATCTTTCTTCATGTGCAATAGCAAGCACCCTATTTATGGCTGACTCTATCCTCTCTGGTTGGATTCCATCTTCTGGCCAATGGTTTACCTCCATCGTAACTTGCACAAAATATGGAGGTGATTCTGCTCCATGTGTTAATGACATCCAATATCTAGATAAGCCTCTAGTGATCATTTTTATGAGATTCATTACAGGCAAGTGCAAACTTTTTAGCCACTCTCTCCAACTGTAGTGCATACAATGTTTCTCTTCAATGTTATTTCTTGTGCTAAGAAAGCTGAATTCTGTTACCGGAACCCATTCACCATCTTTGGCAGTGATAGAGCTCTGCAAGAGAGTGGATATATAGACTAAAAAGAGAGGCAATATGCTGACAACAAACGATGCCTTTATTTTATCAACAGGGAACCCTAATTTCTGGAGAAGAGGAAAATGTATATTTAAACCACAGTGCTGAATGATAATCTGATATATATACTGTGACAAAATGTTGAGCTCAGTGTATATCAGAATGATGACCCAAAACAAGTAACTTGGGCCATAGTTCACGCAAAGAGCATATAAGAAAAGTGCCCCAAGGTAGACCATGGATAGCAAACTAAAATTCCACAAGAAAACCAGAACAAAACAACAATAGCAAACATAATCATAATTACTTCGCATCTGATACCATATATACCGAAAGATCACACCGATTGGCATGCTTGATTTAACTTTAGTCCCTGAGGTATCTGAAACTGAATGTGTTCTCAGCAGCTGCCCATCTTCTGTTTCCGTCTGACTTTCAACAACATCATAAATGTCACCTTCTGCAGGATGTTCATTGGAGTGTGGTTCATCTGGATCAATGTTCAAGAAGCTAACAATATTTGTAACTGCCTGGTTTCCAAATGACTGAACTTGAGAGACACCATCACCAATCAATTGTACAGCTGATTTTAGCGGGTTATCCTTAGGTTCTCCCCTTGCCTTCTCCCATTTAGATAAATTATAATTAAATTTTTCATCATTTTCCTCAAGCTCACTGATCTCAGAAGTTGAAGCCAGGGAATTTCTAATATTATCAGTGAGCACAAATTCCTCACTTCTCCCTCTGATTGGTGATCTCATAGCATCAGATGAGCCCTGGAACATCAGATCTCTCATGTTCTTCTTTGTATCTGTTACAGAAAATTCAAAGGACTGTGCTGATTCTGTGCTTCCAATCTTATCCTGCTTTGTTGGTGATCCAGTCTCATTATCTTCATGTGGGGTATTAGTATGGCTGTACAGCTTAGTATTCCTCCTCCGCCTCAGGCCCTCATTGTGAGATGTATCATCTATTGGTGTGAAAGAGTTCATTCTGTTAAGCTGACTTTGTAAATTGTACATCTCAGACTTCATCCTCTCCACTTGCATGTTCCGCTGACGTTTATGCTCCTCAGACCTGCGAAGATGCTGCAGCTGCTCGGTTTTCTTTATAACTTTTTTTTCCTGCTCGCGGACCATAGCACCAATTTGCTCTGCTTCAAGGTATCTTGACACATAATCAAACTCGCCAGAGCTAAAGATGTATGATTGAACAGACACCAATAAGAAGATCACTATTTCAACAAAAGCTGAGCGTGATGTTATCTTAAAACCATAGTCATACTTGTAGAATCCAATTATTTCATACAGGTAGTCAATTTGATCGCACATGCCAGAGCTAAACTGCCCAACATAAGGAGATTGGTAGGCAAGTGACAGAACAATGAGAGCAAAATTATACATCCGTAAATACTTGAAAATTTTATTCTTCTTCTTCAATATTTCAAGTCTCATTCTAAAGAAAACCAGAGCAAATCCAAGGTAACCAAGGTGCAGAACATCATACTCTAGAGTACCGGTGATAGCAATTAATGCCAAAACTATGTCTAATAAATGGCAATAAGCATAAAGCCGTACATAGTCAAGGAATGTCCAAAAGCTTTTTGTTTCCAGTGACAGGTCCCTCCAAACCACTGCATTTTTCCTTTGGGACATCATCTGGCGATATGTATCTGAGTCTGAGAAGCCTGAGAAACGGTCAGAGCGAAGCTTGAAAGAGGAAAATATAAACACAACGTAGTAGCTAATCAGCATTCGAGGGTCATCGGCAATTATCCCTACATCATGTAATTGAAGAAATAGTTAGTAAAAGTTCTGACTTAAGCCAAACTATAATACAACATTTAGTTACGTTGAGTTAAAGAAAGACCCAATGACATACCCAGCCAGCATTTCGAGCAGTAGTCAAAGAAAATCCTTGAATTCTTCCAGCATTCACGGCAATTGACTTCAATGTCATTGATATCTTGAAACCAAGGCATCACATCGTTCCAAAGAGCAAAATATTCGAGTATTAAGACAGAAGCAAACAAAAATACAAAAAGGGGCCACAATTTCTGGATTAGATCTCTGTTCATAAGAATGCAGACTACGAGGCACATGATATAGAACATTGATACAACATTCAACAATGTAAAGCTTGCCAATAATAACACAATCATGTTAATTTCCAGACCTCGCAATTTGAAAAGATTTTCTATCCAGAACTTCATGTAACATTTGAATGTTATTTTCTGAGTTTCGAATCTTTCTCTTTTCAGAGAAATTACTCTTTTCTTATCCCACTTGTGGCTTTCTTTTGACAATCCCCAAATCTTTGCAAACGAGTATCTTTTGTCCTCATCTGAGCCTTTGATGCCATTATCGTCACACTCTGACTTCTGGTAAGTGTTGCCTGAACCCAGAGATGAACTTGAGCTGCTACCTATAAGACCTTGAACTTTAGAAAACAACGAAGAAAACCTATTTGACGAATGACTTTCTTCGTTGCTTCTCACAGGATTATAAGGTGGATTGGACGAGATAAACAGCTGGCAGGGCTCTTCCCATTTACCATTATGAACCAGAGATGTTGGCATCAAATCTAACCAATGGAAAACATTATATTCAATGGTGCAGGCCACAATCACCAAAACTTTTCCCCTAAGCCCATATTCAACACCCCAAAACCCAGAATCATAATATTTCAGACCAAGAAACACAGACAAACCATATAAGTGCTGATCAGGACACATTTGTGCAGGTTTGCACACCATTTGAAAAAGATATTCAGATGTAGCAAGTAAACCAGTGTAGACAAGGTAAACCTTCGAAGGAATTCGTGATACTTTTGGTAACGTACAAAACACAATGAGGCCCAACAGGTAAATTAGACCAGATAAACTGATGGATGATAGGCAAGCATAAAAGACACTAACTGATAATATCTTATCGCTGTGCCAAATTAGAAATCTTCTTAGGAACCCCATAAGTCCAGATTCCGAAGCATCAGATACACCAAAGTTCTTGTCACTATTTTGTCTTCGTTCATAGCTGTAAAGTTGCATTACTACTAGAACGGCCAAAGATTGCCAAACATTTTCCAACAAAGAAGCTTCAGGGTCAAATCCTAGATCAGGATATAGTTTAACAAACTTTGAGACTGATTCTGCAAAGACTGATGAAACACTCAGGCTGTAGGTAAAGATAAAAACCACTGCGGCATATACTTTCAGTGGAAACCACAGTCGCCTTTTTGTCTTTTCCACAAGCTGCCTTCCAATTATCCAAAATAGAAGGAAAAACAGGTAACCAAATGATATATAATTAGGCGTGACCAAGTATAGAGTCAAAAGAATTGTCAGAAAAGCCACATAAGTTCCATATGAACGGTATACCGACAGAAATTTCTGGCCAATTTTACTGAGATACGATGCAATCTTTTTCTCTGCAAAATAACAGATAATAAACATGTTATGGATTTCCAAAAATGGCACCTACCTGGTATCCAAATCTGCATGACTGCATGTAATCACATCTTCGTACCAGGAAGTTTTCTTTTTAATTTTGTACAAGAAAGTTAAAAGGCAGACACCCTAGGTTATCCAACAGACATTTTGTTTGGATTTGTGCTTTTATGAAATACCAAATCCAACAGGCTCCCAAAAAAAACAAAGAAACAGTGCTACAGACACACGGTCCAATCTAGCTAACAATCAAATTGATATTTTATTTATTTATTATTGAATGAAGAATAGGTAAATGCAGCTGCAACTACATCTTTATAATTGAGAAAAACATGTTCCAAAATTTCAATATAATAGTTTTTAAAATGCGGCGCTTCTACTAAAACCTAATATGGAGTTCAAACATTATCAAAAAAAGGAACTAACCTACTTAAGAGATGCAAATCCAATTAAAAATAGATATTATAAAATGAACGGACAACAGGAGGAGTTCTAGTGTTACCCTTATAGGAAAATACATTAGCCCCCCAACAATCATACTATCACACTACCAAAACTAGCACTGCATCAAAACTCCCTTTTTTCTCGAACGTGCAGGAAAGCTGCGTGTCATTCCAAACTCTTCACCATCAGGTTCAGAATTAGTGGCCGAAGGATAATGTTTGAGGAACTTTAATCCTAGGTGAACTATAAATGTGGCAAAATGTAGGCTGTTTTGGCTTTTCTAGGTTCATAGCTTTTGCTACTCATCTAGGTTCATAGCTTTTGCTACTCATCTGTCTAGATGAGTAGCAAAAGCTATGAACCTAGAAAAGCCAAAACGACCTACATTTTGGAACAGAAGGAGTACATCTTTAATTTATCAATGAAAAGAGTCAAAATGAAAACAATAGTGAGGTTATACCATGCGAATTACGGCAGGCTTCATCATCTCGCGAATTTTGTGAACTATAAACTGACAGTAGAACTGACTTGTTCAAACCAGCCTTAAGAATTGTGAATCCAACAGGTGGACAAGGTGTATGCCGCAGAGTAGCTGATAGCGAAATGAGCATCTTAAAACCATGACTATGCACAGCGCAGAAGCACACTATTGAGCCTATCTCTATGAAGTCCTTTGTTGTAGCATGATTTGAGAGACCTGCGAGATGTGTCAGGGAGCACATTGGGACAGTGAATTGATTATTCACTTCAAAAGAACAGCATGTCAATTTTTACATCCATGATTCATCATGGAGCACATATAATCACTTGATTGGAAGGAAAAATAACAGAGAGATAAAACAAGTGGAGTGAATAATCCAAAAAAGGCATGCCTACTTTGTGTTTCCTGGTTACACATGTAAGATTCCAGTGGGATTTAAATAATCATTTTGCAGTAAACTTATGCACCAGAGCATGATGCTCACCGTGGTTGTTTTACCAAATTTAAACAAGGATTCGAAAATACATTTGTAACTGGCTATCCATAAACTGTCTTACATTCTTTCAGATAATCTGGTTGGTTATCACATGTTGATCAATTGTTCATATTTATATTTAAAGAGACAATTTATTTGATTAGTATAATTTTCAGAAAAAAATTAACTCTCAATACATGGCACGTAGATTAAGATGTTTTCTTAAATTGCAACATATGCACCACTTTATAATACATAGCATATCTAGTGGATTCAGATAAGATTGTGATTAATTTAATTCTACAATGCAATCATGACAGAGTAACTCTGGCTCGATTCCAGATTTATATATATAATATATATACATATAGATATTTGAATTCTTGCTTCATGCAGACCAACGGCCTAGCTTTCTATGTTTCCTACATTTACGCCTTTTAGAATCATGGTAACATTTGTAGGTTCGTAGATATGATGGATTGAAACCCTAGATCATGCAATTTAGAATCATTCCACTATTTTAAGGAACTTCATTTAGGCCTAGTACATTTTACAGTTTTTATCCACCTTTTTCCTTTATAAAGCCATGCTTGTCAGCATATGAATGCCACAGAGCCTTCACTCCATGGGAAGAAATCCATCACCTTGCCTGATATGCGGTTTTGAGGTGCATTGCCTTGCTGTGTGCCTCATCATATGACCGGAGTAGGTTAACAGTTTTTATCCGTTTAATAGCACTCAGTAGTCATTTACAGTATAAATGACAAACAATGGTACCTCCACAGAGAAATGGACACAACACAAAAAATATGAGTGCGCACCTAACTGTGAGAGTACCTCCATTGTTAAAGAACCACTGCGCTCCAGAGCACTGGACACTAGATCAAGCTGAAGAATGTACAGTATCGAAAAATGAACCTCACAGAACAATACTAAGATCTGGCGTAGTCTCTTGTCGATTGAATGGTTCACCAAAAACACCAGGAAAAAGCACACTGAGACAGAAGTAGGCTAGTTAGAAATAGTACAGATCTAGTATATTACCAAGGGAAAAGAATTAATTTTAGGTGCCATGAAGTGATTTAGAAAGATAATGGAGCCAACTACCAACACAAAGAAAACAAAGCAGAATATTTCACATTTTGCAGGATTGACTTGGTAAACACGAACAAATGGATACATAAAGAGTAGAATAATAATCTAAAAGGCCACTGAAGTGTTAACAAATACTTGGAAGAATAGGACCATTTTGCAGCCTACAGCTCACAAGGTTGGGTATACTGGGATAAAAAAACAAAACAAAACAAAACAAAAACTTAAGAGCATCTCCTATGGAGTTATCATAGTTGACATATATGTGGTATGCATGCCAGTAGCCACTCAGAACATACATGAGCTCTTCCTACATAAATAAATCAAGCATCGTAATGCTTGTGTTTTTGAGAATATAAGGCCTGACGCTCAGGAGGTCCTGAGGGCTGTGAATTCAG
The DNA here is from genome assembly GCA_015476505.1 of Urochloa ruziziensis. Lineage (NCBI taxonomy): Eukaryota > Viridiplantae > Streptophyta > Magnoliopsida > Poales > Poaceae > Urochloa > Urochloa ruziziensis. Next base: position 25,607,175 of record CM027122.1, on the reverse strand, counting down.
AAGGTAGCCTCTGGTGCATGGCAGGGGCATCCAAGCTTCAGGAGCTGGTAGCCAGGTCGTCGGCTCCAGGAGTTTAGGCTCTTCAAGGCTTTGGTCGTCTGTTGGTGCCAGTGGTGTTGCCTTAAGCTTTGGGCACTGGTGTGGCGTGGGGGTGTGTTTGTGTGTGTGTGTGCTCGTGGTGGGGTGAGTCCCTCCGGACTCGTGTTTTGTACTGTTTCTTCTACCTTAATGAAATGACGCGCAGTTCTCCTGCGTTGTTCGAGAAAAAAAAAGAAATCTAACATTTTAAGATGAATTACATTAATTAGTGCTGGATAAATATTTTTCACATTTATAGAACATATAAATACTATCATGATATTTTGACAGACAACATAGAGAAGGAATGTTTCACCATACTGTAAACAGCGTGAATAAATCCTCGTTTCATCACAAGGAGAAAGAGAAGTGTTAAAGTAATTGCACGTGAAAGTTTGCGTAAACCCCATGCTAGAGTTGCTACAATCAGAACCATTGTATCTTCCTTCTCTGCAAAGAACAGGCCACAACAAATCAGAACAGAAATCAATGACATCATACAGTAACAAAAATGTTTGCAATATAAAACATAGGGCACTAAGGGCACTTAGAGCTCCTGTACAATCCATTGACAGTAAACTCTCAGCATGCACAAAATTAGAAATGTTATAACATAATAAGACAACTTTCAAACTCGCCTAGAATCCCGAAAATAGCCCCATAAAACCTAGTCAAGCTTCAAAGCCAACACAACATGAATAACTTGAAGAATCATGAGTTCTTAATTTCGAGCAGAATCATGAGTTCTTTTTGTTTCTTTGAGCAACAATGATGCAATAATGACAAAGGAATGTGGTACTTTCAAACAGATTCTGAAACTTAAAAACAAAAGTATCAGAAATCTATGGAATTTGATGCAGTTTCTTCATAGTGCTCATCAGCTAAGGCAGTAATGAAATCTTTGGAGGCACCTTGAGCTCGATTTCGGGAAGGACACCGCAGTCCAGGAGATGTTCCAAGCGTCCATCGACGTTCAGCTAGGGGACGGGTGCCTCGCTCTGTTTTGGAAGGATCGGTGGTTCAGCGATTCCTCACCGTGTCTGATAGCGCCGGATTTGTGCAAACTCGTGAGGCCGAAGGAGAGGAACCGCAGAACAGTGGTACAGGCCATCCAGAACAAGAGGTGGATCGACGACATAGTTGGCCAATTAACGGTAACAGCGATCGTGCAGTACATCAAGCTCTGGAGGATGATAGAGGGCGAGGGGGTACACCTGCAGCCAGGGACCGAGGACCTCGTTTCTTGGAGATGGTCGCCGTGCCAGACCTACACCGCCAGATCAGTGTACAAGATGTTCTTCCAGGGCTCCACAAGATTTGCCGGTGCTCGCCCGATATGGAAAGCATGGGCTCCCATGAAAGTGAAGTTCTTCGTCTGGTTGGCGGTGCGCAAACGGATTTGGACGGCGGATCGCAGACACCGTCACGGCCTTCAGGAACCATCGGCGTGCAAGCTCTGCGATCAAGAACGAGAGACGGCGGACCATGTTCGTGAATTGCAACTTCACGAAGCAGGTGTGGCACGCCGTGCTAACAACGCTGGGCCTGACCGTCGCCTTGCCGACTGCCGACATGGAGATGATGGAATGGTGGCTACTACTGCGAAAGGGGCTAGGCAAACTTAAGCGGCGAGGTTTCGATTCGGCATTCATGCTCATAGCCTGGTGCATATGGAAAGAAAGGAACGGGAGGACCTTCGACTCGCGGCCAGCAAACAACGTACATCGGGTCATAGCAATGATCCTGGATGAAGGACACCTCTGGGTTCGGGGGGGGGGGGGGGGGGGGTGGTGGGGGGGGGTGGGGGTGGGGCCGGTACCAAAATGGATGGCCGCACTGGGATGGCCGGCGACGACACTTTCTGGAAGCTTAGTCTAGGCAGAGTGTAGCCTCAGGTTGTTTCTTTGGCCGTATAGTCCGTTATGTAATCTGGTCTGGGTGCGTGCGCCAAATCCTTGGCCCGCGTTGTAACGAAAACTTTGCTTCTCTTCTTAATACAAAGATACGCAGCTCTCCTGCGTATTCTAGAAAAAAAAAGTAATGAAATCTTATTCGTGACAATATGATAAGACATACCATCAATGAGGTGATCATCACTTGATGAAGGACCACTCTTGGGATTCGCATTAAGGAAAACAGAATTGTTAACAAGATTACACAGTGCTACGAAGACTCCAAGGCAGAATTGGGCAAGTAAAAATAATCCAGGAATAGAATAGTGCCAAAGCCCAACAGTCTCCCAAATCCTCATATCCTGCAACATTGATTTGATAACTTCTCATAAATGTTGAATTGTTGATAGATAAGATAACTGCCAGTGGACTTGTAGCTAAATGCAATACCTTTTGAAATCTTTTGTTGAAGAATGTGAATGCCACATTGAAGACATACGTGCTGGCTGCCCAGAGCAGAATGAACACTAGAAGTGATCCATTCAACCGATGCATTTGGAATAAGGAAGGAAAAGCATATAAAATGTATCCAACATATGCTAGGAGACCAAAAGCACAAATACTAGTGAAATTGAAGCTCCAGAATGAAAGGGCAAGCAGCAGGACCTGCAATAATTGAAGATATTTTTTCTTACATGAGAATGGGCTATTGCCATACACAAAAAGGAGAGAAAACAGAGAGATAAGACAATTGCATATTTCATGCATTTGAATGAGACTAACATCCCTCTTTCAAAGAGAGTGAGCCATTAACATGATCAGATGAAAAATCCTTGGAACATTTAAACCCAAGGTATTAAGGCACCCAGACTTATCAGCTTAACATAGCAAATACATTTTCCTACAAAAGGTTATGTGACAATGCTAAAGGTAACTCAGCAAAAGCAAAATACTCGGGCAAATTGACTGATGCATTCCTCATGCCACTTCTACTGCCATTTCTGCATCCTCTGCAGGCTACAATAGCCACAGTGGTTTATGTGCCAGGCACAACAACAGCTCAACTGCAATACATGAAGCACTAGCTGCATGCATGTCTGACTAAAATGATTCCTGAAGTGGCTCATTCCATGCTTATTGTACCTTTCAACAAGTCAACCTGAATACATTGAATCCTACCATATTTGTTCTTATGTGTTCCTTTTTAATTCATATGTTTGTTCCTGGCTATATTCTCACATCATCAGTGACTTTAGGAACATGGAAGAAACAAAGAGGAATGGTTGGCCCAGCCAATTAAAAGAAAAATGCCAAAGTCTACAACAGCGAATGGAAAGGTACAGTGAGAAACAAAATATTAGAGAATACCGGGAATCCATAAGTAAAGAAGTTAATACTGAAAGTTTGGAAAACCGATCCTCGCAGTAATATATTAGTATGCCTTCTGCTAGATCTGAGGTAGAGAAAAGATAATTAGCGATAAAATATTATTTACTAGCAGTCACAAGTAAACAACAAGTCTGCAGCTCGCTAAAAAGTCCATTAGAACATTCTGTTAGGGGTGCAAATTGATCAGCCTAAAGGTCTCCACTCACCCTCTGTAGTTCGGCCAATAGTACTAGTGTTTTGTACAAAGAACCTACCGTTTCGAAAAACTAGTATTATTGGTTGAATTAAAAAGGGTTGATGGATACCCTTAGGTTCATCAATTTGCACGCCAAGATTCTGCAGATGACATGTTTCTATTGGCTGGAAAATAGTGGAAACACAATTAGATGACTTGCTGCATCAAGATTGAGAAAATGAGTAAATTAATGATGTTATGGCAAGTGGGCCAGCCACAGGCCTAGGCCCACGAGAACTGTAGCTCGTGAACAGTACCACGAGAAGAATAAGATTGGTTTGTTAGCAGGTCATTAGAGATAGGGTTGTTTAGATTAGATTAGGGTTTGTTAGATGGCTGGCTATATAAGCACAGCAGCACCATCCATTGTAATCAAGCAAGAAGTAGAGGATTAATCTCAGAGCCTCCAGCGTGAGGGCGAGATCACATCTACCTCGAGCTATCTATTCTCAATAATCTAGCCATATCAAATGAACTTAAGTAGTATACACTATCAAGCTACAATGGGCAAAAGGTACTTTTCACCTCCATAGTTCTCTTAATGTGCTCACTTTGGTCCCTCTACATTTCAAACAAATACTTTGACCCCTCTACTCCCTCAAGGCTGTCAAAACCATTCTAGATCAAATCAATGGTCTTCAGGTAAGATCAGAATCATAAGATCTTGAACATGTCAACAACAACATCAAAGCCTTTCAGTTCCAAGCAAGTTGGGGTACGGTAGAGTTGATACCCAACAGGAACCATTTATCAAGTTTCAGGCACGTGCATAGATGTTTTCCATGCAATCCTATTCAAGGATAAATCTTTGGGTATATTCCATCCTTTCAAGTCTCCTTTTATTCCTTCCTCCCATGTCAATTTCAATCTCCCCATTACTGTACCTTTGGATTCCACGACACACCAGTGCCTCAAGAGGTCTACATTGGACATGTCCAAACCATCTCAACCAGTGTTGGTTGGACAAGCTTTTCTTCAATTGGTGCTACCCCTAGCCTATCACATATATCATCTTTCTAGACTTGAACCCTCCTTGTATGACCACAACGCAACATACGCATTTCTGCAACACTTATCTGCTGAACATGTCTTCTTTTTCTCAGTTAACATTCTGCACCATACAACATTGCAACATTGCAGGTCTAATTGCCGTTCTATAAAACTTGCCTTTTAGCTTATGTGGTATTCTCTTGTCACAAAGAATGCCATACAGCTTCATCAATATACCCGCCTCTCTCTAGCATTGACCCCAAATATCGAAGGGTATCCTTCCTGATCACTACTTGACATTCCAAATTAAGATCTCCCTCATCATGTACCTTAGTGCCGAAGTCACATCTCATACATTTAGTTTTAGTTCTGCTGATTCTAAAGCCATTGGACTCTTGGAGTCTCCATCACAACTCCAGCTTCCTATTCACTCCTGCCGGCTTTCATCAACTAGCACTACATCGTATGTGAAAAGCGTACACCATGGGATATCCCCTTTTATACCTCTTGTGACCTCATCCATCACAAAGAAAAATAGATAAGGGCTCAAAGCTGACCCTTGGTGTAACATAGTCTATCGAGTAGTCTATCATATAATTGGGAACTATAATATATATATACATATACTAAAGGTCCTAGGTTTGGAGACTCCTCATGCATCCTGGCCCCACGTGGGACCCATATAGGGTTCATGTGGAACCAGGAACCCACACTCTATTTAGGTAAGGCCCACACGTGGGACCCACATACTATTTAGTGGGACCCGCACACTGTTTGGTGGGGCCCACGATATTGTCGAGTGTCTCATAATCTTTTTTATAAAAATTATCGGAATCTATTTTTCTATTATTTGCTGAAAAGTATAAAATATATTTAATTTTTCTTGATGTATAAAAATAATACCTCATTTTGTATATTACTTTCACGTGCGTTGGCTCTATTATTTGGATTCTGCTTTCAAATCATGAACACACAAAATATAATTAAATTATTAATTCATTGCTAATTTTATCTTATATTTCTATCAAAACTAAAAATCAATGTAATATGGCACATCAATGTGTTAGGTATGCACGGAAGTCATTGAATTTCAAAAAAAAATATTGCTATCACGTTTACAAAATTGTTTAGATTTAATATTGAATTCGATCAACTTAAGTTTAGACTGTGTTTTATTTTTTATTTTGGTTCGATGCATCAATGTGATTCTACTTCGAGTGTAATAAGATAATAAACACTGTTTCGTGGGACCCGCGATATTGTCGAGTGTGTCTCATAATCTTTTTTTATAAAAATTATCGGAATCTATTTTTCCTATTATTTGCTGAAAAGTATAAAATATATTTAATTTTCCTTGATGTATAAAAGTAATACCTAATTTTGTATATTACTTTCACGTGCGTTGGCTCTCTTATTTGGACTCTGCTTTCAAATCATGAACACACAAAAAAGAATTAAATTATTAATTCATTGCTAATTTTATCTTTTATTTCTATCAAAACCAAAAATCAATGCAACATGGCACATCAATGTGTTAGGTATGCACGGAAGTCATTGAATTTCTAAAAAAAATTACTATCATGTTTACAAAATTGTTTGGATTTAATATTGAATTCGATCAACTTAAGTTTAGACTATGTTTTATTTTTTATTTTGGTTCGATGCATCAATGTGATTCTTCTTTGAGTGTAATAAGATAATAAATTCACATTTCACCATTATTTCAAAGTAACATCTTTCGTATAGGCGCACCTCGCGCGCCAGCCTAACTAGTATCATAAAATTGAAGGACAGCATCGTGATTTTAACAACCATGGCAGAAATTGGAGGAGGTGATCCTGCATGCACATATGTTAGTGAAGCTTGCTGCATGAGTGTTTTGGCTGAGTTGTGCGGCTGAATTGCAGCATAGCGTGTGTGTTTCTGCTTAAAATCAGTGCATTCTATGCCTTGAGCTATGGTGAAACAGAGCAGGAGGGTGCTGATGTGCAGTGCGACAAAAGTGTGTATTCCTCATATGCGAGCCTTTTCTTAGGAGTGCTAAACACTGTTAGTATTATGTGTGATCCTAGGAGCTAGGGGTTAACATATGTTGGCACCAAGCAGCTCGATTCATGAAGCTTCTATGGACAGTGATGATGAGCTCAGGAGATAATTGATCTCCCATTACCCCCTTACTATTCTTGACATTTCTTCATTGCTTTAGGTTTATTTGGCACCAACCACATAGAACAGATTGTTATGCGAATAATATGTGTATAACTGGACCATCTGGGGTAGGCGTCAAGGGTGATAGCAAAAGCGCTTGGAATTGTTTGTGCTTGTGGAACTCCTAATCTGGAAACATCGAAATGATTGTGTCTTCAATGGAGCTGCCCCTAGCATGTCTATGGCACTGAACCTTGCTAGGGATGAAGCTCTTCTACTGGACTTTGGCTGATGCTAAAGGAATGCATATTAGATATGTATAGTTATATTGCTTGTATATTTTACCTTACTTGTACTCCAAGCCTATACAGCTCATATATATGAAAGGTCAACCCCCCTCTCCTAGGGCGTGTGGTGTTTTACCTAATTCTATCTCTCTACATGGTATCAGGAGTTTTGGGTTCTACCCTAATCCGGCCGACCCCCCCCCCCCCCCCCTGCTCCCACCCCCACCCCTCTCCTAGGGTGTGTGGTGTTTTACCTAATTCTATCTCTCTACATGGTATCACGAGTTTTGGGTTCTACCCTAATTCGGCCGACCCCTCCCCCCCCCCCCCTCCCCCTCCGGCCTCACGCATCACCACCCAACCGCGCCGCCCCTCCCCTGGCCACACCTCCGTGCAAATCGATCGGGTTGGCCCTTCCCGAGCTGATCCTCCACAGCCGCCGCCATGCCGACCAGCTCGACTCAATCGTTGACTCCCTCCTCTGCCGGCGCCACCTCTGCCAGTACCACGGGTGACTCCCTCGGCCCGATCTTCGTCAACCCCTTAGCTACGATCTCCGTCAAGTCTCATGTCCCGGTGACTCTCGAGCTCCAGCGTTCCAACTACACCAAGTGGGCCTCCTTCTTCAACGCCATGTGCGGCAAATTTGGGCTGCTACCGCACCTCGATGCCAATCCTCCTGCTCCGTGCTCCGCGTATACAGCCTGGATACAGGCTGATTGCTGCATGCGGAGCTGGCTCTATGGGTTTGTCAGCGAGGCCGTCCTCGACTTCACCATGGGCGACGACGAGAACCAAACTGCCCGACAGCTTTGGACTGCCATAGCCAACCACTTCGAGTCCAACAAGGCGCCACGGGCGATCTATCTGAGCCATGCCTTCCATACCATGACTCAGGGAGACCTCTCGGTAGATGAATATGGCCGACTGATGAAGAAGGCGGTCGCTGATCTGAGGGATGCTGGCCAACCTGTTCCTGAGCCGACGCTCGTCCTCAACTTGCTCCGCGGCGCTAATCCACGCTTCTCGGGCTCCATCGACTACATCGCCAGCATCCCCAACATCGATTTTGCTGGTGCCTTGGATCAACTAGCCCTGAAGGAACTCCGTCTCACCAACGCCGACAAAGTCGCCTAGCCCTGAAGGAACTCCGTCTCACCAACGCCGACAAAGTCGCTGCCTCTAGCGCCCTCATCGCCTCGACCACCAGCGCTTGTACTTCATGCTGCTGCTCCTCTGCACCTTCATCCTATGGCGGTCATAGGCAGCAGAAGCGCAAAAAGTCATACAAGCGCGGCGGCAATGGCGGCGGCGGCGGTCAGTAGCAGCAACCTCCCTGGCGCGGCCCTGTTCCCGCCGGCCCCTAGTTTTGCTTCAACCCAGGCGCTCAGCAGCAGCAGGGCAGGTCCTCCTAGTCCAGTCAGTGCGGCTCTCGTGGTCTGCTCGGCCCTTCGCCCCCTCAGCAGGCCCACGCTGCCTTTACTCCACAAGCTCAGACGATGTTCGCCCCGCTGAAAGTCTCCCCTCGGCACCGCAATGGGATCAAGCTGGATTGGTTGCGGCCCTCCAACACATGTCTGTGTAGGGGTCTATTGTTGTATTGTGACTCAAATCCTACTTGGATTAGGACTCATTAGGGGTGCGCTTTAGGACTTCTAGTTATACTAGGACTTAAGCGATGAATCCTACTAGGAGTAGGACTCCTACTTGCATCTATGGAGGCCTTGGAGGGGACTATATAAACAAGGGGGTAGAGGCTCTATCAATCAATCAAGCCAAGGGCAAACACCAAGGTCTCAATCAAGGCTTGTGAGGAGCAACTAGGAGCGCTCAAGAGAAATAGGCTAGATAGTTCTATAGCACTAAATTCTTGTATAGGGCAAGAATCCGCGGGCCCTAGACGGTCAAGTAGAGTTGTGAGAGAGCGACAATCACTTGTACTCTTTCGGAGTTGTGCTTAAAGAATTTGCAGTTCGCTTTGCCAAATCCTATTCTCTTGTCGTGGTTGCTTCAACGTCGCCAACTAGGGTTTTCTACGAGATTCGTCTACTTCGCTCTTGATACAGTGCAAGCTCGTGTCGTACTCGCAATTTCCATTTAAGATCCCTATACGGCTACACTCGCAATTTCCTTTTAACATCCCTATACGGCTCATATATATAAAAGGTCAAACCCCCCTCTCCCTCCTAGGGTGTGTGGTGTTTTACCTAATTCTATCTCTCTACATTGCACACAACTCGAAGCGTTGGATAGGTGGTTAGAGGGTCAAGCGGGCATGTGGTCAGGTCTTTCAATCTCAGACATAGGTGGGTGGGTGTGTGTGTGTGGTGGGTGGGTGGGTGGGAGGGGAGGGGGGGAGATCCCAACTTAATTAGCAACCTACTATGCCTCCCGTTCCCGGTTCTAAATTTCATCTTGCTATCTCAGAACTGTACTTAAACCATTAGAAGAAGCTCCAAAAATTGCTTCATGAGCTCAACAAGCCTGGCAAATGAGAAATCATTCTTTTTTGGCAAGATCATGTTGTGTCCATCTATACTATAAAGGACGACGAAATTTTTGTTTCGTCCGTCGTCATCTATATCTTACACCGTCGGATTTATGATGATCGAACGCTCTAGATTAGTCCATGTTAACTACATCTCACCTTTGAGCCTACGCCGTCGGATGTTAGGCTGACTCCAACAATAGCATGCAGTTTTGAGAGGCAAATGGAGGTTTGCCTAGCGTGTACAGTAACAGAGTAACGATGCATTTGGTGGAGTCTCCAACAGACGTTGCTTTTTTCCTCTTCCGGTAATGACAGTTTCATTTCCCGCGTCCCGCGCTGCCGCGAGAGGCAGGACCTTTTCCGGCGACTGCTCGCCCCGCGCGGCGCCCAACCTCCGATGCATACCAACAGATCCAACAAGGAGAAAGGGGACGCGAACTACATACCTTCAGGCCACGTGCCGCTGCTTGCTCGCCCCGTGCGCCGTCGGAGCTGCTCGACCCGTGCCGCCGGCCGATCGACCCAGCCTCCGCCGCTCGCTCGCCCCGCGCGTCGTCGTTTCGTCGCCCCGCGCCGCCGGAGCTGCTCGTCGTACGCTGCCGGTCGCTCACACTGCACGCTGATGGAGCCACTCGTCCAGCGTGCCGCAGCTGCGTCAAGCGAGCGCTGACGGCCGCAAGCCCCGCATGCCGCCGCTCCTCTTCCGCTTATCCTCTGGCTCACGGTCGTTGGCCACTCCCAGATGCATACGAGGAGAGAGGCGTTCTATTTTCACATCGTCTCTCTCCTCGAAGGCAAACTTCCTATCGTTTTTGCCTCATCAGTTGGAGACGAATTTCTGATATACAGTACCGCTGCGATAGGCATAACGCGTTTGCCTCTCCAGATGCATGACATTGTTGGAGTCAGTCTTATGATGATCGAACACTCTAGATTAATCTAAAGAGTCCATGTATACTACATCTCTAAATTAGTATTTTTTTTTAAACATGTGCCTGCGGCACGTGCCCTTCTGCTAGTTTCATATAAAAGTTGGCAAATATCTCAACCACAAAATAACAATTTGAACGTACTGATGGTGTTTATCCACAAAAGTGAGGAACAAAGCCAGCAACGTACTTATTCCAAAATACATTGTGATTGTGATGCCATTAGCAGCCACAATCCTTGGCAGCGCTAATCTCTAATTTCCTTTTTCTGCGGTGTTAGTAAGATATTTTTTCGCAACATTCACTTTTTTGACAAGTGAGGTGAGCCCGGGAGTGAAACCAACTCAACAGTTTAACAGGAAAAAGAATGGGTTTCATACCGAGATTGGCGACCGAAAAAAGCATTTGTAGAAGGCAGTAGGTCCTCCATTAAGCTGTCATCTTCTAGAGATATATATGAATCTGTTTCCTGTATGTCTTGCTTCAACGATGACAACTATAGTAAGTGGACAAGAACCAGTATTAGAAGGAAGTGATTTTTTGTGTACCGGAAAGCCAGAACTTAGCAAAGATTCCTATTATTGGCAGAATTGTGATGATAGTTTGACTGTTGCTTCGAACTTATAGAGTGCAACACTTCATATGTTTAATGATACATAATGTATTATTACTCCAGTTTAGTTTGGTCAAATGATCAGTCTATCATATCCATCTAAACATGAGGTCCACTGAATTACTCGACTGAATATTAAATGCTGTATTTTGGGTAATACACTGACAACGCATTGAGACATGTTTTATGCACTTTCTGTAGTACTAGCATAACCAACAATGCAGTTGATCTCACAAGCATAATTTATTCCACTTTAACTTCTTACTTTAAGCTCTGTCTAATATGTAAATGACGAGAGATCCCAATTCAGAGTACTCGCAGTGTTTTTTGTTTCATTGTGCTCCTGGGTTTTCAAGAAAGAAATGGAGACATTGATGCTGCTGTTAACACTCCTCTGCATAACGCTCATCATAATGAACTAATGGCAACAACAGCATCGGAGCAGAACAACAAGACTTCAATAAGTTATATTTGAACATATTATTAATCCCAATACGCTAAATTCAACTACTTGACAGCTCATCCCAATAAGTTATAACAGTTTCATCCCCCATATGTTATCTACAAAAATCCTGCCACAAGTTAAAGCATACAGCATGAATATCATACTTCACATTGTGCATGCTGCAGAAACATATGCTTAGTTGCTTACCATTAAGTAATACACCAGAAGAGAAATACCAGAAGACAGCTCAGGCCATTCTGATTTCGAGGAAACTTTAAACAGCCCAACAAAGTCAGCAAATGCCAGCACAACATAGGGAAACTTCACAGGCAACTGGTAGATATAAAGCAGAAGAATGCTAAAAACCGAGTATATCTCAAGTAACCTCCACCACCTGCACAAAACATTGACAATAAAATTAATACCCCTAAAAACACATTTAATAAGATAATAAACCAATGTTCACATCAAGGAGCTTACCGGAAAAGACCAAGAAAGTTGCTTGTTAATGACCAATCCACAAGGCCAATGCAGCTAAATACAAAGAATGGAAAAGAAATCCACGAAGGATGGCTAATACTGACAACTAACTGGGCAGCAGGCAGCAAAAAACAGCATGCTACCCGCAAATGATAACCTGCACATAGTAAATGCTTTTTCATTGGACAGTACATGATAGGTTGTAAACTGTTAGAAGTAATCCTGTGTGTGCCTTCCAGGTTCAAAATGCCTGTCCAGGTTTATAGTGTCTAGGTGGAAAGCCTTTAGTGTTAGCAGATTTTTCAGCTAGCTGATTAGAGAGAATAGTAGGCAATCGTAGCAGTAATGCCTGCAGTAACTAGGTGGTTAAGTGAGTACTTATTGTAGCATGTATTCGTCTGTACAAAGGGAGGAAAACCAGAAAAGCTTGCAGGCAGTTGCAGCACCAAAACCACTGTGTTCATGTGTGTGTTTTGTGCGTGAACTCCTGACCTACCTGTGAGGCTTTAGGCCTTTCATGAACCAGTGTGCCAACAATTTTTATGGCATATAGTATTGCAAGTCAAAGATGGATTATCTTAAAAACATGAAATTATATCATTTCTAAATGGCCTTTTTCTAAATATATCCTTCGTAACATCACTACTTTTGCAGTGGTCTGAAGTCTGAACGTATTGCACAAGTCAGCTTGTGCACTACTCAATTCTTATCTATTTGATGTTTTATGAGTTAAAAAGTGTCCTCATTTTGTATGTTACAGATTTTCAAAATAATGAATACGTACAGTGCCCTAACACATATTTTTATCAACATTTTAGTACTATTTTACAAGACAATTGTTTTGTTGGTCATAATGGGCGGTTTAGAAGACAAAAAAAAAAGTTAACAAGGCAGCAAGAGACACAACCTTGATTTTCTGTACATATAACCACAAATTGTAAGCCACCAACAAATAAAACAGAAACATAATTCAAGGTATATTGAATATAACTATGTATTTTAAAGATAAAGAAAGAATTTTGAGTCAATTGAAGAAGTAAAAAAGTTTTCGTCTAGTCCATCCTCATCCACAGTGCTTAGAAAACAGACCTATTTGCTCAAATCCAAAAGAGAAGTTCAGCCAACATGAATCTTGATGAAGCCTGCTTCCAAGGACTTCAACCAAAGCAAGGACTGCAGCAGATAGCTGTAAGGCTAGAAAATAGATAACTGATGGTGACTCCCAAGGTTGTCCCCTGCGTTAACATGCATGATTAGTTGCAACCAGAAATACCTGCATGGGAAGAATCTACAAACAGGTGGACAGATGGACATATGCACATACACGAGAATACAGAATGTCAGAATCAACATGGAGAAAAGGACTGATGCAAACTTATTTACCTTGATAAACCCACCAGCTTTGCCCACCAAGAATGAGCCACAGACCACCCCATTCCCTCAATGCACCATATTATATGAAACGTAACTTGTGCTAAAATAGCAAGCACTGAGTAAATAATCGTACACCACAACAGAAGGTACAGCCTCCAAGTGCGAAACCCTTTGAAATGAGGAAAAAAATGGTGTTTAGGATATGCACAAATAATTAGTTTATGCAGTTTGTATGCAATAAAACTAGGAGAACCAATTCCTCATCTAAAAGTTGCAAAAAGAATCATTCCAAATTTAATGGCCATGTACATTGAGCTCCTTAGGTGTATGAATAGTTGTAAATAGGCATTTAACCTAATTAACAAGTTAAGAGTTAAATGATCTCACATGATATGATGTTGAAACCTATAAGTTAGGTTCAGGAAAAGGTGCTTTTTTCCTTCACTCGTGTTCTCTGCCTAAACCCATAAGGCTTCTAAATTAACATTACACAAACACCAATCCACCACAATATTAATCCTTGTATGCCTGACCAGAAAAGATACCTTCTCGTGAGGCCACACTGTCAACAAGGACTTCCAAAGTGGAGATAGGAGCCCAAAAAAAGGATAGAAAAAAGGGCAGGGGATCAAAGTGATGCAAGATTATTCTAAATGACAGGAGATGCCATCCTAATTTGGCGCCTGCTAAAATTTGAATCCAGTTCCAAAATATGTCAGCGTTATAGACTACTTCACTTTGCATATGCTTTAACTGTTGCAAAGTTTAGATTACACAAATAAAGACATGGAAGTTTGACAGTAAAATTTTCAAAAGTACTTTAACTGTATTATTGAACTCACAGAAATGTGTGGTGGTAGTACTAGTTTTTATAAAAAAGGATCCGTAAATACTGATGGGAAAATCAAATCCAAGTTATCAAGTACCACATCAAGACAGTTTTCAGCTGTAATACTCGAGTATTGGAGGGACCTTTTAGCACTTGAATTTTCTAGCCACACCCGCCTCGGTATCCAGACTCGTGAGCCCCACCTTCCAAGGCATCACCTCCCAGCCTCCACCGCCCCCGGCTAGGCCTGTTCATCGGCGGGTTAAGCCAGTTTCCGCTGGTTTTTCAGCCCAGCCCGCAATGAGCGGTTTCGACTGGGTTGATCCGGTTCCACAGCTTGCACTGACCGGAGTATTACTGGGTTGGGCTGGGCTGGTTTCATTGGCCTTCGTCTTCCTTCCGACGACTACGCTCGCATCTTTTCCTTCTATCTTTCTGTCCGTCCATGGATCTCTGCATCCAGTGCTCAACGCCTTTATCTCTGCATCCAGTTCCGCTCATTCTACATCTCCTTCTCACAATCTCTGCTCCACCGCAAGCACCACAAACATCACCTCTGCCTGCCGCAGTGCCGCTCGTATGTACATGCACGAGAACTTTTCAATATTTCAGGACGAAAATCATGGTACAAGTTCGGTACTAGTCAATGGAGGAGCAATATCCTCCGTCTCTGTTTTGGGAAATGGGCAAGCATTCTTCTATGTTTCTCTGATTAGTTTTTACTGGTTGCAGCCCGCTCCAATTCCAAAATTTTGACCACTACATCTGATCATAATCCAATTCGTTCCTCATATAGTCAGTTCATAAGCCAATTTCTAAGATAATCAGTTCAATTTGTATCAATTTGGCAGCGGGGACTTCCTTCCGCAGTTCCACTCATCGAGCAGCAACGTGAGTTCGAGGTAGCCAATGCACTTTCCTGGTTCTGGTGCCGGTGGTTCCCATTCGCTAGCACAGCGCACTCTCGCTACAGCGTACAGCACCGCGCGCTCCTTCACCGCCGTCTTACTCGTGCGTTTGCGCCGCCAAGATTGAACACGGGGTGCTGGAACGGGTTCAGCTGGTTTGTCTGAGTTCCAAACCGCGTGGAACCGCAACCCATTCCAGCGCACACGGTTCCAACCCGCAAACCACCTAAACCGCAAAAGATCGCTTCTCCCGGTCTGGTCCGGGCTGGGTTGGCGGGTTAGCTGGTTTCGGCCCAACCCGTGAACAGGGCTACCCCCGGCTCCAGCGGCGCCCCTGCCATCGCTAGTAGATTGAAGCTCGACGCCCCCGTCTCCGTCACAGCCCATCCGGGGATCTGCCACTGCCCCGCCTCGCCGCCATCTCTCCCGCCACCACTGCCCGCTACCTACCACCCGGAGCTCCCTCTAGGTCCACCGTACACCGGTAAGCCCCCGACTCCCGAAACCCCCAACCCTAAAGGCTTGCCTGAGGTAGAGAAGGGGAAGAAATAGGAAAAAGATTCAGAGCTAAAGAACACTCCGCTTTTCCCTTTCAGTTTACCAACATAAATTTGGTTTTTCGAATGGTACACAACCCGACCAAAGCTGCAGTGTAGCTTTATTGAATGAATATAATTGATAATTGAGCAATGCGCAAAAGAAAAAGATATCAGCCATCAGACATACCTCTTGTTGGAGCAACAAATTGAATAGCAAAGAAGATGATCATATTAATCAGAGAAATCAAGTTCCAATCAAGCAAGGAAGCTGCAAACACACAGATTCAAAGTATAGTCAGATCAAAAAGAAACATATACGCCAAAAAAATGATCAACTTTTTTGGTGGTTTGAGAAACAGTTTTGAACATCCTTATGGGCCAGCTTGAAATATGCAAGACAGGGGAAACAAACAGAAAAAAACAATGGACATGGACATATTCAAGGCCATAAGCATCAGGAAGGTAGTCTTCTAAAGCAACACAGTGCTGCAATGACCCAGAATTACCAGGTGAAGAAGTTATAAAGCCAAAAGGGTAGTATCACTTCCAATAGGCCATCATCTTCACAATCAGAGAAGCAATACTGAGTCTTTAGGGCATGAGGGCCAGCTGGCCAAAGGATCTCATTACACTTCGGCAGGTCACTGTCCACATAAACGGAGCCCAGAGGCTACCTCCTAGGTCTACGAAGTACACGGTGGCACAGTGCACCAGACAGTCCATGGGAAATACCAAAGTATTCTGTGTTTGAAACCCTTGGAACCTTTCTATCTGTACTACTTTCCAGTCTCTGATTCTACAAGTAAAGCACAGACCAGGTAGAAACAGACAGGTATTCTGAAAATACTGACCACTTTTCTACCATACCCCCCTTCTTTTCCCATCAGGCTCTACACTCTTACTCATAGTCACCGGGAACGCGGAACGATGCCGCGTTCCGCATCCCGGGAACGCCGTTCCAGGGACGGGAACGCGGGAACTTTCGCGTCCCGGTCCCTATAAAACTCACCAAAAACCGGCGTTCCTTGTTCCTCAATCCCGTCCCGCGACCTCTTCGTTCCGGGAACTTGGTGACTAAGCTCTTACTACCCTTTGAAGCTCCATATATTCTATGTTTAGTCATGTACATACAAAAAGTATAATTAAACAAGTGATGGTTGGGCCTGATGGGTACTCAGAAGTCGTTATATTTATGGACACTTATGCATAAATTATTAAATTTCAAATGCTAGAAGTCCTTATATCTGTAAACAGAGGGAATAACATCTACAATACCAAATAAGTGCACTATCAAATACTTCAGCGTGGTTTTAATGAAACTAATTTGGCGTTGCATATGTTGGTGTATTTTTCTATAAACTTGTTTGAAGTTAGAGAAGTTTGCCTTAATACAAAACTGAGACACCTTCCATCTTGGAACGGAGCAAGTATGTCTAAAAATACAGATAGAGTGGCACTTATCCGATACGCATAAGTCACAATGCATGCGTGCGGAATGTTTCAGAACATGAGAGCCATTTCAGAAAGGGTAAAACACTGATAAATTCCTTAAGTCACAGAAAATTAAACGGTGCTAAAAGGAAAGAAATTCTGCTCAGTCCAATAGGCGCCGAGTTTCCCATCTATGTATGAACAGTAATCGTGCCGGCTTACCTAGCATACATTTTACCTTGTCAACCTACTAATCGTTCCACGCAACACAGAAAACGCTCAAAATTGGACATCATAGGCAGCTAAAATCGACGCAACATGCCACAGCAACACCCCACGTCCCCACCCTAACCGGCGGGGCCCGTGCGGAAGACGCGGGTAGGCATTTCGCGGCGTTCGAGAGATCGGAAGGGAGGTAGGAGGCGCACCTGCCAGGAGCAGCAGCGGCAGCAGGAAGGTGCCGGCGCACCCGCCCGTCCTCCTCGCCATCGCGTGACGGGGACTGTCGCCTTTCCGCTTGGGTTTAGTCCGACCCGGCCGCCATCTCGGGGGCGCACACACGAATCGGATCGAGAGCGTCCGCTCGTCCTCCACGCCGGCGGTGAGGGGTTGATTGCGGCCGCGAGCAGGTGAGGGCGGAAGATCTCACTGGGCAGGGTGGTGGGTTCCTCTTTTTTTCTCTGTGATCTCCGCTCCGCGCTTGGGCAAGTTTCGCTGTTCCGTGACGGGCCGACGGCCAGCGTGCGGCTGCCTGCACGACACCCGAAGTCGGGCGCCGTGCTCGCTGACGATTGTTCGATTGCTCCGTCACGGTTTGGAGCTCCCCGTCTCCGTCTCGTGTGCCCTGGGACATGCTGACTGGTGGACCGATTCACCCATGTAAGGCAGGGTTTTTTCCCGCTACAGTAGCGGTTTTTTCGAATAAAAACCGGTTTGTAAACCGTTAAACCGGCCGGTTAACTAGTAGAAGCGGTTTGGTAGGTCGGTTTTGAGCGGTAACCGGCCTATTTAGCTATCGGACCGGAACTGTAACCGGTCAAACCGGACCGGTTTCGAACGGTTTTTTTCATATGTAAGGCGGGTACTGGAAATCTCATATGTAAGGCGCTTTTTTTAGTTTCAATAAAAACGTGCCCTTTTCACATAAATGCTATTCACTCTGTCTTTATGTGCGCTTTCATAGAAACATTACTTCCGTACTTTCTATCCATTTTCCTCGATCTAAACACGTCCTAAGAATGCGACCCAAGGATAATACTTTTGGTGTTCATGAGTAGGTGACCTTTTAGTAGAATTTTGTCTCCATTTCGAAGTTTGGCTCCACATGAGAAATACTATCACAACAAAACCACATGCGCTTTTGTGATTTAAATGGATGAATGAACTTTACAATGAATCCAGTAAATCAAATCTTATGTTGCCAATTTCTATAAACTTTTTAGATATTTATTTATAGTTAAATGTGAAAAGGTTTAATTTAGGACAAATCTAGATGAACTGCAAAGAAGTGTTTTATATCAAGGAAAAAGAATATATTTGTAATGTAACACAACTTTTATGTGTGAAGCTTTCATATTTTAACAGCCAATTATGACAAAAGTTTACAACCTTCAACATCAAATGCACGCCCTTCAGTAACGAGGTGCTAGTGGTGACTTCATCAATCTTGACATAGTTTTTGGACACGAGACCTTCATTAGAGTAGTGACTTCATCAATCTTGACCTAGTTTTTGAAAGGGAGATGCATGCCGCGATCATCCCGGGTGAATCATGCTGCTGCTTCATCGGCCAAGGAGAAACTTTGGTTTGTAAGGTTATATATACATTGTGCTCATCTTAAATAAATATCTCGGTAAAGTTTATGCGCTCATTTCCTTCGAAAGAAAAGGATAAACAAGATGGTGGCCGGCGGTAGGTCGGCAATTTGGCCGGCCGCTGGTAGCCAGTCGAGCTGCCGGTTGGTGTGAGTGCGACTGATTGCGATTGATATCAACACAATTTGACTTTACTTTATTCAAATCGACATGATTGAAACGTATAGACTTAATACATTGGTGAACAGACCCAGAGAGTAGCTTTGCCTACCTAGCGAGAGCCAGCTATTTCCAAACAAACTAGAGGCAGAGAGACATGCTTGTGACGGGGAGTTCTCGTGTTGTATACCGAGGAAACCCCTTGATTAATTACCCTATACATGCATGTGGTAATTTCTACGGTCACGGTCGCGTAGTATACTGCTGATCATTCTACACCGCCTTCGCGGTGGTAGCCCGCGGCGCGCCGGTGTGCCTCACCGCCGGCCACACAATAAAACTGAGCCGGAGGCGGCAGGCCTCGCCGCGGAGCGCTCACCCACGAGAGTAGCTAGAACTAACATACAGCTCCGATCGATCGATCATGCGTCGACTACGAACTACACGTAATAATTAACAAGAGGAGCTAGTAGTAATAGTAAAAGAGAAACCGAAGCCGCCAATCGACCCCAGCGCAGGCGAGCGAGCGATCGAGTTCGCCGGCTACTCCAGCCGCAGGATGCGCCTGAGGTCGCGCGTCGCGGCGTCGTCAACGGCGGCGGCCGCGGCCTTCCTGACGGGGAACTGCGGCAGCGGCAGGGAGCTCGGCTCGGGGGACGTCGAGAACGCCGGCCCGGCGTAGGCGGCGGGCCTCGCTGCCGCCTTCCTGCCGTGGTGGTTTCTCCGGCCAGCCGGCGGGGACGACCTCCTGGTGGTGGTGGTGCCCCCCGCGGGGTTGCTGCTGCTGCTCAGCCTCCGGTGCGATGGCGCCGGCCGGATCCGGTGCGGCGCCGGCAGGAGGATGTTGTGCGCGCGCAGCACCTCGGCGGTGGCCATCTCTCGGCGCAGGAGGATCGGAGAGAAAAGGGGAAAATGGGAGGAGGTTAGTTGGGCGCTGATCGCTGCTCGTAGTTTTGGGCGTGGAATTTCCGGCGGGTCTGCGCGCAGGGCTCTTATAGCGGGTGGAAACGCGGAGGAGGAAGAGGATTCGGTAGACCGTAGACGCGGTGGCTGCTTTTGCCTTGCGGCTTCCGGCGTCCGGAGTGGGGGTGTGGTGGACTTTGACGGCTTCCTCGCCGCTTCCTCGAGTTGATCCGTTCGGCGTAGCTTCGGGTTGTTGTCGCTGTCTCGCTGCTTAAGCCAGGGTGCATCTTCAGGGTACCCCCGGTTCTTGTACACGGTTTCTTTGTGTTTTTATAAGAAACTGTGATACAGTAATTCTGTGTAGTGATAAAATTTACATGGTATCATTAATATTCCTTTTAGCTACAAAACATTTTTGGGGTATCTAGTCAAAAGATCACAATGAAGATGTGTTATAAAGCAGGGATGTCAGAGCTAGCAAAACGTTGTAATGGAATATAGTGGCATGTCACCCTGGTATCTTTTTTTTTTTGAAATTATGCCCTGGTATCTTTTGCAATGCATATATTTCTCGCTCTAGATGAGTCTACGAAATTATGCCCGCTACTTTTATATACTTTTATAATAAATGATGTTTCAGGCACAAATAAGTGACCCTTTTAAAAAGCACATTTGACTTTCCAAATGGAGATTAAAAAACCTGATAATATTTTTTGCATTAAGTACTAACATTTTTGGCTACCCATATTCTTAAATTTATTACATTTCTAAATAGAGGAAAATATCATATTTTTCATGCTTTAAGTTTCAGTGAGATAGTTACCAACATTTTGATAAAATTGAACCGAGAAAAATAGTACAAGAAAGAAAGGAAATGCAAATTTGCAATATGTTGAACACGATTTCTTGGCAACGTTGGATAAGGAAAGACATTGATATAATGCTGGCAGTATGAAGTTTGTGTACACCCAGCACATTCTTCCTTCTATGGGTGTAACAAGTTGTACCTGTCGGCTTCTGAACAAAACAAAACCTCTTGTTACACCCATAGAAGGAAGAACAATACAATACATGTAGCAAGTTGTACCACCCATAGAAGGAAGAACAGTACAATACATGTAGCAAGTTGTACCACCCTCTATGAGTGTAACAAGTTGTACCACCCTCGAAGTAACCTGAACCTTTATGTTATAGTCAACATTGTAGCAAAATAAATTCAGATACTATCTAGATCATTGTTCTTTTACTATTCCAAAGCTAAATTTCTTAATGCATATGCGTTTTCTTAGACACAAGTATCAGATGAAATAAATTCTCATTTACTATTCCACATTTGGTAAACAAACTTTAATTAAACTTTGCCACATTAAAAATAGTTGCATTGTATTGTATTAAGGTCCAAATTCGTATTCAAGAAACCATTCAATTTTAATCGTTATCAATGTTGTTCAATTTGTTCAAAGAAGAACAATACAATACATGTAGCAAGTTGTACCACCCTCTATGGGTGTAACAAGTTGTACCACCCTCGAAGAACCTGAACCTTTATGTTATAGTCAACATTGTA
Organism: Urochloa ruziziensis; assembly: GCA_015476505.1. Classification (NCBI taxonomy): domain Eukaryota; kingdom Viridiplantae; phylum Streptophyta; class Magnoliopsida; order Poales; family Poaceae; genus Urochloa; species Urochloa ruziziensis. Next base: position 25,585,673 of record CM027122.1, on the reverse strand, counting down.
GCAAAATAAATTCAGATACTATCTAGATCATTGTTCTTTTACTATTCCAAAGCCAAATTTCTTAATGCATATGCGTTTTCTTAGACACAAGTATCAGATGAAATAAATTCTCATTTACTATTCCACACTTGGTAAACAAACTTTAATTAAACTTTGCCACATTAAAAATAGTTGCATTGTATTGTATTAAGGTCCAAATTCGTATTCAAGAAACCATTCAATTTTCAATCGTTATCAATGTTGTTCAATTTGTTCATATTCAATTTACCTTAACAGTTTGTCATTTGTGTTTCTCTATGCACAATTTAAATTTTGAGTTAAAATTTTGTGAGACGATAACAAACATCATAACAAATGTCAAAAAAATACATCATAAATTATTATTTTTATAGATAGGTCATTAAATAATAAATTAATTACTGGGATACACAATTATAATCAAAATACTTATGAAAAAATAACAATATATTTTTTGACATATAATGCGCACCCTATAAAATTTTAACTAAAATTCATACTGTGCATGGACAAACAAAAAAAGAAATTATATTAGAGGGTAAATTGAACCAAGTGACATAGTTTAGGGGTTAAACTAAACTAAAAAATAGTTTAGGGGTTATCCAAACTTTTGCTTGGGTGAAATTAGGACTTCTTCCTTCAATTTATTTTCATCTCTAGCAACATGTGGGTGGGCATGGGTCGCTAGTTGTATATCCAAGAAGTCAAGTTTGCCCTCCATGGCCTGCACCTCTAGCTTTGGCACACTATCCCATCTACATCGCTATTCAACCTTGTTATCCACCGCTATATATCTAGCTATATCTAAATCCTTGCCGTTCTATCTATAATCCTATCTATCTCTAATGTGGCATATGAGACGTGACTAACTAAATATGGGTTTGATAACAAATGGCGCTGCTGGTTTTGAAAAGTCTATATAAAGCACCTTCTTCTCATCAACACATAACAAGAAAGAAGAACAAGAACTAAGTCGAACTACTCTATCAAGGAGGTTATCTGGTATGCATGTTCACAGAAAAAAATATATAAACTCTTCCTTCTAAACTATCGCAACAAACTTTGTATATTTGTTTTGCATTGAGTTATTGAAAAATAAAAGATAATGTCAGGGTCTTCCTCAGCAATATGATGCATAGTATGTATGAAAGTTGAAAGGTTCTTTCATGTATCTGTCTTTAAGATTCTTCTCTCCCTTTTTACTATCAATATGTGCTCACATATGTATGTTCAGAAGAAATAATGACTAGAGGAATTAGTAATGCATAAATTTTCTTGCTCTTGATGTTTTTGTGTGACCGTGAAATGGTGAATAATATATGATGATCCATAAGAATACACAATGCACCATTTCATTTACAACTTAGGTTCTTAATTTGTCTTGCTACTGGTTTAAGAAATTTACGATTATTGAATTTATTTACGAAGAGAAGATACCATCAATCTCATTGTTTCATGTTTTTCTTGGTGTCCTTCTAAAGAAATTTTATAAATTGGAAATGGTATTATGGAGAAACAAATAAAACTATTCCTTTTACAACATAGGTTTCATAGATTCAAGACATAACTCAAAGGTATTATAGCATCATTTATTTTCATGGAATTCGTTCCATATTCCATTTGAGAGTTAGTGTCCCTAATATGAGATAAAAGTCAACCTCGAAAGAGTACATAAATACCAATGTTCACGAAGGCGGAATTCCGCAGCCGCCTAATCACGCTTATGCGCTGGGCGGCGGGGTACCGCGGCGCCTAGGGGGGTAGGCGGTCCCCAGGCGGCGTCTGGACATCGGCGGCGAAAGGTGACGCGCAGATCCGCCATGAACGGGCGGCGGCAACGAAAGGACGGCGAAGACGTCGTCTAGCAACGGCAGCGGAGGCGGAGACGGGAGCACCGACATGGAGGAGGAGGGCCGGGGGCTGACGGCAGCGGAGGAGCCCGGGTCTGGCGGCGAAGGAGGAGAAGGCCAGGAGTCGGGACTGGCGGAAGCGGAGGAGGAGAAGGTAGGGGCTGCGCCGCGAAGGAGGCGGCGGCCGGGTAATCGGCGGGGCGCAGGGCGGGATGCGATAAAGGGGCTGGCGGCGCTGAGAAGGCAGGGCAGAGGTGGCGTATGGATGGATAAGGTGGAAGATGTAGCGTTATTGGGCTGTTGGGGGGCTTCGTTGGGCTGTCTTGGTTGAATTTTTGTCCCATTTCAGGCCCATTAGTACCTTGTCTTGCCTTTTCTTTTGAAGTATACATGCATGTGTATGGTGTATATGGTAGAGTATACGTGTACATGTAACGCCTAGAAAAACGCCTAGGCACGCCTAGGCTCTAGGCGGTGGGTCACCGCCTAGATACCGCCTAGCGCCTTCTTGAACATTGATAAATACTAAATAATTGTTGTACACCAAATTAAAATGCTGCCTTTTCACTTATTTGATTCCTTAGTAGTTGGTGAACACCAAACTTTTAGTAGCATTGCAAATCTAGTGCATGTCTTGGTGGCAATATTTTTCATAAATTTGTATACCTAAGAATCTATTTTTGTGATTTCTTGCTATCCAAGGTAATAATATCATTTTTTTCCTTTTTCATGAAAAATCTAATTATTTTCCATTACATATAGTTACAACACGTGTAATTTTTATTTATTTGGTGATAAAACTTATTGCGATTTAATATGCTTATTGGAATGTAAAGGTCACCCTACCAATCTGTTGGAGATATTTTTAGTTTTCTTGCATAGACCATTCCAACTGTTCTTTACAAAGCCTAGTTTACAACTTATAATATATTGATATTTTTCTCTAAGAAATAATTTCTAATCTATTTATTTAATTAGCTTTACAGAGGCCGATACGTTTGTAAGAAGAACATCAACCAAATGGCTGGGAACTCAGGAATTCCATCAAAGCAAATGAAGATTTGGATTGCAAACAAGAGAGCTCAGCTTAAGGTCACCCCAGTCACAACACGAAAAACTGAATTTATTCAAGGGAAAAATTTAGTAACTTAATCATGCTAGTGTCTTAAATGTTATAAGATATCAAAAATTTATAAATCACTATAATACCGTGTGTTGAACTGACTAAGGTACATGTTAATAATTTAGGAACAGCTCTTGCGTGGTTCACTAAATTTCAGTCTAACAACCAAAGTAGTCTGAGTAATGATTAACTTGCAACAATAGTAATAGTCTATCTAAGTCCAGGAACCTTAAAACAAATACTGCTAGTGAAAACAGGAAATGTTGAAATAAAATTGATTTTGGCCCAACCGTCCAAGAATGATCTGATTAGATATTTTCATATAGCCTTTTGCATTGATTTGGCACATAAACCATAAGGTGTACAAGCTGCTAGTTTCGTATTTACACCAAATAGGCCTAACTCAAGATTTAAAAAAAAACCTGGAAATAATCCAACGGGGCTAAAAATTATATCAATATGTACAAAGGTGCCAACTCCAATAAAAAAATGTTACTCAGGGTACACTAATGACAATGATGTATGAGATGTAAAGTACTTCTGGTAGTAATATAGATGATAGGAAGTTTAAAATGTATTGGGATACACAATTATAATAAAAATAATTATGAAAAATTCACAATATATTTTATACATACAATGTGATGTACATTTCCTTGGAAGTTAGATGCAGTTCTCCTTCGTTGTTCGAAAAAAAAGTTGATGCAGTTCCTAAATGAAATATACTGCCTATAATTTGATGATTCAACTAATAACATGCATATTTAGAATATTTGTATAGCTAAAGTATCTTGTGCTCAAGAGTTTGGTACAGTGTAATGAAATAAGTTGATAAAATCGTTGTGCTCATCACAGAAGCAGCTGATCAAGGAAGAGAATGCAAGGCTTAGGATTGAGAATGACATTCTGAGGGAAGAGAACCGCCAAATGGGTCTGATGCAGTCCAGGAAAGTTTGTGGCCTTTGTGTGTTAAAGGCAGAGAATGCTCGCCTTAGAGCTGAGGTTTGTAAAACCAACTCCTAAGTCATTTATCAGAGCTGCTTTTCTTTGGCATGTCCAAATAAATAACATCCTTTTGAAACCGAAGGGCGTAATCCTACAGTTAGGTCATACATGGCTGTTTCATTTTTTTTTCCTCTCTATCCGTCTGATATTGTGTATTAGTTGATGGAATATTGCCTCTTAGCTTCAGAACTTCGAGATTAATACCCTAAAATAGCTCAATTATAAACAACTTGAAGCTCATGTTTAGGTGAAAAAAATATTGTTAACCTGTCATCATGCCATTTCTTAAAATTGGTATTTCAACATGGTAAGCAAAATTTTAGAAAAACCAAGTGACCAGAAATTTCAAGTGCTTAAAATTTACATTACACGTTTCTCCATATGCTGGTTCAAAACAAAAAAAAAAAGAAACTGTTTTTTTCGTTTTCACATTTCATGTTCAAAATTCTTAGTTCTAAACATCCAAATTCAGAGATAAGATATTTAAAATCAGTTCCTTCATATGAAAATGACATTGGCGCTTTGTTCACCTTTTAAAGACACTGTTCAACAAATGTTCAAAATGGCAAACTGCCAGCGAAGCTGCGCACATCTCTGCAGTAGTTTGCATTGGGCACACCATCATATATATACCTAGTCCCCTACTGATGAAAGTCAGTTCAAGCTGAACATGGCTAAAAACACTTTTGGGATACATTCAGGTATCATGTCTCAACGGTTACATTTATCACCTGCCAATGTATGAAGCATTACTAGCAATTGCAGTTGAATCTGTTCATGTTATTCAACTCAGTATCTTTACATCAGAGTTGAGCCAACAAACACTTCATAACTCATTTGTTATTGATCGCTCTTTCTTCCTGCAGTTTGAACGCCTACAAGCCGTGGGTGCAATGCGGCAGAACATAGCAAATCCTAAACAAGAGCTTGGGTCTTCCTCGTCAGCATTCAAGACTCCAGCACCTGGAGTTGCGACTGCCCAGCCAAACCCAGGAGCATATGTGCCCAAAGATGAACCGACATCTATGTAGGCCGTGGGCTTAATGTTCTCCTCTGGAGCCCCTCCAGTATTTCCACCATCTTGAACTCTTGAAGCATAATAACAATGCTAAACTGAACAAGATCAGGAAGCACCAACAGGAGCACTAGAAGGGATCAACAAGCCAACTGAAGCTTTCAAAATATGACATTTCATATAGGAAATGTCTTTAAAAAAATAATGATAGCTTCATTTAACTTCAGTATAAGATGCTACTGCATCCAGTTTGTGTGATATGGACCTAAATGCAGTTATGTGTTTTGCTACTCAAGAAGGTTTGGTTTATATATATATTATAGTTAAGATATGTTTGCCTTGACTTGCATTGCATTTATCCTGTTTATTTAAACATGCTGTTAAGTACCTTCCATTTATCAATAAATGTAGCTACTGCTAAGTTATTGAAGTTAGTATGACTTGAGAAGTTCAGATATTGTTTTCAGGCTTTCAAATACTTGTTTTGCTGCCATATACCATCATTTTAAATTATAGAAACCAACCAAATCGACCATTATCTGGGCATTTTTTGTTACAAGGGTACCCTAAACAACTTGAAGAAGTTCTATTTGTTCCAGAGGAGATATGAAAACAGTACTAGCAATCATACTACAACATCATGAAAAGTGAGATCATTAACAGTTAGCTTAAGGCATGCATTCTCAGGAAGGTCTAGATCCTTGCCTAAAATGTTCTGGTAGCTATTTGCTGAGCTACAGTTTCTGCTAGGTATTGCTGAGCTACACTTTCTATAGTTCAATACAGCAGCTCTTCCTTTAGGATATTGAAAAAACTTCAGTAAACACTCGTCTAGTATGTATACAGTCCTAGATATATATGCAGTAATACAGATAAACATCTAACTGACCTTTGGAGAAGCCTCTGGTCTAAAAACAAATGTTCAAAAGAGCAGTGTTTTACCCATACATTGCTTAGAGGAGGACAAAGCAGCAATTGAAGAACACCTTCCCTGTCAGTTGTTGGATTTCCCCTGTAAACATCTAGGAGTTCAACTCTCCCTCTGCAAACTGACAAGTCCAACCAATCACTGACAGAATTGCTGATCAACTGCCTGGTTTGAAAGCTGATCTGCTTACAAGGGCTGGGAGAATAATCCTTGTCCAGTTTGTGCTAACATCAATGTTGGTGTATCTGGTCATGGCTATCGACCTTCCACCTTGGGCTCTCAAAGCAATCAACAAGATTAAAAGGGCTTTTCTTTGGAGAGGAAGGAAGGATATAAAGGGAGGCCACTGCCTAATAGCTTGGCCTAAAGTCATGCGGCCACCTGAATTTGGGGTGGGCCTTCTGAATGAGATGACTATGGCTCCAAAAAACAGAACCAGAAAAACCATGGGCAAACCTTCCCCATCCAAGTTCACTCTTCAGTCAAGGCTTATTCTCTGTTGAGCAATTTCAGAAGTTGGCAATGGAAAGAATACTTTTTCTGGACTGTACATCAAATCATACCACACCTGTTTGGATCCATTGCTAACAAGGCAAAGAAAAGGACAGTACATGATGCTCTCACTGAGATGAGATGTGTTTCTGATATAAGAGGGGTCTTTTCAGTAGCTCCTCTCAAGTGTGGTATTGCAACCAGAAGTAGAGGACCTACACATATGGCAATTCTCGGCCTCTGGAAAATATGAGCTACTCACTTCAGATTCAGACCTTGGGAAAGGATTTGAAAAGGCTGGGCTCCTGGCAAGTGCAAATTCTTCATGTGGCTGGTTGCACACAATAGATGTTGGACAGCTGATCTGTAAGTCCCGACCCCCGGGTCTGGGCCCGCTTACACCTGGCAGCTCTCTAGGACATCAAGACTTCCGTCACAGACCAACACATGTCTTTTCTGCACACTTTGTCCTCACTCGTGCGTACCTGGGAAGAACTTCCCGGTCAGTCACCCATCCCTAAATTGCTCCGGGCCAAGCATACTTAACTCTGGAGTTATTTGGAGATGAGCTTCCGGGAAAAAAGTTGCAACTTGTTGGTACGAGTATTCTATCAATCCTATTAATCCCTGGGTTGTGACATGATCGGCTCACCAGAAGGGGTCTGCCACATCCTGAACGTTGTCCCCTCTGTGATCAAGCTGAGGAAGCGATCATCATTTGCTTGTATCTTGCGTATTCACCCGGCAAGTTTGGTTCAGGTTGCTGCAGATTGTGCGTTTGAAGGCTTTAACTGCACAACCTCAAGACACTTCCTTTGATGTTCGGTGGGAAAGAGCAACTGAGAGTGTAGCAGGTCAGGCCAAAAATTGACTTAACTCTGTCATCATCCTAGGAGCTTGGACAGTTTGGAACCATCGTAACCGCTGTGTTTTTTTATCTCCACCTCCTAACCTGAACGAGTCCTTACCGTGCTTAGGTAGGTTCTACATTTGTGGAGTTTGGCCAGGGCCCTAATGCCCTTGCCTGATTAGTTGGCTTTTGGTCTAGGACAGGTCTTACTTTTCCCAGTTTAACAGGCGTTTTTATCTGTGCAAATCATTGCGGGTTTTTGTACAGGTTTTCCCCTAAAAACCTGTTCTGTCTGAAAGCAATAGAGATTGCAGGGAAATAATAGATTAATTAGGGAGAGCACAGCTCGTGTACATATATAGGCAAGGATGGCCTAGGGTTTGGGTACAATCCCATCCAACGGTGATCCTTGCCTAATCCTAATCATCTATACAAAACCCCTCTAGGGGTGTGCCGCACGGCCACAATGGCCGGCGTGCCCTGGGGCCCAAGGCCCAATAGCTATCGCTAACACTGTCACTTGGGGTTTCTAAACCCCTTTTCTTCTTAATATATTGATAGGTAGCTCTCCCGCGTGTTTGAGAAAAAAAAAATCAAACTGACCTCAGGATCGAGAACCATCCATAAGAAAGAAGCAAATGATCTAGATACTGCAACCCGTGGAACCAGCCTGTGATAACCGCTTATGAAGATCATTGCGGGTTGGTTTGGGTCAGGTTAAAACCGCCTAACCCGTTTAAGGTTCAATCACTAACATAGTCCATGCCGGCCTTTGCGTGCGATCGCCGTCGCCACGGTGTCACGGCAAGCAAGAAAGCATGTGCTCGTTCACTACAAGGAAGCAGCAAGTGCCTCGACGTCCCCATGCGCCGTTTCTCATATGCGGCCCCTGAGGACAGTGCCTTTGGCTTCCTGGAATTGCCTCCATCCCTGGCACGCATCCGCGACGACTGGCGACTCGCCATCTTGGACCCCTGCCGCAATTTGGGCATGCTCAACAGGTCAGCGATGCACTACCGCAAGGTGTGTCCAGGAATCTGCCCTAAACTGGCAAGAGACTAATCGCTGCCCATCGAAAGAAGGAAACCTGAGGAATCCATCTCTCATTGCCCATTGTGGTCACCAGTGCCACCGCCCCCAGGCCTGGCAGTGAATAATTGCGTGAACCATGAAACGTGTCCAACCCACTGGTTTCTAAACCGGCCAGCTGACTCCCTCCCGGCCTGGTTTGGATTTTAACCAAAAACCGGTGAAACCAGACCATGTACAGAGCTACTATATAGGATATATGTAACAAAGTTTGATTGCCACAACAATATTTGATTACAATGTTAGTAAACATGTAAATGCTAATGGTTATGCTTAACATAAACTCCATGGTGATATTTCTACTTTTGTTTGGTTAATTCCTGTGATATATACATATATCAGAGATTTGTGACTTCTAAATCTTACATCAGAGAATATTGGTGTTGCTAATGATAATGACCATACAAGCTAGAGTCATACGGCTTATTGCGTCTCCGAGGAATCAAGATCAAAAGCAGTTCCTCTGTTATTTTTCTTGGCAGTGTAAATAAAAACCTTGAGACAGCTAAAAACCAACATAACATATATACATGGTAACGATTTTTAATATTATGCTTCCTCCTTATGCCATCTAAATGAATACAGTATACATAAAAAAAAAAACTTGACCCATGGGGGAGAGACTTCCCTAGGGCTTTCTTATAAGAAAGTGACACACTGTAAACTCAGGTCGGAAGGGAGTTTCCATGACTCCTGGATCAAAACTCTTACTGGTCGACCACAAGAAGCTTTGGATCCAGTACACATAGAAGCTGATGGCACCTTCTATCCAAAATATATTGCCTTGCTCTTCCATCCAAATAATTTGTCTTACCTCCTAACATCTAGAACTAAGTTACCTTTCAACTTCAGAGCACAATCAGATTCAGCAAGTAATGAATCTAATTTATCAGGGGAGATATTTTAGGTTTCGAATTTTCTATCCTCCATATCCAGAATCCTGATAAACAGTTGTTGCAGACTTGCAGGTTGAAAGCTAAATATAATAGGAATGGAAAAACATCACTAAAAATGTTTCAATGAATTCAACTGTCACACAAGAATCTTGCTTCTCCTGTGTGGGAGCAAAACTACAAATTGCTATATACATATACAACAGTTTCCTGGAGTGTGTAATCCAGCAGTTGCCTCCAGTGAATTCTAGCAATAACCTTTCACTAATGGGCTAAGATCATGTTTCATTTGGAGATGCCAGAGCAGCGTCCTCATTTGCATGAATAAAAGATCGAAAACCAGAGGGGCTGAACAGCTGACCTGAACCGCTGCTGCTGGCTGACCTCTCAATCTCAGCCAGGTTTGCAACAACAGGGATTGGCCTCTCTGGAATAATTAACGGACTTGGTGCAGAATCAGCCTCAAGTATCTTCAGCGCCTGCTCCATTGTCGGTCTTGCGTGCAGCTGGGGATGTGTGCAGAGTGCACCAACGAGGACATACTTCTCCATAACCTCAGTTGGACCAGGCTCAACCATTCCTTCTTGGATCACCTCCACTGTCCTCCCCCTTCGCACCAAAGACCAAGCCCAATCAGTGAGCACAAAGCTCTGGCCCTCGCCAAGAGAAAGGAACGCCCTCTTTCCACTCAGAAGCTCAAGAAGCACAACCCCAAAGCTATAGACATCGCTCTTCTCAGTCAATTGGCCATATAGTGCATACTCAGGGGCGACATAACCAAGCGTTCCAGCAACCCTCGTGCTCACATGTGTCATGCCCTCAGGTGCAAACTTGGCCAGTCCGAAATCAGCCACCTTGGCCTCAAATTCATCATCAAGTAAGATATTGCTTGCTTTGATATCCCTGTGAATAATGGCCGGCTGCGCACCTCGGTGCAGGTAGGCTAGGCCCCTTGCCATCCCGACGGCAATCCTCTGCCTCAGTGGCCACGCCATCTGGCATTCTCCGGCGCCAAACAGATGGTCGTGGAGGCTGCCATTATGCATGAGGTCGCAGATGATCATCCGCTGGTGGCCCTCCCTCTCCGTGGTGGCGATGCAGTACCCACGAAGCGCGACCAGGTTGACATGACGCACACTGGCCACGACCTCCACCTCATGCGCGAAGGCAGCGTCCCCAGCCGCGGAACAGTTCTTGAACCTCTTGACTGCCACTTCTGCGCCATCGCGCAGCACCCCCCTGTAGACGTTCCCAAAGCCACCGCGGCCGATGATGCTCTCCCTGGAGAAGCCGTCCGTGGCAGCCTTGATCTCGTCGTAGGTGAACTTGACGAGTGTGGTGCTGGCGCTGATGGACTCCATGGCCTGCGAGCGCTTGCTCCTGGTGTCCGCCGCCAGGGCGGCGCCTGCCGCTCGTGCCCGCCTCCGCCTCACCACGTAGCAGGATCCACCGGCAGCAGCGAGGAGGAGCACAGCCGCGAGGGAGCCGAATGTGACGCCGTACACCCAGGGGGCAGCTCCTGATCTTCCGGATTGGGGAGGGTTGGCCTTCAGCAGGAAGAGGCAGTAGGCCGTGGCCGGGTCGGCGGGCCCGCGCGGGCTCGCTCTGGCGCCGGCGTAGATGGGCGGGTACTGGACGCAGCCAGTGACGCTGTTGTTGCTCCCGGCGTTGGGGGATCCGGGCAGGAGGTACGCGGCGGCGGCCTTGCTGAGCGCGGTGGTGCAGGCGGTGCAGTCGGGGACGGCGGAGAGGTCCCGGTCGCAGCTGGCCCCGATGTCCTGGCGCGAGGCCGGCGGGACGCGCGCGTTGAAGTCGGCGAGCGTGGAGACGTTGCCGCAGCCGGGGGCGGCGAGGAGGGCGTCGAGGCCCGCGAGGCCGCAGGCGGAGGGCGGGAGCGGGAAGGGCAGCGCGGTGCGGAGGGGCGAGAGACAGGAGGCGGCGCTGGCGGGGAGCACGAAGGAGGAGGTGGCAGCGAGGTGGAGCGAGAGGAGGAGGGCGACGGCCTGCGTGGCTAGCCCGCAGCGGGAGGCGTCGTCGGCGGGCAGCGGCGGCGCGAGGAAGGGGCCCAGCGCGGTGAAGTTGAGCGCGCATTGCGGCGGCGGGGAGGGGGCGGCCGGCTGGGAGCGGAGCGGAGTGGGGCCGAGGAGGAGGGCGGAGAGGAGGAGCGGGAGGAGATGAGGGCGGGACATGGGAGGCGGATTGGGGGAAGAACGAGTGGGTGAGGGTGGTGGGGGTGGGTGGAGGGAGGGTGGTCAAGGGGCGGTGATTGGGATGGACATGGGCAGCGCCATCAGAGCAGACAGCCGCCGAAGCAGGCAGCAGAGTGACTGGGGTCTTGGGGAAGAAGAGATGCTGCTGCCGGCGGGCGGCGGCCAGGGGAGGAGGATGGAGAAAAGGTGGGCCCATGGGTGCGCTGGATAAGCTGTGCGGCAGCGCGACTGGTCAAAGGATTGTTTTGGAGGGGGGAAGACCGCTGGATGTTCCGTTCCTATCACGAGCTGCTGAAATGTGTTAGAAGTTACGAAAAGTCCACCTACTCTCAAAGCATGCTGCTTGCCTGCTTTGCTTGTTAAAATTCGGGACTACCCTCGCGTGGGTGAAACAGGAAGGCTCCTCGCCCTATGATAGTAGACATTGGATCAAAAACCAACGGCTCCTAACCTTTCTTCTACCTCTTGATGAGCATCTCTTCTTCACCCTCCGTGTTCCAGCCGCCTCCCACCCCCAGCCCTTCGTTCCACCACCCATCGCCGCGGCACCTACCCATCCCGCCGTCATCGCCATCATCCCTCCGCCATTCTCGCCATCATCGCCCCTGCCCGAACAATGGCCCAACCGCCGCCCCCCGCCGCCCGGTCGGCAGCGCCCCCGCCCCCGCGCCCGCCTTCTCCGTCGGGTCGGCCTGCCGCCGCCGGCCCTCCGTTTAAGGCTGGCGGTGAGCAGTCGCCCCGGCAACCCCAAAACCCTAACCCCTAATACTAACCTCTCGTCGGAACCCTAATCTCGCCAGAGCCGAAGAAGAACACGAAATCAGGCAAAATTGGAGGAGAAGGGGCGGCGGGTGAGAAGGGTGCTTGTTTCACCCAAATGAGCTTTAGCTTTCCTCTAAAAATCCGGTTTACAGTTGAGGAGATGACGTGGTTGACTCTCAACATGTTTAAGGGTTGTGCATCGGCTGATACGGAGTACTTCTGAATAACATGAACGAACCGTGGAACGCTCTCCAGTTGCATGGGCCCACAATTTTTTAGCCCTTCTGTTTAAATCGTTTATTTAACAAAGTAAAATTGTTTCGAAACAATTATATATATCGGCAAATAATGAGGACATGTGGGTCTTTTCACGAATTGCACTCGTCATAGGACAAAAGGAGTAGGCCAGAAGGACCTTCACATGCACATGTTGAAGGGTTACGGGGAAGCTATGCTAGCGCAATTCAAATCCGTCTACCCCGAAAACCGGAAAACTGCGGTTATAGATCACAGATAGTTACCACTACACGCGTAAATGCAGCGGAAACGTGTCAATGCAGATGAACGCGTCGAAGTGACAATGCCATGCAGTTGCTCATGCCCGTCTAGTCCTGCATGTGCGGTTCGTCCTAGTGCTCCAGATGCAGCACCTCCGAAGTATCCACACACACGGGGATGGAACACCGAGCGCAAGTGTGCCAGCGTCAGAGATGCGCGCGGTTGGGAGAGCAGGACATCGCGCGTGGAGGCGCAGCTAGGGTTTAGGCGGCGGCCAACAAAGAGTCAGCACCCCTAGCCCCTCCCACGTATATATTGGCCGTACTAATGGGCTGTCATTTCATGGGCCCATTAGTAACCCTAGTTCCTCGTGGATTAAGCCCATTAATAGGCCCAATCCAATTAGCTCTTGAACATATTTCCAACACATGTAACATAGCAAAGAGGAATATTTCACTTTAACATGGAAAACAACACAACCGTAAATTATTTGCTCCATACAATAGGTTATTCAAAATAATTTGAGTATAGGAAGCACAAAGGCATTTTTTTAGATTAAGAAAAATATCGGTCTTTAACATTGACAAGTGAATGTCTACGACCACAAAGAAATCATTCCGACCACATAGTTAGAAGATACACGAGTGCTTAGACTCAAAGCCTCAAATGAGGAACACAAAAGCAAGAAAAGAAAAAAAAAGACTAAGAAAGTTAGCTAAAAAGACTAAGCTTCAAACTTCTTCCATGCGCTTTCTTCATCCTTGCTTCGGTCTAGATGATCTCCTATCGTGTAGACACCGCACTGAGTCGGTCTTTACCACACAACATAGCAACCCCGCTTCAAGCAATGAAGCACCTCAAGCACCATCATCCCTCAATCCATCACTAGTACTGCAATCCGTAAGACTCCAAAGCGACGCCTCAAGAGGATAGCGCCGTCAAGGCGCTGCCGCCGCTCGAACCAATGTCGGTTCTTTGGTTTTCACCTGGTAATGTCTCCGGAGGCTTTGGTCTTCTCAGCAACGCCTTCAAAAAGGGGAACGATGCATCATGACACCGTTGCCGCCGGCCACAATCGAAGACTGAGCATGGCTTTCGCCTGAGGACCTGTACCACTTGATGGCCACCGCAAACCAGCAAACCACAGCCGGCCATCCTCCACCAGTGAGGCATCGGAATCGGCCAAGGCTGGGCCAAGATCCACCATCGGACGGCCACCACAGCCGCCACCAGGAACCCCTAGGGCCCTAGGGCATGCGGCCATCGGCATGCCACCGCCGTCGCCCTGGCTTGTCGAGGACGGAGCCCACGAGAAGCTCCGCCGCCACGAAGACCCGCGGCAGTCACGCCGGTCGGGATGAGCTGCCGAAGTGGGGCCCATCACCCCCGTCGAGTCCCGAAGCGTCGAAGCCTCCAAGGACCAGATCCGGCGCCAGGGACGGCGGATCTAAACCCGTACGGCGCGGATTTGGCCGCCAGCCGACGGGAGACCGCCGCCGCCACTAGAACGAAGGGCGGCGCCGCCACCTTGGAATGAGCGAGAGGGAGAAGAGAGGAGGGCGGGAGGGAGGGCGGAGCCCCGCCGCCGCCTTCCTTGCGGCCACGCGGGCTTCCGGCGGTCACTCGGGCAGCGGCGAGGCGGGGACGGGGGCTGGGGCGCGGCGGCGCTGTGGGGGACCTTCAGGTTCCGAGGAAGCACAAAGGCATGAGAAATAGCAAAATAGAAGTCGCGAATATCAGCAGTAGTTTGTAGCTTTCTAATATATTGCGAAGAAAAATGCCGTATCTACTAATAAGTTTCTTTCTAATAAAAAAACACTCCCATATTTTTTTTCTTCAAAAGCAAGCACTGGCCGATAGAGCCACCGTGGTTCTTGGAGGATAGAGGTTGCCGTTGTCGGGCCATTGAGCATCCAACTCATTTTCAAGATCACAAACATAAACTACTTTAAGTAGGGACAAAGGTTTAATATATTGCAAAAGAAGCTGATTTTGATATGGGCTTAGTATGTGCAATGACAATGAGTGTCACTAGTGGTTGTTTTATATTTAACTAATAGCACGGCAGAATCAAGAGCTCAGTAGTACGGTCCAGTTTTTCTAACAGGAGCATGTAGACAGCAGCTAGCACGAGATCCATGACATGTTTAGTTCCACTCAAATTGCAAAAAGTTTTACTATGTTAGTTCATTTCTTCTATCTGAGCACGCGACCGAATACAAAAAGGTTTTACTTTTTCATCACTTTCACTCCAACTAAGTGCGCCCCCATGTCTTTTTCCTATGAAATCAACAGACGCTGTGAAGCAAATCAAAGGCAGCGATCTGAGTGAATAAACAAATGATCAGGCATGGTAACTTTCTATTTAATGGTTAGCGGATTTAAAAATGCAAGGGCTTCATGCAAATTTGGGAAACACCATTAAAGTGTAGGAGTAGTCTCTTCCAGCTGTAAGAAGTAGATCCAGCAGGTAATTTTTCCATCCTTCTGGCCATCGATCATTCAAGTATTTTCCAGAGTTCATATTCACATGTTGCGCGTTGGGATAAAACATGGCCAACAATGAACCCGACCTACTACCAACAGATCCAAGTTTAATTTTCTGACCGAGAGAATACGTGGCTGTCCAAAGGAACTCTTGCTGCCCATTTTCTAAGCTTCTGCCAGCCGAATTTGTTTGTGCGTTGCCGTTTCTGGTGGAGTTGGTGCTCGCCTTTTCCTCTTGTGCTCATAGGCTCATCGCTCATGCCCCCGGAGGAATCGCATGCCGCTTTGGTCACATCAGGTTGGGAACCCCGGTGAGAAGAGGGGTTGGTGAGTTGAATCATGGTGGTGCCTCTGTTTGACCCGCTAGTGTTTTTCTTTTATAAAAAGAATTACAGTCTCTTAGGTGCATCCGCAACCGCAGCTGGTGACGATACCATGTTGATCAGCTTAAGAGCAATCCCATCACACTTTCCTGAGAGTGAAACCATCCATATGACAGGTGTGGCTACGAAGTAAGCAAGCTTCTAAGCATGCTATCAAGCAAATCACAGGCCCTCACAGGCCTCAGTTTAGGAATCAAACGTTCCATCATTCTGAGTCAATTTGTACAAGGTGCATTAGCCACTCTCACGATTCAGCTTCAGCGAGAGTCAAATCGTCACCAGACCGAAGTTGTTTTCAGTGAAAAGTCGCAAGCAGCTACTGATCCTAGCAACGAGATGCGATGGAATCCTTTGACCAAAAGAGAAAAAAAAGGAGATGCTCCCGTGATTTCTCACCGTGTTCTCCGTGTCTCTTGCCACGCTCTTCGTCCCCTTCTGGAACTCCCTTTCTTCTAAAGGGCATCCACACCTATTGCTAAGATCTAACACGTTAGTTTATTCTTGCTGCTCATATTTTGCTTCAGTGTACAAGAAAGGGGTGTTTAAATTGAGAGAATTCCTTATTTAGCATTGAAAAAGTTGACATCCCCTGTATAGCGTTCAAAATTTCGTTCACCTTTTTGTAACACCTAAAATTTTCTTCCTTCCCTATCTAACACTCCCGTCACTTGTATCACCCTTTTTTGTTAACACCTAAAATGTAATTTCACTGTACATTTCACTGTACATTTCACTAGTTAGGTCGTAATTAGACAATAAATTGCTACATTAAACAAGTGCTAATGACGGATTAATTAGACTCATTAGGTTCGTCTTGCGATTTACTGACAGAATCTGTAATTAGTTTTGTAATTAGTCTATATTTAATACTTTAAATGTGTGCCCGACATACTCGAAAAAAATTTCGCGTTTCATCTAAACAGGGCCATCCAAACTGAGCAGTCAGGGTGCTAGTCTAGAAAGATTCCCTCGGCACCCTATAATGGAGCTGTCGCTAGGCCATGTACTTGAACGTCAACATTTCTCAAAAAAAGTTGACCAACATTTCACAAATCTTGAACCTCAACATTTTACAAAAAAAAGTTGACCAACATTTTTTACATTTCTCAAAGATCAACATTTTTTTCACAAATGTTGAACCTCAACATTTCCATAAAAATGTTGACCAACGTTTTTAAAAAATGTTGAATCTCAACAATTTGTAAATTTTTCATACAATCTCATCCTCTTTTAAAAAGAGTTAAACATTTTTTGTCAGCATTTTTTTTAAAAAAATTGGCCGTCAATGGGCCTTCTTCTCCAACGCTCGACGGCTAGGGTCCTGGATTGAGCGGTTCAGGAGAGCAGCATCGTGTGGCTGAGATGAAAAGGGGAAGAAAGGGAGAGGAAAGGGAGGAGGGGGAGATTGAGAAAAGAAAGGGAAGAGGAAGGGAAAATAAAGGAGAAAGCGAAAGTGTTGGAGATTGTTTTTTTTTTTTGCCTCCAATTCCCTTGTATAGCTAAAAAGTGAAAAGAGGATAGGAGAACCGTTGGGATGCTCTAAAATACCATAAAAAGATTTTAATCTTGAGTGGCATTTTGAATTTCCAAAACACACCGTTGACGCTGTTGCTATCGTTTTCCATTAAATCTTTGTACAAAGAGCTTACTGCAAAAGATATATTCTTATTTAGTTTCCAGTCAAACTTATCCTGTTGATCCCTTGGACTAAACCTTGACGCTTTTTCTACTAAATCAGAGCCCAACCAGAGCCTGTCTGAAAGGTAAGTTCAACGGACAAGATCCTAAAACTTTAGCCACAGCCTGATGTTCTTTCTAACTATTCGATACAGCGATGGGTAGCTAAATTTCAGAGGTTCCTTCCCAATCCAATGGTCTTCCCATAAACTAGTCTGATGACCATTATGAACTTAAAAAAAAAAACTCTCGCCAGGACCAAATCTTTCACTTCCAGCAAGCCGGATCATAATTGAGAATCCCCAGGTCGTTTTACTACTTGAGACAAGGTTTTGTTTTTCAAGTATTTATTTCTTATGGTTTCGTGCCACACTCCTTCATTCACCAGCATGTAAATCCACTTGCTTAGTAAGCAAATGTTTTGGACATCTAAATTTAGAATGCCCAATCCTCCGACACATTTTGGTTTATTTAATATGTTCCACTTGGCAAATCTATACTTTCGTTTATGCTCACCACTTTGCTAAAACAACCTAGATCTAAAATAATCTAATCTTTTCAGAACACCTTTAAGTATTTTAAAGAAAGATAGCAAAAACATTGGCAGACTAGAGAGCACAGGGTTAATTAGAACTAATCTTCCTCCAACATACAAGAATTTACCCTTCCACCTACTCAACTTTTTCTGAAAATGTTCTTCGACTACTGCCAATCTTTATTTGAAATTCTACGGTGACTCATAGGAATTCCTAGATATTTAAAAGGCATTTCACCCTCCTTACATCCAGAAAGATGCACAAACTCATTTGCTTTTTCCATGGCCTCTCCAAAGCAAAACAATTCACTTTTATAAAAATTTATCTTAAGTCTTGAGAGCTTTTCGAAAGCACATAGGACTAGTTTCATATTCCTAGTCTCCTCTAAATTATTTTCCAAAAACTGCCCATTATCTCTAGCCCTCTCTATCAAAACTGCTAGCAAGTCCGCTACTAGGTTAAAAAGAACATGAGACAAACGGTCTCCCTGTCTTAAACCTTTCTTTGTTTGAAAATAATAACCCAAATCATCATTAACTTGTACACCAACACTGCCACTCGAAACAATGTTTTTAACCCACTTGCACCACTGTGCTAAAAACTATTTCATTCTCAAGGCCAGCTGTAGGAAATGCCAATTGACTTTATCATATGCCTTTTTAAAATCCAGTTTGAGCATCAGCCCATTTAACTTTTTCTGTTTTAATTCATGTACCATTTAAAAAGGGCTGCCTTTGGTGCAGTGATAGAGCTTCACCGCCTGTGACCCGAAGGTCCAGGGTTCAAGCCCCAGCCTCTGCCATTTATGTGCGGGAATGGCTGTGCGCTAAACAACCTGCCCCCAGTCGGACTCTAGGACCGGCAATCCACTGGGGTACCCAGGTGGTAGATTTCTAGGCAAAGGGGGTCGCAAGGCTAGGGAGCTCGAGATAACACAGGGGACGCAAGGTTTATACAGGTTCAGGCGGCCGGGAGGCACAAACCCTACGTCCTATGTTCGGTGGTGTCTTCGTTATCTGCTCGGCAAAGCTCAATGAGCAATGGCGAGTTGGTGGGTGGTTACAAAGGGCCAGAATCAGTTACAATGGGGGAGAAGATGAGAGATCGATATCTATGGGGTTCGACCTAGGCCGCCTTATATAGGGGGGACGACCTAGGGTTACAAGTCGGTTTGTCTTGCGGGCCAAGTCTTCATAATCTTGTGCGCCAAGTCAAGGGCTTCTTGTGGGTCGGGACATGGGTCGGCCCACATCGCTGTCAGACGTGGGCCCAAGCCGACTGATGTCCTGGTCGGTGAGGGCCCCTGGGTACCTATATCCCACACCCCTAGATCCCGCATAGTGCGGGAGCCTACGACACTGGGTACGCCCTTTTTTTTGTACCGTTTCATGAACAGTAACTGCTCCCTCCGGGATGTACCTTCCTGCCATAAAGGCAGTCTGTGAAGGTCTCACTGCCTTATTCGCTACCATGGAAATCCTATTTGCCAAGACTTTTGTAAAGATTTTAAAACTCATAATTAAGCATACAAATTGGTTTATGTTGTTCAATTCTTTTAACCTCCTTTGTTTTGGAATTAAAGCAATGGTTCCAAAATTCAGGCTAAAAAGAGGTAAATTTCCAGCATGAAAATCTTTGAACATAGACATTAAGTCATCTTTTATTAGGCTCCAAAAAACTTGATAAAACTGCGTAGGAAAGCCATCAGGCTTCAGAGTTCAATTATGCTTCATCTGAAAAATGGCCTCTCTTACCTTCTTTTCTGAGAAGGATTCAGTCAAAACCTCATTTTCATGTGCTATAACATGAGGAATATCCTCAACCATTGTTTCATCCAAAGAAAAATTATTTCTTTCAGTGTGACCCAACAACTTTTTGTAAACTTTGTAATATACTCTTTCAAATTTTCATCTCCTTCTATCACCCCCTCGTCTTGTTCAAGTATAAGAATTCTAGTCTTTCTTCTTTTGCCATTAACCAATAACTGAAGGTATCTTGTGTTACTATCGCCTTGTAAAATATCTACAGTTTTTGCTCTTTGGAACCACTTCAACTCCTCCTTTAAAAGCTGACCTAATCTATCTTTGACACATTGCTTTAGGTCTATTTCTTGCTAGTTTAACAGATGAGATTCTGCTAGTTTATCTAGTTCATCTGCCTTCCTAAGGAACTCATGTTTTTCTTTTTTCTCTGCGCCTCTCATGTTCTTAACCCACCCCCTCAAAAATTGCCTTGGCCTTCTAATTTTATTTTGCCACTTCTATAAAGAAGTGGCACCTCTTTTCTCCTTGTTCCAAACTTCAGCCACTAGCTTGTAAAAACCTTCCTTTATAAGCCAAACCAGTTCAAATCTAAACAAAAGTTGCTTTTTATTTTGCTCCTTCTCTCCAGTGCTCAGCAAGAAGGGAGTATGGTTTGAAATTTCACGATTCAATACAACGACCATGGTCAAAGGTGGATTTTGTTCCCATTCGGTACTAGCCAAAACTCTGTCCGGCCAACCACTCATAAGTTGGAACAGCAAGAGAGTTGGCCCAAGTAAACTTACGCCTTGACATCTCAATTTCTCTTAAGCCCAAACTATGTACTACTGCGTTGAAGAGGAAAGGCCAACGATCATTGTATTTATCATTACTTTTTTCACTAGGATTCATGATAATATTAAAATCCCCACACAACAAAATAGGAACCCTTTCTTTTCTGCAAGTCTGACCTAATTCAGCTAGAAAAACCTACTTGTATTCAGCTTGTGCAGCCCCATAGACCGCAACCAAAACCCAATGGAAGTCATCGCTTCTATTTCTTACCCGAAATTTCACAAAATTCCCTTTCTTCAAGAATTTCTACTTCTATGATTTCACTGTTCACCCCGAGTAAAATACCTCCAGACATTCCATGAGGTTGCGTCCAATGCCAAACAAAGTTCTCACCCCCACAATAAAAATCTAGTGTGGTCTGAAGAAAATCTTTTTACCTGTTTCCAAGAGAGCTATGAAATCTAAGTTCTTCTCTTTGGACGTATCAGCAAGGAACTTTCTTTAGCCAAGTCACTTAGACCTCTGCTATTTCAAAAAATTTCTTTCATTTGAGAACCCTTTTTAAAATTGTACTTATCCCTACTTTACCAGTCTTTTTCTTAAGTGTCTTAGCAACCGACTTGTAACCTTTTCTATTAGGGCCCATCTGTTTGGTCGGAATTTGGAGGAATTGGAATCTAGTAATAATTTTTTTTGAATACGCAGGAGAACTGTGTATCTTTGTATTAAGATGGAAAAACATCCAATTACAAAACCAACTCTCCACCTTGGATTAGAGTGGTGAGAGGGCCCAAAGTACAAAAGATTGTTACCACAAATAAATAAAAGAAAGACCTGACCCAAACAAGACCAAGGGACCTACAAACTCCCTACACCTAGGCCAACGAGGTGCTTAGCACCTCCAACTAGCCACAAATGTGCTTCATGTTTAAAAGCTTGAACCGCGGTCTGAACTCTTGATGCAGCTCCATCGAAGACACATGAATTTCGATGTTTCCAGATGGTCCATGCTCCAAGTATGACCAGCGTGTTGAAACTTTTCCTAGCATTTTTGTTCAGATTCTTCCAGGATCTCCTCCACCATTCTGCTAGGGTGGCTGAATGCCGATTTGGTACCAAATTGGTGAGGTTCATGGGTTGTAGAATATTGTACCAGAATTCCTAGGCGAAGACACAGGAAGTGAGGATATGTTGAATGTTTTCATCTTCTTGGTAACGGTTGGCGGTCGATATCCATGATTTTTACCGCCAACATTTCTCCGGATTTCATGCTCATATTGTGATAATCATGCTAATATCATTTATACTAATGAGTTTCACAAGTTTTGTACAATTTGTGAGTGAAGGAGCAAACAGGGAAAACAGGAGGCCATTTGGGCTCATGGCCAGGCCGGCTGGCCTAGCCTAGGCCGACCGGCCCCCTTCTCCCACTTCTGGCCACGACTTTGATCCACAAGCTGACTAACATATCAAGGATGATCATGAGCCATGAGTTTGATGTCGGTTTGATCCGAGGACCCGAAAGGCCTAGGCCATGGATTGGAGGGTCCACCTACCTAGGATTCTCGGACAACTTCAACTCAACGCAACCAAAACTGCCTCAAGGGACAACATGCAACCGTTGATGAGCGAGTCAGTGCAATAGAGGGCCAAGGGGAGCCAGGGCCAGGCCGAACGACCACCCTAGGCCGGTCGGCCTCCATATGTTGCAACCGACACCAATCCAGCAACTACTGACCTCAGGACATTATCAGGAGCGTCCACAAGAAAGACGGTGCCAGATGGCAACAATCCCAGGCCAAACGGCCTCCTTCAGGCCGGCCGGCCCACTTCCATGGCGGTTACGCCTCCTCTTTCGCTTGCAAACTAAGCAAGTAGTTGGCGTCACTCCTAAGCAGGATTTCACCCTTGGAGGGCTATAAAAGGCGCCCTTCACCTCCACACAAGACACACCATCCATTGGAAAGAAGAGAAGGCTTAAGATGTAGTCCACTATCTTAGAGTAGAGTAGAGAGAGTAGTGGGTGAGTGCTTGGGTGACAGCCAAGCATGTAGAGGGAGTTCGGGAGTCATGTCGGCCTTCCCTCAACATTGTTCTGCCCCCGAGGAATAAAGCTTCAGAGATATCTTCAGTAAGTTCCTCGGTCTCTTGCCTTAGTATCTCGCTAGTTTACTCTTTAATTTCAGCAATTAATCTTATCTATCTATGATCTGCGGGATTAGTAGCTGAAAGCTTAGGCGTGGTGCATGTGCTGGCTAGCTACCTTGGGTTGTGTTGCATCCCACGGAACTACAGTGGTAGGCGGCAGGTGGTGACAGCCCTGTCCATCCGTTGTACTCCACCACGTTCAGGGTGTACTCATAACAGTAGTGCTGAGCCTGGAAGAACCCCTCTCGCACCCCATTCTGAGTTCTTCCCGTTCTAGCCGTCGAAGCAGATCATGTTAGATTAAGATAGGTTGTCCTGGGGTAATGAGTGGCTAACTAAGGTTAAGCTCTCTACACCCTTTACCCTTTTCTCCCCTGGTGAGTCCGGTTAAGAGATTTCTAGGCTAGTCGCGTCTACTGTTCCTTGGATTTGACATCTAGGTTTTTACTCCCCTGGTGAAAGGCTACAGCGGTCTCCGTGCGCTTGCGGATTCGTTAGGCTAAGGAGTGCCAACAAGCTTTTCTGGCGCCGTTGCCAGGGAACGGTAGGAACACTAGTGTAGGATCTTTTTAGTCGTACACTTTATCCCCATAACCATCTACCACATGGAGTTTTCTCCTAGTTATCCGGCGGTTCCATTTCGCGAGTGTTTCAAACTGCCACCATCCTTCCACCCCGTTATCTGATGGCTTCGAGATCTGCCCCAATCTCGTTGCCATCGTTCGTTCACTATCCTTGCAAAAGATGAGGAGAAGTTCTCTCCTAACATTCCCGGGATGAACCAAGACAGAACTCTTCCTGTTTTTCTCTGACAGGGGAAGCAAAGTTTTGGTACAATCGAAGTGCAAGAGGAGTTGGAGGAGATTGGATCAAAGTGAAGGTTGAAGTTTGTCTATTTGTCCATCCCATCCCCAAAGTTTAGAGCTGTGTTGACGACCTATCAACAAGGTGATGAGTCACATGGAGCAACCTGGGAGAAGTTTGGTATGGTGCTCATACAACGAATTGTTGGTAGATTGAGACATAGTGCTCATCCTCAGGATCAGTTTTCTGATCCTTCCACCGACTTCTCCATGAACACAACTGCAAATCCTCACTCTTTCATTAGATCCACCGCCTCCAACCACACGAAGTGAGCGAACAAAAGCCCCCAGACCAACAGAATACCCTTAAGGATCTGCCACATTAGGTGCGCACGCTCAAAGTCTGAGTAATTCATTCCGGAAGTCACGACCGCAGACCAAGGGTCTATCTGTGGTTACGAGCAAGGAATGTCAGAGGAAGCAGAAGCAAGTGAACCCTAGCTTTAATGCCCTCCACCTATTGAGTGGACTGACACACAAGAAGTTGTCCATGATCTTTCTTTCGTAAGCACCTGAAAGGGATCAACGACCAGATGTTGGAAAACAAAAGAATTATCTGAGTTGTGCCTGAGGGGTGCAGCAGAGCGATCCTGGATTTCCACATCTTCGATATCCTCGAAGGTGACAGAATCTTCTTGTTGGATCAGCCAATAGAGCATCTTGTCAACTTAATCACGATCGAGCTATAGCTAAGAATTGACAAAGAAAACATCCTGATCAACCTTGCACGATCAGTGAGTTTAGCCTTGCATGATCAGTATCGCAAAGGGCTAGACAGACCCCGTGAAGAATCAATGAGCATATTTTTCAGATGCTCACCCAATCCAAGGGGCAGAACCGGGCAGTCAAGCTCGACATGGAGGAGAACCGCAGCCTCCTCGACTAGAGTTGCAGATTGCTGCCACTTGGATTGGGACATGTTTCTCTTCCATCCAGAATAGAGATATGTACCTCTTCACGACAATCGCAGCACGCCAGTCATCATCAGTGATAAACTGACAGAGAATGAGGCTCGGCAGGCTGCAACAGTCTTAGAGAAGTATCGATCCGCTTTTAGGTATTCTTTACAGACTAGACGGGGATCAACCCCAACACCCATCGTATCGCTTTGAACCGGACAAACAACTCTTTGGCTGGATGATGCGATGAGGGAGGTAGGCACACCTGTATGTGGGTATTATTTACCCTATGCAAGCACCCACTTCAAGTGGTGAAGCACTAGTCAATTTTCATCTACCTCCACCTATCCTTATTGTTGGGTCTATGCAATGCACCAACAGAGGTGTATGATATCAGCCTTCTCTCCCATCATCAAGGACATCATTTGTCCTTGTCGAGAACATCATGGAGGAATTTCTTGATGATTTCTCAGTCCATGGACAACCTTTGGTTTATGCCTCGTGGATATGGATAGAGTTCGTGAGAATCCCAAAGGCTCCATCGTGTCCCAAATTGGCAGAAGTGTCAGCTGAGAAGTCCCCATCATACAACCTCCTGATTGGATTTTTCTATCAAGATCATGTGCAACTGCTAGCAACCATACGATCGGGACAGTGCTGGATCAATGCAAGACAACTTCATCATCCAAAGCATTGACCAGAGCTCAAACAACAACGGAGAAGGAACTGTCGGTATTCACCCATGACAAGTTCAGACCCTACTTGGTCGATGTCAAATTAATAGCACACGGACCATGCTACACCAAGATATCACCTGACCAAGAAGGATGACAAGCCATAACTCATCCATTGGATTTTTTGCTCCTTCATGAATTCGCTTCATGAATCAAAAGAAGAAGAGAGCAAATAAATACGTGCCATATCATCTCACAAGGATACAAGTTGAATCACATGAGATGATACTCTCTCAAGGGTAACTTTATGGACTTGGATTTACGCCGTTAGAGAGAAGGACTTCATTCACCTTACTAGATTTCACCAATGGGATTCATATCATAATGGTTTACTCCATGGCTGCAACCCACAATGTGAGAACCGCAAGAATCTTTAGAGTATGAGCTACAATTTTTTTCTTTTCTTCCGTAAAAACCTTGTGCTAAGGTCTGGCCAACCAAGCACACACACGCTAAGAGTCTTCGCGAGGCCCATGATGCTATACTCATTGAGTCAACTTTAGTAGAAAGACTGACGAGCATCTTGGTGATCGTGGACTAAACGTCCATAGTGGTTGAAGCACTTCATGTTGTGGATAAGGGGATGAAGACTCACACTCTACCCTTAGAAGTGCAATAGCGGGTTGGAAGTAAATCACGGGTCACAACTCCATACCATCTTCAGGTGGTCAATCAGAAACATCGACAGAATATCATGAACAATCTGACATGGAGAAGGGATGGAAGGGCAATCACCCGAGACACTTTGTGCACACTGAACATCATTCCCATTAGGAGATAAAAAAGGTGAAACATAGACCCCCAATCGGCCGGAGTCAAAATGATGAAATCAAATGGCTGAATTGGAGGATGGAGAATTAAGGTTTCCCTTTATGCTTCCCCTCTAGGACAATGACAGGAATGCTTTCAGTTGAAAATATTCCCCGAGCCCAACATCTCGGAACTCGAAGTTATGGACTGCTACGAGTATCCGAGTTACAACCATAGTCCATGGTCATGGCCAAACCAAAAATGTGCCATTATCTTAGTATAGATTTGGGTGCTGAAATTTCCCTTCTAATTTTTGATTTCCTAAAGTTTGTTTTTCTAGCAGCACCCTCATATTTCCCTTTTGAATAAAATGTTGCTTTGTTCTACCATGCCTTGAGTGGTTGGTGCACACTTGTGTGCCAACCACACCCCTGCTCTAACTCTACACTAAGTGCGCAGAAAACAGGACGAGCAACACATAAACAAGCAGTCTTCACCCGTGCCCAAATAACCACATGGCAGCCTGAGGACCCGGTGTGTCCGAGGACCAGTGGATGGTCGCTTCCTGGTGTGATGAGTGATTGACAACGTGGTGTGGATTGACGTTTCCCTTGGCTCAAGTATTGCAGGTGTAGAATGCGGCTAGATTGCATTGGTGCAGGTGAAGAACAGGCGCGAAAGGTCTTAGCCATGGCGGCCTTCGAGGAGCGGAGAGACAAGTAGGCTTGGTTCGAGGGACCCGGTGGCCAGATGGATCGAGTGCGGTTCACATGGTGGCAAGAACGAGCAAGGGAACGTGGTTCCGGTGCGAAGCAGCGGCTCACGACCGAAGCTCGTACGCGGACATGAAGCCGGTGCAAGGTGGCGGCTCACAACCGAAGCTTGCACGCGGGGTTTGGTGGTTTGGCCAGAAGACCACCGGATGGACGGTTTCCCTTGGTTTGGGCCTCAAAACCAAGGCCGAGGACTCGACGTAGCGACGGCCCGGCCTGCCAGCAGGCCAACGCCCAGGGGCGGTGTGACCGGTCCCACCTGGGCAGGTCGCCCGTGAGCGTCGAGGAGCTTCGATCCGGAGGACACGCGGCGTGATCGCAAGGCTTGCGTCGGAGGGAAGCTAGCTAGCGGTGGAAGGTGTCCCAGCCGGAAAAATCTTTGTGGAAAATGTCATATTCGCCCCTGAGGGGTATGTATCGCTTAGGGGTAGTTTAGTCTTTCGAGCACCACCATTTGGACTATATAATAGACCCCCTAGGGGTGGTGGCTGTTATCTCTCTAGTTATTTTTCATTTGGCTTGTTTAGTTTCCCTTCCCTTTCATCCTCTCCACCTAGAACTATTTTGAATCATTCATAGTTTGTATAGGTGAATTCATGGTTGGTTGATTGAGCTTAATCTCTTTATCTTTGTGCCATGATTTGAATTCCCGAGCTCCTTTTCTTTTTTCCATTTTCGGAGGTATTTTCAGAGCCATTTTTGGGGGATTTTCGTTTTTCACTTTCTAGCCCGTTTTCTCTCGGATTTCTTTGGGGGAATCACACATGAGTGCCTTGTGCCTCTTTTCTTGGTGATCCCTTGCCCCCAAACGCCGGGAATCGGCCTAGATTTGAAGATTTTGGGATGAACTCGTGGTGGGTGTGTTCTTCACTAGATTTGAAATTCCTAGAGTTCTAGGGAGTCAGAGGCCGAGATTTTTGGGGCATAGCCTCTCCTTGAGGTGTATATGATCTACCCAAAGTTTCGTCTCAAGACTCCAAGCCGTTTGGGAGATCCGTTCACGAGTTGACTTTGAGTTCGAGTTTTTCCCGTGCTGTCTGGCAAGACCGGTGCGACCGCCCTCGGATACCGGTGTGACCGCCCCTGGCTGATGTGCTAGGCAAGGGCGGTGCAACCGCCCCTGGAGAGAGGTGTGACCGCCCCTGGTCGAGAGTTGCTGATTTGGGTTGTTTTCGTTCGATTCTTATTGGATTTGTTCGATTCGAGTTCCGCTGCGTTGATCTTGTTCCTAGGGTCAGTAGTCTCACAGTAGCTACATGATCTTGGCAAGATCGGTTGATAGGCTTTGGAGTTGAGTTGGGAGAAGCCGGATCTTGAGAGAAATTTTTATCGGCTCCCATTCACTCCCCCCCTCTCTGGTCGCCTAATCGGTCCTTCAATTGGTATCAGAGCCGGTTACGGGTCTTTGCGACTCTAACCAGTCTAAGATCCAAAGATGGCGTACCAAGATCGGGGTTCCGGGCCTCCGCACTTCGATGGGAAGAACTATTCGAATTGGGTCGCGCGTATGGGCGCTTTCTTGCGAGGCAAAGGAAAGCTGTTGTGGGATGTGACTAAAGATGAAAACTATGTCAATCCCACCAACTTAGATGCCCAGGATGCGAAAGATAAGTTTGAGGCAAACGCTAGAGCTGTCGATTACTTGTTCCGTGCCTTGTCTGCCGAGGAGTTTGAGCGAGTTTTGGGCGAGGACCTAGCTAGCCAGATCTGGCAGAAGCTCAAGGTAGCCCACGGTGGTGATAGCCATGTGAAGGCTAGGCTTTTCTCGATGTATCGCAGAGAGTATGAGAACTTTGAGCAGTTGCAGGGTGAGTCAGTTGATGCTATGTTTCAGCGCTTTACTGCCATAGTCAACTACATGAAAGCCAACATCACCGAGGATGAGGTATTGACCGATCCCACCTCTTTGCGTAAGGAAATTGCTAGACTAGAGGAGTTGGTCGATAACCGTGATGATGTGCTTAGGAAGACCAACAAGGAGAAGAGAGAGTTTAGGTCTTTGCTAGGAGAATCGAAGGAGAGAGTAGCTGAGCTTGAGGCCTTACTTTCTGAGACTGGAAAGAAGGCGATGGAGTTTGAGTCTTTGCTTTGCGAGTCTAGGGAGAGAGCAGCTAAGCTTGAGTCTGAGACTGCTGTGTTGAAAGATGCTCCTCTTGTGTCTGATGAAATTGAATGCTTGTTCTGTGATGTGCATCTTGCTGATCTGGTTGTTCTTAAGGAGAAACACATGACATGCTTAGATGAACTAGAAGGTGCTAGGGTTGAGCTTGCTGAGTTGAAGTCTAGATCATCTTTGCTAGGTGCTTGTACTTCTTGTCCTGCTTTGCATGCTCAGTTGCTTGAATCTCGTACCATCATTAGTTCGCTTGAAGCTCAATTGAAATCTCCTATTGCAAATTCTTGTTCTGCTTGTGATGTTGTCGCTTTGAAGAATGTTGAGCTAGAACAATGTGTTGATCGCTTGCAAGATGAGAATGATGAGTTGCGACAGTGTTTGGGTTGGTTGTCGGGTCACGAGCCTCAGCTTAAGATGTTGATTGCTGGTTTTAAAGAGCTGATGGTCGTGGTCTGGGTTCTGAGAAAGTTGGTGAGAGTAGTGGTGAGAAGGAGAGAGAACCTGAAAACTCCACCACAAACGTTCCCACAAACCCACCGAAAGTCATTCTCAAGAACACCTTCACACCCAAACCCAACCACCTGCTAAACAAGCTTGACACCACTCCTGATCCTCCCATGTTTCCCCAAAGACAAACAACTTTCAGAAGAAGGTAGCGTTTGTGAGGAGTGGGGTTTACCAGAAGAGAGAGCCGAGAGAAACCCCAAAGCCAAAGCCAGTCCGTTTCCATTGTGAGCATTGTGGAAGGGATGGACACCTTGAGGAGTTTTGCTGGAGGAAGAAGAGGGAGGTGAGACGAGAGAAGGAGATGAGGAACAGGGACAGGTACTACTCTTCCCGTAGTGTGCCTGTGTCTCGTTCACCTTTGCCTAGAGAAGAGGCCTTTGTGTACAATTCCTTCTTTGGGTAGTCGTGGTATTCCAGCTCGTGGTGGTTGTGCTAGGCGGCCTCCGGTTCGTGGTCAGTTTGGTTCAAGGAGGTTCGACTGTAGCTTTGAGGCGAGGAGAGAGTCTAGGCCACGTTTTCCCCCGCGTGGTGCTAGAGGTCCGATGGTGAGAGACGAGAGGGTTTCACGTGGTAGAGTTGATTTTGCTAACCCCTCTTTTGAGCAGATGGCCCGACACTGGTTTGACTCTTTTTGTGCTAACCCCAGTGTCGAGTCATTCGCTCATTCTCGTTCTCGCTTTTGATTGTGCAGGTGGGAGGCTTGGAGAACTTTTGGTTGATGGATTCTGGCTGTTCGAGACATATGACAGGTAATAGGAAGTGGTTCTCCAGTCTCACCCCGGTGGTGTCCAGGCAGTACATCACTTTCGGGATAAGGGTAGAGGTCGAGTGCTGTCTGAGGGTGCTATT
Organism: Urochloa ruziziensis; assembly: GCA_015476505.1. Taxonomy (NCBI): domain Eukaryota; kingdom Viridiplantae; phylum Streptophyta; class Magnoliopsida; order Poales; family Poaceae; genus Urochloa; species Urochloa ruziziensis. The sequence goes on along the minus strand of CM027122.1, from coordinate 25,555,681 downwards.
CAGGTGAGCGACAATTTTATGTTGAAGCGGGTTGCTCTTGTCAAGAATCTTGGTTTTAATTTGCTTTCAGTTTCTCAGCTTCTTGATGAGGGTTATGAGGTTCGGTTTAAGAGTGGTGATTCTCGAATTCTTGATTCTCGAGGTGACCTTGTGTGTATGATCATTCCCGAGGGACAGATTTTTCGTGCTGATTTTTCTCGATCTTTTGGTCCTTCACGGTGTTTGATCGCTGGTACTTCTTCTGAGCTTTGGAAGTGGCATAGGAGATTGGGTCATGTGAGCTTTGATTTACTCACACGCTTGAGTGCTCTTGACCTTATCCGAGGATTGCCCAAGCTCAAGTTCGAGAAAGATTTGGTTTGTGCACCTTGCAGGCATGGTAAAATGGTTGCTGCTTCCCATCCACCTTTGACAGATGTTATGACTGAGCGTCCAGGGGAGCTTTTGCATATGGACTTGGTTGGTCCCGCTCGCGTTCGTTCAGTTGGTGGGAAGTGGTATGTTCTTGTGGTAGTGGATGACTTTTCTCGGTATGCTTGGGTGTTCTTTTTGGCGTCGAAAGATGAGACATTTGATTTTGTTCGAGATCTGATTTTGAGGTTGAAAAACGAGAGTAATGGTGGTGCCATGAGAGCTATACGCAGTGACAATGGTACGGAATTTAAGAACACTCGTTTTGATGCCTTTTGTCGTGATCTTGGTCTCGAACATCAATACTCTTCGCCATATGTTGCTTGCCAAAATGGAGTTGTTGAAAGGAAGAATCGGACGCTTTGTGAGATGGCTAGGACGATGCTAGATGAGCATAGGACTCCTAGGAAATATTGGGCTGAGGCAGTGAACACAGCTTGTTATGTTTCAAATCGGATTTTCCTTCGTGCTTTCAAGAAGAAAACTTGCTATGAGCTTTTCCATGGTCGTTCCCCCCGTGTGAGTCACTTTCGGGTTTTCGGTTGCAAGTGTTTCATTCTTAAGAAAGGAAATTTGGACAAGTTTGAGTCTCGTTCGATGGATGGAATTTTTCTTGGTTATGCTAATCATTCTCGAGCATACCGTGTGCTCAATCTTGAGACTAACCAAATCATGGAGACTTGCGAAGTCACTTTCGACGAGACCATTCCATGTAGCTCTTCTGTCTTTGAGTGTGCAGGTGATGATGAGTTGGGACAGTCCATCTTTGAGGAAGAACAGCTTGATGAGGAAGATGATGAGGAGAATCATGCACCGTGTGGAGATCGTGTACCTTCTACTTCCACTACTACTACGACGTTCGACGACGGCCCCACTGCTACACCTTCGTCGAGTCGCGCACATGATCGAGTTCAAGTGGAAGCTGATGTTGAGGGGGAGGCAATCTCGAGGCGAGAAGCTCCCCGGCTGGTACAGAGGGATCATCCACCTTCGAAGATCATCGGGAACTTGGATGAACGCACTACACGGTCGAGGTCACAGAACATCTCTCATTTCGCTCATTCTGCTTTTGTTGCGTCTTTCGAGCCCAAAAATGTTGGACACGCTTTATCTGATTCTGATTGGGTCAATGCCATGCATGAAGAGCTTGAAAACTTTGAGAGAAACCAGGTGTGGGAGTTAGTTGAACCACCTCCAAATTGCCATCCTATAGGAACCAAGTGGGTTTTCAAAAACAAGAGGGATGAGGGTGGTGAGATTGTGAGAAACAAAGCGAGGTTGGTTGCTCAGGGGTTTTCGCAGCAGGAGGGGATAGATTATGAGGAGACATTTGCTCCTGTTGCCCGTTTGGAGGCAATTCGGATCCTTCTAGCATTCTCTGTTGCTAAAGGGTTCAAATTGTACCAAATGGACGTGAAGAGTGCCTTCTTGAATGGGGTGATCGAGGAAGAAGTGTATGTGAGGCAGCCCCCGGGTTTTGAGAGTGAGAGATACCCACACCGAGTGTACAAACTCCACCGAGCTTTATATGGCCTAAAGCAAGCACCCAGAGCGTGGTATGGAAGGTTGAGGGGGTTCTTGCTTAGCAAGGGGTTTGTGATGGGAAAGGTTGATAAGACGCTCTTCTTGTTGAGAAATGGCAATGATCTTTTAATCGTTCAGATTTACGTGGATGATATCATTTTTGGTGGCTCTTCTCACGATCTTGTTGCCAAGTTTGCAGACGATATGAGCAGGGAATTTGAGATGTCGATGATGGGAGAGTTGCAGTTCTTTCTCGGGCTACAGATCAAGCAAACCAAGGATGGGACGTTCGTGCACCAAAGCAAGTACACCAAGGACATTCTCAAGAAATTCGACATGAGCGACTCCAAGCCGATGACTACGCCGATGAGTACGACTACAGCTTTGGATGCGGATGAGGACGGAGAACCAGTGGACCAGAAGGAGTACCGGAGCATGATTGGCTCCCTCCTCTACTTGACGGCGACGAGGCCGGACATACAGTTCAGCGTGTGTCTGTGCGCTCGTTTTCAGGCTTCACCGAGGACTTCACATCGTCAGGCCGTCAAGCGGATTTTCAGGTATCTCAAGTTTACTCCTGAGCTGGGTCTTTGGTATTCTGCTGATTCCTCACTTGCACTCCATGGTTTTTCTGATGCGGATTTTGCTGGGTGTCGTGTTGATCGCAAGTCTACTTCTGGTCAGTGTCAGTTTCTTGGTTCGTCTCTTGTGTCTTGGTCTTCTCGCAAGCAGTCTAGTGTAGCCCAATCCACCACAGAGGCCGAGTATGTTGCTGCTGCTAGCTGTTGTTCCCAGTTGCTTTGGATCACCTACACCTTGAGAGACTTTGGCTTATACATGTCCCATGTTCCACTTCTTTGTGATAGCACCAGTGCCATCAGCGTAGCCAAAAATCCCGTGCTTCATTCCAAAACCAAACACATAGAAGTGAGGTACCACTTTCTGAGAGATCATGTGGAGAAAGGAGATATTGAGCTTGCCCATGTTTCTACCCAAAACCAGCTTGCAGACATTTTCACCAAACCACTTGACCAAGCTACCTTCACCCGCTTGCGAGGGGAACTTGGTGTGTGTGCGTTTTTCTGAGCTGAGTTTTGCAGGCTTCTCTTGTAGCATAGGTATACTATTGTACCATCTTTGTATCTTGATGTACACTTTCTGTTTTTGTATCTTGATGTATAGTTTTCATCTCTGCATCTTGTGATATATCATGCTGCATTTGTATCATATTCTAGAATGAGCTTCTCCTATATGCAGTGATTGCTACAACTTGCTACATTTTAGAGTTTAGGCAGGCTGGCTAGAGATTGATTGTATGGATGGCTATGCTCTTGATGGTCTTGATATATATTCCTTTGAGATAGTCACTTTTTGAATTAAAATGACAAACTGAACTTAAACTCTTATCACCCATGAGTAAATGCCTTTGCATGTCTTGTTTGAGCCGAAATGGCTATATTTTGCTTAAGGTCATGCTAGGATGATATTCTTTTCATTTGGGTCAAAGATCTTTGTCATTGTAAATGTTTAGCCCATGTTTATCTCGTGGAGGAGCATAAGCTTCTTTTTGTTGCAAAGACATTTCATGTACCATGCTTAATTTGAAAAACTTGAAAAATGAGATGTCTATGCATGAAAGAAGAAAGATGAGAAAAAGATTTATTTGAAACTATTTATGCTCATGTCTCTATGCTTTCACCATTGCACACACTTGCACACATGGGTGCTAAGCGGTTGCATGTTGTTTGCCGGAGAAGTCTCCCTTGAGAAGTGAACACATGGCTCCGTGCTTTGACATGACATGAGATAGATTTTGGGCGTTTATAATGATCTTTTGTCAAGAATGCTTGTTCTATCATGATCTTGGTGAGATGAAGCTTATTTTTGCTTAAATAATCCATGTTTAGGACTTTGCTCATGAGGTGAAACTTTTGAAAAAATTGCACAAATTGATCATGGCTTTGTCAAATGGCTATATATCTTCACTTTCTTGACGGCAATGCCCTTATGATGCTATGACCTGTCTAGTTTGCCTTTTCTCTAACTTGTAGAATTTTGTATCGCTCATTGCCTATTTGAGAAGCCTAGAGTTGAAATTTTTGCATTTTTGCCTTGATTTGTGCATTGTCAACAAGGGGGAGAGTTTGAGCATTGGAATACATTGCTGGGCACTTATGGAAGGTTTTCAAGTTGAAACGACATCATTGCGAGCATTTTTTTCGTGACTTGCATTTTTTGCCTTGACTGGGCAGGGCGGTCTGACCGACCCTGCAGGGCGGTGCAACCGGCCCACCAGGGCGGTTCAACCGGCCCTGTGCAGTGGCACGAGGTTTTGTGGGATTTGATCCATTTTCGATTGCATTTTCGCACGCACAAGTTCACTTGTTCAGGGGGAGTTTGCATCAATGCAGGGGGAGTGCTTTGAGTGTTCTGAAAAGTGATTTGGAGATTCGTGACTTGTGTTTTGTGCTTTTCTCTTTTGCCGATGGTGTTGAGCCCTTTCGCTTCTTCTTGAAGGGTCGGCGTTTCTGGAGCTTTCTCTTGCGAAGTGACTTTGTTTCGGCTTGTTCTTTGCTTTTAGTCACTTGCTTGAGTCTTGTTTTCGATTTCTTTTCTATTTTCTTTTTATCTATGGTGACTATTTGTGTGTTGTCAATGCACTCATCAAGGGGGAGATTGAGGACCCGGTGTGTCCGAGGACCGGTGGATGGTCGCTTACTGGTGTGATGAGTGATTGACAACATGGTGTGGATTGACGTTTCCCTTGGCTCAAGTATTGCAGGTGTAGAATGTGGCTTGATTGCATTGGTGCAGGTGAAGAACAGGCACGAAAGGTCTTAGCCATGGCGGCCTCCGAGGAGCGGAGAGACAAGTAGGCTTGGTTCGAGGGACCCGGTGGCCAGATGGATCGAGTGCGGTTCACATGGTGGCAAGAACGAGCAAGGGAACGTGGTTCCGGTGCGAGGCAGCGGCTCACGACCGAAGCTCATACGCGGACATGAAGCCGGTGCAAGGTGGCGGCTCACAACCGAAGCTTGCACGCGGGGTTTGGTGGTTTGGCCAGAAGACCACCGGATGGACGGTTTCCCTTGGTTTGGGCCTCAAAACCAAGGCCGAGGACTCGACGTAGCGACGGCCCGGCCTGCCAGCCAGGGGCGGTCCAACCGCCCCCCAGGGGCGATGTGACCGGTCCCACCTAGGCAGGTCGCCCGTGAGCGTCGAGGAGCTTCGATCCGGAGGACACGCGGCGTGATCGCAAGGCTTGCGTCGGAGGGAAGCTAACTTGCGGTGGAAGGTGTCCCAGCCGGAAAAATCTTCGTGGAAAATGTCATATTCGCCCCTGAGGGGTATGTATGGCTTAGGGGTAGTTTAGTCTTTCGAGCACCACCATTTGGACTATATAATAGACCCCCTAGGGGTGGTGGCTGTTATCTCTCTAGTTATTTTTCATTTGGCTTGTTTAGTTTCCCTTTCCTTTCATCCTCTCCACCTAGAACTATTTTGAATCATTCATAGTTTGTATAGGTGAATTCATGGTTGGTTGATTGAGCTTAATCTCTTTATCTTTGTGCCATGATTTGAATTCCCTGAGCTCCTTTTCTTTTTCCCATTTTCGGAGGTATTTTCGGAGCCATTTTTGGGGGATTTTCGTTCTTCACTTTCTAGCCCATTTTCTCTTGGATTTCTTTAGGAGAATCACACATGAGTGCCTTGTGCCTCTTTTCTTGGTGATCCCTTGCCCCCAAACGCCGGGAATCGGCCTAGATTTGAAGATTTTGGGATGAACTCGTGGTAGGTGTGTTCTTCTCTAGATTTGAAATTCCCGGAGTTCTAGGGTGTTGAAGGCCGAGATTTTTGGGGCATAGCCTCTCCTTGAGGTGTACATCATCTACCCAAAGTTTTGTCTCAAGACTCCAAGCCGTTTGGGAGATCCGTTCGCGAGTTGACTTTGAGTTCGAGTTTTTCCCGTGCAGTCTGGCAAGACCGATGCGACCGCCCTCGGATACCGGTGTGACCGCCCCTGGCTGATGTGCTAGGCAAGGGCGGTGCAACCGCCCCTGGAGAGAGGTGTGACCGCCCCTAGCCGAGAGTTGCTGATTTGGGTTGTTTTCGTTCGATTCTTGTTGGATTTGTTCGATTCGAGTTCCGCTGCGTTGATCTTGTTCCTAGGGTCAGTAGTCTCACAGTAGCTACGTGATCTTGGCAAGATCGGTTGGTAGGCTTTGGAGTTGAGTTGGGAGAAACCGGATCTTGAGAGAAATTTTTATCGGCTCCCATTCACTCCCCCCCTCTCTGGTCGCCTAATCGGTCCTTCACAACCATCTGCTGAGATTCAACTACGCACGAAGGTTTGAAACCCTTTCTCCCATTTCCTTTCTTGGTTTTAATTCAAATGCGAGCATGAGTTCGTGACAATTAAAATTTGAATGAAACACCTATAAAGAGATGGAATTCCTACATGTTTATCAAAGGTGCATAAGCTTTATTTTCTTTGCAAGTACCGATGTGCCTTTGGAACTTTATGATAGGATCACTTGATCTTTTGCTTATTGACCCTTACGATATAATGACATGAGAGGCTTGTTCTTTTTCTAATTCAAAGTCTTGGAGAATTTCATTTTGAAAATGAAAATAATGAGGCAACTCTCATTCATGCTCAACTTTGCCAAGTCCCATCCAGAGCCATATTATACATGACACAGTTTTGAATCTCCACATAGCTATCTTGTACATTTTGAGCTTGATCAAACATTGTGCCTTCTGAGACATGCATGTTCTTCCTAGCACTTTGGTCATTCACGTACACGTCTCATTAAATAAAGTCCATCACAAGTGGTTCTCAAGCAACCCTTCATCCCCTGAAAAAAATAATGGTGAGTGGGAAGTCCTACTCGAGTAAAAAAACAAAACAAAAAAAAGATGAAACAAGGGGAAGGATGGAAGAAGCTAGAATCTAATACCACTCATGGACATTCACTTACACATGACCAAAGTCCATGGTTGACATGATCTCTCAGAGACAAGTTATTTGATTTCACAACATAGATGGAAGAGATAAGCATTTCTATCGATCCCTACCTTGAGCCCCACATATAATCTTGTAGAGGTAGGTGAGGTTACATGAAAAGCCTGTGTGAGGATCAAACAGTTTGAGCGACCGATTCGCTTGAGAGAATGAGAGTGTGCCTCCATGTTTTGAAAATCGTATAAAATCTCCAAGTACTGAGAAGGAGGAATCATTCTCTCCATTGATTTATTCTGAGGTTCAATAGGTGAAAGAGAAGGTGTTAGCCACCTGGAATCCAAGGTATGAGGGAAAGCTTTGAAATAATTCTAATGCATACTTTTGATTTCATGACCGTTGGCTTTGCTTGATCCTCTGGATCTAACTCAACCCTTTGCTCGGGACGAGCAAAGTTTAGGTGTGGGGCCGTGTTGGCGGTCGATATCCATGATTTTTACCGCCAACATTTCTCCAGATTTCATGCTCATATAGTGATAATCATGCTAATATCATTTATACTAATGAGTTTCACAAGTTTTGTACAATTTATGAGTGAAGGAGCAAATAGGGAAAACAAGAGGCCATTTGGGCTCAGGGCCAGGCCGGCTGGCCTAGCCTAGGCCGACCGGCCCCCTTCTCCCACTTCTGGCCACAGCTTTGATCCACAAGCTGACTAACACATCAAGGATGATCATGAGCCGTGAGTTTGATGTCGGTTGGATCCGAGGACCCGAAAGGCCTAGGCCATGGATTGGAGGGTCCACCTACCTAGGATTCTCTGACAACTTGAACTCAATGCAACCAAAACCGCCTCAAGAGACAACATGCAACCGTTGATGAGCGAGTCGGTGCAACGGAGGGCCAAGGGGAGCCAGGGCTAGGCCGAACGGCCTCCCCTAGGCCAGTCGGCCTCCAACTGTCGCAACCGACACCAATCTAGCTTACTACCGACTTCAGGACATAATCAGGAGCGTCCAAAAGAAAGACGGTGCCGGATGGCAACAATCCCAGGCCAAATGGCCTCCTTCAGGCCGGCCGGCCCACTTCCATGGCGGTTACGCCTCCTCTTTCGCGTGCAAGCTAAGTAAGTAGTTGGCGTCACTACTAAGCAGGATTTCACCCTTGGAGGGCTATAAAAGGCGCCCTTCACCCCACACAAGACACACCATCCATTGGAAAGAAGAGAAGGCTCAAGATGTAGTCCACTATCTTAGAGTAGAGTAGAGAGTAGTGGGTGAGTGCTTGGGTGACAGCCAAGCGTGTAGAGGGAGTTCGGGAGTCATCTCGTTAGGCTAAGGAGTCCCAGCAAGCTTTTCTAAAAATGATCTTCTAGGATATTTGGCTCAGCTTGTGGATCAATGATTGTTGGTGGTCGTTACGATACGGTTTCACCACCAACATTCCGTCACATTTCAGGCTCATCCTGTTCATAACAAAGTGAAATTGATTAATTCTAATGAGTTCCACAAGTTTTGTATAATTTGTGGGTGCAGGAGCAACCAAGCAAAAGATGAGCCACATTGGGCACAAAGCCAGTCCGGCCGGCCTGTGCCAGGCCGACCGGCCCCCTTATGTGGCCACTTGCCACGTCACTGATCCAGGAGATCACAAACACAACACAAATGATCATGAGACGTGCGATCAACGTCGGTTTGATCCAAAAACCCGAAAGGCCTAAGCTACATTTGCATGGATTGAAGGGCCCACCAACATTGGATTCTCGGACAGCTTTGATCCAAAGCAACTGTTACCGACCTCAGGGAGCAATCCAGAGCGTCCCTGAAGAAGGCGGTGCCACGGGGCAGCCAGGCCAGGCCGATCGGCCTGGCCTAGGCCGGCCGGCCTCCCCCAGAGGCCGCCACCTGTCCCCCTTCGCGTCGCAGTTAAGCAGAAGGTTAGCTTAAGCTTGACGCCTGCAACCGCCCTTGAAGACTATAAAAGGGACCCCCCTTCACCTTGAGAAAGTATCCATCAACCATCCAAAGGAGAGAAGAGTAGCTTAGTGGTCTTTGCTCTCATCTTTAGAGTTAGAGTAGGGAGAGAGTGGGTGAGTTGCTCGGGTGACAGCCGAGCTTTGTAGAGAGAGTCCGGGATTTCTCTCTCGGTCTCGTCTCAACATTTCCGCCCCCGAGGAATATATTCAAGAGTTATCTTCAGTAAGTCCTCGGTCTCTTGCCTTTAGTACCTCGCTAGTTTACAACTTACTTTCAGCAAGTTATCGTATTTATCTTGATCTGCGGGTACCTGAGTCTGCGCGAGTGATAGCGACTCTTGTTTGGGGTTTCCTCTATAGCCCTTCGCGTTGGGTGGAGGTCAGTGACTGAAAGCTTAGGCGTGGTGCCTGTGCTGGCTAGTCACCTCAGGTTGTGTTGCACCCCACGGAACTGCAGTGGTAGGCGGCAGGTGGTGACAGCCCTGTCCGTCCTTTGTACTCCACCACGTTCGGGTGTACTCATAACAGTAGTGCTGAGCCCGGAAGAACCCCTCTCTCATCCCGTTCTGAGTTCTTCCCGTTCTAGCCGTCGAAGCAGATCAGAATAGATATAGATAGTTTGTCTGGGGTAACGAGTAGCTAACTAAAGTCAAGCTCTCTACCCATTTATCCTTTTGCTCCTTGGTGGGTCCGGTTAGAAAAGTTCTAGGCTAGTCGCGTCTACCGTTCCTTGGATTCGATATCCAGGTTCTTACTCTCCTGGTGAAAGGCTACATCGGACTCCGTGCGCTTGCGGATGTTAGTTAGGCTAAGGAGTGCCAACAAGCTTTTCTGGCGCCGTTGCCGGGGAACGGTAGCAACACTAGTGTAGGATCTTTTTAGCCGTACACCTTTACCCCCATAACCATCTACCACATGGAGTTTTCTCCTAGTTACCCGACGGTTCCATCTAGCGAGTTTTTGGAACCGCCTTCATCTTGCCACCCCATACCACCTCATGGCTTCGAGATCCGTCCCAGTCTCGTTGCCATGGTTCGTGCACAGTCTTTCGGTGGAACGAAGGACGAAAATCCCTATGCTCACTTGCAGGTTTTTGAAGAGAATTGCTCTCTTCTTATTATACCCGGCGTAAACCAAGACACTATACGATGGTAACTTTTCCCATTTTCTCTGATGGGAAATGCAAAATCTTGGTACGACCGGATTCAATGGGATTTACCGGAGATTGGATCAAGTTGAAAGACGAGTTTTGTCTGTTCTTTTACCCTGTCTCCAAGATCTTGAAGCTTAGAGTTGAGTTGATGACATATCAGCAAGGCGATGAGTCACTTGGAGCCACGTGGGAGTGGTTCATAAAATTGGCCAACTCAGGGCCACCGCATAACATTCCAGAGGAAATGCTTATGCAGCATTTTGTTGGTGCATTGAAGCCAGAGAGTGCACAGTTCTTGAACATCACCTCCGCAGGGTCAGTGCTATACAAGACAGTGGATGAGGTACGAGAGATCTTGGAAAAAGTTCTCAACTCTACCGAGTACACTAGCATTTTCGATGACCCACCAACACCACCAACAACCCCCGCAGACAAACAGCCACTTCTCGCCATCACATTCGATCCGCCTCCTCCGATCATAGAGGAAGTGCTCGAACACCCCAAGTCCTCAGACCAAGAAAATATTCTTGACGATCTGCCGCACTTCATTCCCGAGCTCTTTACAGAAGAAGAGTACTTGGAGATCGGCAATACATCACGTATGCCCATGGAACAAGTGTGCGCAAGTTCAAGGTCTAAGGCGTTCATTTCAGAAGCCGTACCGTAGATCGAGGGTTTATCTGAGATCATGAGCAAGGAATGGACGGAGGAAATTGAAAGTTGCGAAGACATCATCCGAACCACCCGCAACTTCAGAGTACTCCATTGCGCTATTGAGGGAACTGACTCTCTGGAAGTTGCCTACGACCCAAAGGTCGGGAGTAATATCATATCAAGTGCACTCGCATCACGAGTGCAACCAGACGAACCCCGGTCCTTCTCCCGTAAGCACGTCAAGTGGATCGACGGCCAAACGATGGAATGCAGAGGAATCATTCGTGTTGTGCCCATACACATGGGATGCAACAGGATTTTCCTAGACTTCCACATTTTCGATATCCCTAGAGGCGACAACTTCTTCCTGATCAGACAGCCAATAGAGCACCTTGCCAACCCGAACCATGATCGAGCAACGATACAGTTCAAGGTTGGTAAAGAGATCATCCCGGTCAGCCTTGTGCGGTCAGTGAACACTATCGTAGAGGCCCGATCCGAGACAGACCCAGTGGAAAAAGCAGTTAGCTCTGCTCAAGAAGAGCAAGCTCAGTCCTCACAGGCTGAAGAGGCTAACCATTTCATCCAAGAGGCAGAAACGGACGGTTTTATAAAACTCGACGAGGAAGAAAAGCCACAACACCCCCCTCCTGAGTTGAAGCCGCTGCCTCCTAGACTTAGATACGCTTTCCTCCACAATGACCGACGCTCGCCAGTCGTCATCAGTGACAAACTGACAGAGAATGAGACTCGACAGCTTATCACAGTCCTAGAGAAACACTAGTCTGTCTTCGGGTATTCTCTACAGGACTTGAAGGGGATGAACCCCAGCTTATGCACCCATCGCATACCTATGGAGCCGGACCATACGCCGTCTAGAGAACATCAAAGACGGCTGAATGATGCGATGAGGGAGGTAGTCAAGAAAGAAGTGTTGAAGCTTCTGCACGCGGGTATAATCTACCCCGTGCAAGACAGTGAATGGGTCAGCCCAGTTCAAGTTGTGCTGAAGAAGGGTGGAATGACAGTTATCCAGAACGAGAAGAACGAACTTATCCCTCAGAGGACCGTTACTGGATGGAGGATGTGCATCGATTACAGGAAGCTTAACAAAGCTACCCGTAAAGATCACTTTCCTCTCCCCTTCATTGACGAGATGCTTGAGCGGTTGGCAAACCACTCATTTTTCTGCTTCCTTGATGGATACTCTGGTTATCATCAAATTCCTATTCATCCCGATGACCAGAGCAAGACTACCTTCACCTGCCCCTACGGAACGTTCGCTTACCGGCGGATGTCTTTTGGCCTATGCAATGCACCTGCTTCATTTCAGTGGTGTATGATGGCGATATTCTCTGACTTGATCGAAAAGATCATGGAAGCATTCATGGATGACTTTACCGTCTATGGTAAAACCTTCGACAACTATCTTGAGCACTTGGAAAGAGTCCTCAAGCGGTGCGAAGAGCATCACCTTATCCTAAATTGGGAAAAGTGCCACTTCGTGGTCAGAGAAGGAATTGTGCTGGGACACAAGGTGTCAGAAAGAGGAATAGAAGTTGATAAGGCAAAAATAGAAGTTATTGAGCAACTACCACCCCCGACGAATGTCAAGGGTGTGCGAAGTTTTCTGGGTCATGCTGGCTTTTACCGAAGATTCATCAAAGATTTCTCTCGGGTAGCCAGACCTCTTACAAGCCTTCTGGCTAAAGAAGCACCCTTCAACTTCGACGATGATTGCCTTCTCGCTTTCTACACCCTCAAGAAGGCACTTATCTCAGCTCCCATCATACAACCGCCCGATTGGAATCTTCCATTCGAGATCATGTGCGACGCTAGCGACTATGCAGTCGGGGCAGTGCTCGGTCAATGCAAGGATAAACAGCATTACGCTATATCTTATGCAAGCAAGACATTGACCGGAGCTCAGTTAAACTATGTGACAACGGAGAAGGAACTCCTGGCAGTGGTGTTTGCCATGGACAAGTTCAGATCTTACTTGGTTGGTGCCAAAGTGATAGTATACACAGACCATGCTGCACTAAAGTACCTCTTGACCAAGAAAGATGCCAAGCCACGACTCATCCATTGGATTCTGCTCCTTCAAGAGTTTGATTTAGAAATACGAGACAAGAAGGAGACAGATAATTGTGTGGCGGATCATCTCTCAAGAATGCAGGTTCAAGGGTTGGATCTTCCGATCAATGACTATCTCAGAGATGATACTCTCCTCAAGGTCACCACATCCTGTCCATGGTACGCAAATTTAGTAAACTTCATGGTGACTGGGTATGTGCCTCCAGGAGAAGACAAGAAGAAGTTAATCTGCCTCAGCAGATTTCACCTTTGGGATGACCCCTATCTGTTCAAGGTTTGTGCTGACGGATTACTCCGACGATGCATCCCTCACGAGGAAACACACAAGATCCTTGATCGTTGCCATTCATCACCGTACGGAGGACACTACGGAATTTTCCGAACCCATGCAAAGGTTTGGCAGAGTGGATTCTTCTGGCCGACCATGTATGGAGACGCTAATGAATTCGTATGGAGATGTGCCAGGTGTCAGAAACACGGGAATATCAACGCCTGTGATGCTATGCCACTGCAAAATAACCTCCAGTTGGAGATTTTCGACGTGTGTGGAATAGACTTTATGGGTTCTTTCCCTGCATCCGAGCAGTGTGAATATATCCTGGTGGCAGTCGACTATGTTTCCAAATGGGTGGAGGCACTTCCGTGCACGGCAGCCGACTCGAAGAATTCAAGGAAGATGTTCGAAGAGATCATCTTTCCCCGTTTTGGAGTACCCCGAGTCGTGATCAGTTATGGAGGATCACACTTCATCGACAAGACGTTCCGGAAGTGCCTAAGCGACTTAGGAGTGGACCACCGAGTGGCTACACGTTATCACCCCCAGACCAGCGGGCAAGCAGAAACATCAAACTAACAAATCAAGAACATTCTGCAAAAGACGGTCAATGCAATGGGGACGGGGTGGAAGCGAAAGCTACCGGAAGCACTTTGGGCATATAGAACAGCATTCAAAACACCGATAGGGATGACTCCCTACCAACTGGTATATGGCAAGACATGCCACTTACCGGTTGAGCTAGAATTCAAGTCCCATTGGGCGATCAAGAGGTGGAATATGGATCTCTAGGCAGCCGGACTCAAAAGAAGAATGCAATTGGCTGAACTGGATGAATGGAGGGAAAAGGCCTACCACAACGCCAAGCTATATAAAGAAAGAACAAAGAGATGGCATGACAAGCGCATCAAGATCAAGCATTTCAAAGCGGGAGATCAGGTATTACTCTTTAACTCCCGTATTCGCTTGTTTGGTCATGGTAAGCTTAGAAGTAAGTGGGAAGGTCCTTTTAAAGTCTTAGATGCCGCCGATCATGGCGCGATAACCCTCCAGGATAATGACGGAAATACTTTCAAGGCCAATGGCCAAAGATTGAAAATATTTCTCGAATCTGAAATGCCGGAGCTCAAAGAGATGGACGTCTACGAGCTAACCGAGATATCTAGTCCAGGTCCGGGTAGGACCTAAAAATGTCCCTTATCTAGGATAGATTTCCCTTTTCTATTTTCATTTTCTTTCCCTTAAACTTTTTTTAGCCAAATCCTAAAGAATTTCTGGTAGAAGAGCAAAGGGGGCACACATGAAAAATTTCAGGGGCCCCTGAGACAGAGCCAGGCCAGCCGGCCTCACCCGGGCCGACCGGCCTAGCCCGGGCTCGTCTTGGGACGCTCCTTGTTTGAATTGGTCTCCCTGCTATCCTTTCTGAGAATTTGTGGGATTTTGAAAAGAGGAGCGTCGTTTTAAATCGAAAGGCCCCCTCTCTTCTTCTCCCTCAGAACTCTCGAGCCTCCCTTCTGCAGAAACTTCTCCTCCTTTGAGAAATCCAAGCCATGGCCCCCCAATCAAGCCACCAAGATTCCAACTCGGTCTCCCAAGGCAGCCATTCTCCATCCAAGTCCTTGAAAGGGACACCCAGCTCCTCCAACACCAGCAACGTCAGGATCATCGAGAGGGCGGCATTCGTCGAAGCCGTTGCCGCACAGCCGGAGGCCCGACGGCTGTGGGGGATATAGTACCCGGGTACCTCACGAGCAAGCCTGGCAGCCAACCAAAAGGGGGCGGCCCAACCCACCGTTCTGGACCTGATGACGTGCGGGACAAGTCGGCGCACGAAGGAAGGATTTGGAAGGAGAAGTTCTAGTTGGAATAGGAATTATTGTAAAGAAGGAAAGGATTCTTAGAGATAGGATCAGCTACAAACCGACTTGTAACCCTGCCCCCCGATATATAAGGCGGGCAGGGACCCCCTCCAAAACAACCCAAGACATCTCATCTCAACTCATAGCGAAATCCACGCAATACAACACCCCAAAACAGGACGTAGGGTATTACGTCGAGTCGACGGCCCGAACCTGTCTAAACCCCTGTGTCTGTCCAACCTAACCATCTTGCTTACGATCTTTGCGATCTTCCCTGCAATACAAATCACTTCCGTGGGCTACCCCGTGGAAGACTGCCGGAGATAATATCACCGACAGTGGCGCGCCAGGTAGGGGGTATCGCCGAGATCAATCTAGTAAGCTTGATGGATCGTGTCAAGATCTTGGACAGCTGCAATCTCCCGGACGTCGACGGATTCAAGATCCATTTCTGGGACGTCATCACCGCCGCCTTGGATACCCAAGCGGCAGGAGCTACGATCGCCACGGAGGTTTCCTCTCTGGCGCCGACTTCGGCCGTCACGGCCCAATCCGGTCCGATCGCATCTGATCGTGCCGGTTCTACCCTGCTGAGTCCATCGCAAAATGCGAGGCCCAACCAGTCGGGAACAGATCTACAATCACTCGGTTCCAATCCGGCTCCTGAGAGTCGCGTCGCCGAGTCATCTCAGAGCGTAAACGCTCAACCGACGCGCATCCAGAGCCCTGAGGTCATCACCGTCCAGACCCCTGGCTTTTGCGCGCTTGCTCAGAAGCAGAAGATGAAGGACATCGTCCAGGCGGATGATTCCCTCTCTGGGAGCGACTCCTATGAGTTAAACCCATAGGGACCCTCAATCCTGGACGACCTGCCGGAAGGTTACACAGTGTCCGACGCCTCTATGGAGCCGGAACTGTTAGGATCACCCGGAGAACTAACTCCGAGTAGCTTGGAGCGTTATATGCCCACATCCGACTTCTCCGAGTCCGAGGAAGACTACCTCGCGCAAGAAGGAGTTGGGTCATACTGCTACATGGTGGCGCCAGCGAGGCCACCCAATCCTGTGTCAGAAGACGAGGTCACCCCAGCTGAGGAGACGACTGAAGCCAGGGACCAGCGTCGAGGACGCAACGCCAGTCGGGCGACTCGCAGAGCCGCACGACCGCACGGAGCCACCGCATCAGGATCTGGCACTGCTCGACTCCAGGAACCATGCTCTGAAGATCATCGTCGTCAACGGGATCGGCACGACAGGAGGAGCACCCGGAACTTGATGCGCGACGGCATGTTCGAGTGCAACGGATACGACGTCTACGAGACGCCAGTCCAGAACCTCGTCACCATCAACGAGGAAATCAGTCGGCTGCCACCCAGCACTCCAGGCCTGGAAAAGGTAAGGGCTCTCGTGTAGGCCGCCTCCGTCCAGGTTCACCAGATGCAGGGCAGAGCAACCACGGTCGCTTCTGAGCCCGGTCCGTCTCGACGCTGGGCCAGTGGTGGATCGGATTGTGACGAAGACCTTCGCACCACGATCAACAGAGATCGAGACGCGAGGGATGTCATCCGCAACAGCACCGAAGAGCGCCATCGTGAGGAAATCCGACGGCGCGAAGAATACGATCGGGATCATGGAAATCCCCGTCGTAACTCCAACAGGAGCGGCTACTCGACGGAGTCAGACTACTCTGACCCCTCTGGTAGTCCAAGGCGCGGCAACGACGGCGGTCGCACTCCGCCACGAGGACGAGCGCTTCCACCACCCAGGCGACCGACTCCGCCAAGGGAGCGAACTCCACCGCGCAGCAGAACCTACCGACGGGACCGAACTCCACCCAGGACTCGGAACTATCGGAGGACCCGTTCCCCGCCCAGGGACCGGGATCGCAGGAGGGATAGCACTCCCCCAAGGACAACAGACGGCTCGGGTCCGAGCGGTTCCCGCCCTAGAGGTCGGATCGGCGGATTCCAGTCGTTCACTGAGCGCTTGAGAAGCGTGACATGGCCCAGAGGCTTCAAGCTGTCGGATATCGACAAGTACGACGGAAAGTCAGATCCATCTCAATGGCTTCAGATCTACTACACCGCCGTACAAGCGGCTGGCGGCGACGAGGACGTGATGGCGAATTACCTTCCCATCATGCTCACCAAGGACTGCCGCAACTGGCTGGCAGGACTCCCGCAGGACGCCATCGACAACTGGGATCAGCTTACCGCACTCTTTGTCTGTAACTATCTCGGTACCTGGGAAAGGCCCGGGAGCAAGCGGCTCCTCGGCCAGATCAGACAGCGCAAGAACGAGACCCTGCACGACTTCGTGCGCAGGTTCTCGGAGAAGCGCAACTCCATCACGGACGTGACGGATCAGGAGGTTATGACAGCCTTCCAGCACGGCATCTCCGACGGAAGACTGATTCACAAGTGGACTCGAAGCCACCCGCGACTGTCAATGACATGTTCCGGATCGCTAGCACGTGGGCAGACGCAGAGATCGCGGAAAAAGAACAGCTCAGCGAGCTCAGGAGCCGCTGGGAAGAAGAGTGCTACGGGCTCAAGCGAGCCTTTACTGGGGGCAACAGAGGCCCTCCCTAAAGAAAGAGGAACGATGGTTCCCCGCGAGACGACAGGCGGAATGACGAGCCCGGCGACGACTTCCAGGAAGCCGACCGAGTGGTTCGCATGATCTATGGCGGACCGGAGTTCGAGTCGAAGCGCCAGCAGAAGCTCACCCATCGCCAAGTCATGCACGCGAGGGAACCACCGGTACCTGAGTACCTTAAGTGGTCGGAAGTTCCGATCACCTTCACCCGGGAAGATCACCCAAACTTCATACCGAAACCCGGGTCCCACGCCTTGGTAGTAGCCCCGACGATCCGCAACGTTCGGCTCACCAAGGTGCTAGTCGACAGTGGCAGTGGCTTGAACATCCTCTTTGCTAACACATTGAAGGAGCTCGGCCTGACTACTCTCGACCTAAGTCCCCCCCAATCCGCGTTCTACGGTTTGATACCGGGAGAAGGGGCGGAACCACTCGGACACATCACATTGCCCGTTACCTTCGGAGACCGGAACAACTACCGGACCGAGCACATGCAGTTCACGGTGGCGAACTTTGAAACTGCATACCACGCCATCCTCGGGAGGCCAGTGCTCGCCAAGTTCATGGCGATTCCTCACTACGTCTACTTGCAGGTCAAGATGCCAGGACCTAAAGGCGTAATCACCGTCTTGGGGGACATCCGAGTCGCTTACACATGCGAACAGGAAACCCTCAACGCGGCAGCTGCCCTGGACATGTCCAAGCGCATGGAGCAAGTACTGGCTGCATCACAGGAGGTGGACAAGGACTCTCTGGAGATCCCCGCCAAGAAGCCAGCAAGAGAAGCCATCGCGCCAAGCAAGGAGACGGAGCTGAAGAGGATCTCTCTGGACCTAGATGACCCGAAGAAGACGGCCATCATCGGGGCAGAATTAGACCCCAAATAGGAAGAAGTGCTCGTCAAATTCCTAAGGGAAAACGCCGACATATTCGCGTGGAAACCATCTGATATGCCAGGTGTCCTAAGGGAACTTGCCGAGCACTCCTTGAAGGTCAATCCGACTGCCAAACCGATGAAGCAGAGGCTTCGTCGATTCGCGCAGGACCGCAAGGAGGCGATTAGGGCAGAGATTACAAAGCTGCTAGCTGCTGGTTTTATTCAGGAGGTGTTCCACCCCGACTGGTTAGCTAATCTAGTTCTTGTAAGAAAAAAGAATAATAATGATTGGAGAATGTGCGTCGATTATACAGATCTCAACAAAGCCTGCCCTAAAGACCCCTTCGTTCCCCCCCCCCCCCGCATCAATCAAGTCGTCGACTCCACGGCAGGCTCCGCCCTGCTCTGCTTTCTCGATTGCTACTCAGGCTATCACCAGATAGGCCTAAAGCTGGAAGATCAGATAAAGACCGCGTTCATCACGCCGTTCGGTGCCTTTTGTTACAACACAATGGCCTTCGGTCTGAAGAACGTAGGCGCAACCTACCAGAGGACGATCCAAGCATGTCTGGATCAATTGATCCCAGACATAGCAGAAGCTTACATTGATGACATCGTGGTCAAGATCATGAACCCCGAGGACATGATAGGGAATCTGACAAAGGTCTTCGAACGCCTACGTGTATTCCGGTGGAAGCTCAACCCGGAAAAGTGTGTCTTCGGAGTACCCTCAGGTAAACTACTCGGCTTCATGGTCAGCAACCGCGGGATCGAGGCAAATCGCGAAAAGATCACGGCCATCACCAAGATGCTACCACCAACCTGTCAGAAGGATGTGCAAAAGCTCACTGGATGCATGGCAGTGCTCGGTCGTTTTATATCACGACTCGGCGTTCGCGGATTGCCGTTTTTCAAGCTGCTCAAGAAGCAGGACAAGTTCGTGTGGGATGACGAGGCGAAGCAATCTTTCCAGGAACTCAAATATTACCTGCAGAGTCCGCCCATCCTCGTCCCACCTCAACTAAGAGAACAGCTCTACCTCTACATCTCTGCTACTCCCCGAGTGGTTAGCACGGTACTAGTGGTCGAGCATCCTGAAGAAGGACACGCATATGGAGTTCAGCGACCAGTCTACTTCGTCAGCGAAGTCCTGACCGTATCTAAGGTACGCTATCCCCATGTGCAGAAATTACTCTACAGAGTTCTCATCTCAGCAAGAAAGCTGAAGCACTACTTTGAGGCCCACCCAATCTCGGTTGTGAGCGAAAATCCTTTAGGGGAAATTCTCCATAACCGAGACGCCAGCGGCCGAATCGTCAAGTGGTCAATAGAATTGGCCGCCCATCATATAACCTTTGTTCCACGTACTGCTATCAAGTCTCAGGTCTTGGCCGACTTCGTAGCAGACTGGACAGAGAACCAAGCTCCGGCTGACTACGAGGTAGTTGAGTACTGGGAGATGTACTTTGATGGCTCCCTCCAGATCAAAGGACGTGGCGCAGGTGTACTCCTGATCTCTCCAAGTGGACAGGAATTAAAATACGTCCTTCAAATCATGTTCCCAGTATCCAACAATGCAGCCGAGTACGAAGCAGCCTTGCACAGTCTTCGCATCGCAGTATCTTTGGGTATCAAACGCCTGATGGTACGCGGGGACTCTGCTCTGGTCATAAACCAGGTAAACAAGGACTGGTCTAGGACCAACGAGAAGATGGACGCTTACTGCGAGGAAATCAGGAAGCTGGAAGGGAAATTCTATGGCTTAGAGTTCCATCACGTGGTGCGCGACCATAACAAGGCAGCAGATGAGCTTGCTAAGATGGGGTCCACCCGTGAAGGCGTCCCACCCGGAGTTTTCATACAAGATCTTGTCAAACCATCTATCAAGATAAACCCGGATGGCACTGTCGCGGAGCAACAAGTCGGAGAATCCCCGGAGTCAGCCACATTAGTGGTAGACGAAGCGTTGGACTGGAGGACCCAAATCATCGACTATCTTGACAGCGGCATATTGCCCACAGAGGTCGCGGATGACAAGGATCTAAATTCGCTCCACGAACAAATCGTGCGGCGCAGCAAAAGCTACGTCATTATCGGTGACAAGTTGTATCGTCGATCTAGAGCTTCTCAAATTCTCCAAAAGTGCGTAAGTCGCGCAGAGGGTGTTGAGCTCTTGACAGACATACACAAAGGAATCTGTGGTAATCACGCCGGGGCTAGAACCATCGTTGGTAAAGCCTTCCAGTCTGGTTTCTACTGGCCGACTGCTGTAGCAGACTCAGAAAACATCGTGCGGCGCTGCAAAGGGTGTCAGTATTTTGCAAGCCAAATACACGCACCCGCACAACAGCTGCAAACCATACCAGCGTCCTGGCCCTTCGCTTGTTGGTGCTTGGACATGATTGGTCCGTTCAAGAAGGCTCCTGGTGGTTTTGACCATGTCCTAGTAGCTATTGACAAGTTCACCAAGTGGATCGAGGTGAAACCAGTCAGAAAGCACACGGCAGCCAAGACCATCGAGTTCTTCACCGACATCACCCACCGCTTCGGAGTCCCAAATCGTATCATCACAGATAATGGTACGAACTTTGTGGCGCAGGAGTTTAAAGACTGGTGCAGCAAGAGGAGCATCAAGCTATGCCCTGCATCCGTGGCGCACCCAAGGGCCAATGGCCAGGTTGAAAGAGCCAATGGCGAAATAATCAAGGCGCTCAGGGCCCGGATATTCAAGCAGCTGAAGCAACATGATGGACGATGGATCAAGGAGTTACCAGCTGTAGTCTGGGGGCTGCGCACCCAACCGAGTCGTGCCACGAAGCAAACTCCGTTCTTTCTGGTTTACGACTCGGAAGCTATCCTACCAACAGACCTCGCATACGGCTCCCCCCGAGTGGAGTTCTATGATGAATACGACGCGCAAGTGGCACGCATTGAAGACCTCGACAGCATCGAGGAGAAGAGATTGGCTGCCCAGATCCAAGCCGCGCGTTACGCTCAGGTCCTGCGACGGTATCATGATCGAACAGTTAAGCAGAGATCTTTTGAAGCAGGCGACTTGGTTCTGAGGAGGAAGCAAGACACCAAGGGCGCGCACAAGCTTGCGTCCCCTTGGGAGGGGCCATACATCATCAAGTCAGTGAGTCGCCCAGGCTCATATCGCCTCATGACGGAAGACGGCGTAGACATCCCAAATCCATGGAACATCGAGCACTTACAGCGTTTCTACGCCTGATTCAGTTATGTATTCATCTTTTTTGTTTAGATTTGTTTTTTCCGAGTGATTTTGGAGGGTAATCACCCCCAGTCACGACTCGGTAGATTTATAATGAGTTATCAATAAAGTTGATTTCATCTTTCATCTATATCTACTACTCGAATTTCCTCTTTCGCGTCACGCACATAAAGTATGAGTGGCACAAACTTTAAATCGAGAGGGAAAGTACTCGCCAAGTCAAAGCTCTAAACGTACGACAAAGACTCTGCGGCATGAGACTGAGACCAACGAGGCTAATCTACTCCGTAACAGGTCAACCACTCACAAATTAAGGCCAGCGCAGAAAGAAAGGGAGTAGTAGTCCCATAAAAACTTATATACAATAGCAAAAGCTTAAACATTGTTCAAGAGTACTACTTATACCAAATACTACAAATATTCTATGCAAATTACACTGCAGGATCACCAACACCAGACGGGGCCGCTTCGTCAGAGTCATCAACAACGTCCTTGGACAGGACATTGGCGATAGGCTCGACTTCAAGGAGCAGTCTGCTCACATCATCTTCGGAGGTGCCAGCAGCGTATCCGCGGCCGAGTGGCTCCAGGTCCGATGCCGGGAACAGAGATTTGAGCACCGCCAGGACATGACCGCAGCTGGCCTGGCTGATGGAGCAAAGCTGTCGCCGGAAGAAGCGTGGAAGCGCCCGAACGCGGTCGAGGATAGAAGCCGAAGATGATGATGTCTCCGGCTCGATCTCCTCCGCCACCACTCGGACAGCATCTTCCAGCGCGATCTTCTCGGCGCGCAGTGCCTCCGCCTCGCCTTGCAGCCGAGCCACTTTGGCAGTGAGCTCTGCAAATTGGGACATAATCCGATACCGGTAATCTACAGAAAGTTAGATCTGGATAATATATTCACGTCTGACAGGAAAACAAACAGGGAATAACATACCTCTAAGCTCATGCACGGCCTGGGCTTCGTTGAGTCTAGCCTGCTCCACCTCTCCGCGAAGATCGCGACTGGTGCGTTGGGTTTCCTCCAACTCGGCCTGGTGTTGGGTCGCAGCAGCTTCGAGTTCAGCCACTCGGGCCACCAAGGAGTCGGCCTTAGCGACTGCATAAGAAAGTTCTTGAATCACCGAGGATTTTGCCTCGGCATCAGCAGCTAAGTCCTGCAAAGAAAAGTCAGATGACAAAACAAATAGGTGTACCACTCGGTACTCAACCTCAACAAGAAAAGTGGCTCAGGAAATACCTTGGCTATTTGGCCCATACGATGATGGAGCGACATGAACTCCGCCAGAGGAGTCATGGGAGCACCACCACCTGGAGCGACGACCACCGCAGGAGCGACTTCGACCCCCGCAGCTTGGGGATCCTCCATCGCAGCAGCCTGTTCAACCACAGGAGCAGGCTGGGGGCTGCCCTGTGGAATTGGCAGTGCAGTCGGCGATGCTGGGGCAGGACTCGGCGGAGGCAGGGTTGGTTCTCGCAGCGACTCTGGTGGCGGACCTACAGGCTGATCGCTGAGAAGATCAGCCGAGTGGGACGACACCTCTGGCACTTGGATTTGTGGGATCTCTGTCTCAACGACCGACTGAGGCGCAGGACCCGCAAAGGGGATCTCAGACGGCGTACTATAGGATAAAGCATATATGGATTAATCACAGAAAAACATAAAGGACAATCAAAGGATGACAATGATACTTACAGAGTAGATACGCGCATTCTCGGGCGCTTTCCTTTCCGAGTGGGGGAAGGAAGGTCCCTCGGACTTGCAGCACTCAGAGGTACTATTGCAAGGGGCGACTGCTCCGAGCTGATAATTGGGGGCGGGATTGACGACTCGGCACCACCAGCTTCGTCTTCATCTGAGTCAGATGATTCGGAAAGGAGGAGTTGGTGACGGCTCGGCGCATCCCCAATCACGATTCCCGTTGAAATCTTCCGCTTCTTCGGGACAGGGGCAGCCTTCCCACCACTCGGAGATAGCACGTCTGGAGAAGGTGAGGACGACAGAGTGATATCAGAGTCATGCAGGTCACTCTCACTTCCTCCGACTGCTTCTTCAACATCACCGGCTCTGCGCCGAACCGGCTGATCCACTCCCTTTGGCATCTCAGGCAAAGGAGGGAGAGATACAAAGGCAGCTCGACCCTGCAAAAGTTGGGTTCAGTTCTTTACTGAGATTACACCCAATGGGTGGAATTGAAACATAAAACAGCAAGCAGACTAGGTTAAATACCTCAGGGCGTGGATTCGATAAGTTGTACGCCGGAGGACAATCAGTAGTCCGCAGAGAAGTCCCAGACACAAAGAATTTGCCAAGCCGAGCTGCGGCTTGGCCCTTGTCAACACGCTCGGGGGCTTCACGCGTGTTGTCCCCCTCAGCGTAGTATTAATACGCCGGATGAGCCCGCTGCTTGAGGGGCTGGATCCGGCGCAGCACGAAGTTGGCTGCCACTCCTACGGTAGACAACCCTCTGTCCTTCAACTGGGCTATGAGACCCAGCAATTCCCGAACCTCGTCCATCTCACTCTCCTTGGGAAGAGCAGTCCAGGACTGGGAGGGAACAGGACGTGAATCGATTTCAGGGGAAATGGCAGGCGAGTGGTTTCCTACGTAAAACCACTCGGACTGCCATCCTTTGTTGGAGGTAAGAAAAGGAATATCAAAATACTCCCGGGTTCGACCCTCGCGGAGTTGGAATCCGGCGCCTCCGACTACTCGCGGGCACTCGGTTCCAGGGTAAGGTTTCAACAGAAAAAGGTGAAGAAAAAGATTGAAGTGAGGCTCTATCCCAAGATAGGCCTCACAGAGGTTGATGAAGATGGCGATATGAAGAATAGAGTTGGGATTCAGTGCGCAGAGACTGATCCCATAGAAATGCAGCAGCCCGCAGAGAAAAGAATGCGCGGGCACGCCAAAGCCGCGCAGAAAGAAAGACTCGAACACCACCAAATCAGAGGAATTTGGGGTGGGGAAAGACTCACCGGAGGCTGCGCGCCACTCGGCGGTTTGCTGGTCTGGGAGGATGCCGTCGATGACATGCTGCTCGAGACGCCTGGTGGTGGTGATGGACTCCATCCACTCGGCGGCGCGATCCACGGCGACTTCGACGGCGGCCTTGGCCTTGACCGACCGAGCCCTTCCCGGCGACCTCTCCTTCCGCTTCAGGGCTTCCCTCCTCTTCGGCGCCATGGCAACGAGCGGGGGCTGAGGATTGAGGATGGAAGTTGCGGGAATGGATCTAGGGTTTGCTCTCGCGCGTGGAGGAGAACTTGAGCACAGGGAAGGCAAATGGCGAGTAAAGGAAGAAGATTGCGGCGGGGATGGCTTATAATGGAATGAATCGTTCCTCCCGCGCGCGGCGCGATGCGTGTCTCGGGAACTCAACCGACGCAGGCACGTCCCGTCGCTTTGAATTCAAAGGTGCGGTAAGGAGTCGCGATATCTCGCGATATTCTGCCTTTAGTAAGGCAACCGTTAGTTTCCCTAGGAAACAACGGACTTTACGGGATTAATGGGCCTAAATGGGCTGAAATATAGCACGACCTTTCGGTTCTGTTACATTAACAAATTTGTGGGTTCTTGAGCTAGTGTTCAGGGGCAGAAACCACTCGGTCGTGAGGCTAAAATTAGTCGACGGCCAGACTTGCTTTTGCAATTAATATTGTATCCTTGCAATTGATTTTTACGTAAGGCATGCGATATTATCGCTAAATTCGCTCAGAAGTCTGGGTCAAGTGCTGACAAGTATAAATCTTGCGAGAAGGTGGCTTACCATATGGTCAAGTTGGGTCGTGGGACACGACTCGGGAGTCACGCCGAGTTCAAAGAACTTGAGAACAGAATCCTTAAGAAGGGGAAACAAAAAAGCCCTAGAAGGAGAAAATTATCCGAAATCCATGTCCAGAGGCATGGGGGCTGAAAAGTTCAGTCAGGATCCACGGCTTTCAGAGTCTTGACACGATCGTGCCGAGTCGAATCAAGACTCGGGGGCTACACCCAATGGGTGCACCTGGAGGTGCACACCATTGATGGTTTAAGTTCAAGAAGAAATTCATTATATTTTATTTTTGACCCTCGACCAGAATATTCTATTCTGCTCAAGGCTCGGGGGCTACACCCAATGGGTGCACCTGGAGGTGCACACCATTGAAGATCAAGATATAAATGGAGAAAAAGTTGAAGACCTTTGGCCAATTTCATATTAAAATTGCCCAAAGCTCGGGGGCTAAGTGTATTCACTTCGCTTTCGCGTCGTGAAAAAGAGCACTCCTTCCCCTCACTATGGCCATAATTGAAGAATTGTTTTCAGGAACGTCTGATCATGCACTCCGATCTTCCTCGAAACCACTCGGATCTTCTTCGAAATCACTCGGATGAGGTCTTAGACAACTTAAGAGCACTCGGATCGTGCAAGAAAAGACAGATCAATTATAGCCAACGATCGGCCAAGAAGTGCTCGGGGGCTACTGTGGGGGATATAGTACCCGGGTACCTCACGAGCAAGCCTGGCAGCCCACCAAAAGGGGGCGGCCCAACCCACCGTTCTGGACCTGATGACGTGCGGGACAAGTCGGCGCACGAAGGAAGGATCTGGAAGGAGAAGTTCTAGTTGGAATAGGAATTATTGTAAAGAAGGAAAGGATTCTTAGAGATAGGATCGGCTACAAACCGACTTGTAACCCTGCCCCCCGATATATAAGGCAGGCAGGGACCCCCTCCAAAACAACCCAAGACATCTCATCTCAACTCATAGCGAAATCCACGCAATACAACACCCCAAAACAGGACGTAGGGTATTACGTCGAGTCGACGGCCCGAACCTGTCTAAACCCCTGTGTCTGTCCAACCTAACCATCTTGCTTCCGATCTTTGCGATCTTCCCTGCAATACAAATCACTTCCGTGGGCTACCCCGTGGAAGACTGCCGGAGATAATATCACCGACAACGGCCCCTTGCCCAGGCCGATCGGCCTGGGGCAGGCCGGCCGGCCTCCCCTCGCCGCCTCTCTGGCTCGCCTTTGGGCAAAGCCTCCCTCCGTGATCCTAAGGAGGAGGGTCAGGGGAGTTCACTGCCGAAGACGCCCCGAAGGCCAACTACGGGACTTTTGTCCCCAAAGAAGGCCATCGGGAAGCGCCTCGCCGCCTCTCCGCTCAAGAAGGAGATCGTGCCGCTGTTCATCTCCACCTCGTCGGAGTACTCACCGCAGTACACTCCGGGAAGTCCTAGCCCTCCACGCCGGGAAGGGCCAGGCATCGGGAAGGGGCTCTTCTTAGCCCCTAAGAAGCCCAGTGAGGGGAGGAAGCGCTTCATGATGCCCCCTCCGATCCAAGGACCTCCCGGGCAGATGGAGTGGTCCGAGGAAGAGGAGGAGGAGGACGTGGAGGAGCTGAGGAGGAAGCTCGCCGCGCTGCAGCTCAAGGTCAATAACATGGACGAGCGCGTGGCGGAGGCGGTGATCGGGCAGATGGAGGCCGATGACAAGATTGAGATCCTTCGCAAGGCAATGGCCTCTAAGGTCAAGCGCCTAGCGAAGGCCACCGGCAATGAACACCTCTATCGCCCGAAGGAGGAGTAGTTAGGCTAGGATTAGTTTAGTTTTTGGGTGCTTAGTTTAAATTTCCTTTTGATTCATTTCATTCAAATTTCCCTTTGTATTCAGCACCCCCATGTTTGTTTCCCTTCATTTGGGAATAAAATAAAATTATTTATGAAGTGACTCATATAAAAAAAGTGAATGGTTGGTGCACACTTGTGTGCCAACCAACCCCTCGGACTGATATTTCAGTGAAGCACGCAGAAACACTGATGTACAGGAGGTGTACTAGTCGCTGGCCAAGGCAAGACTCGACCTGGCACAATGCCAGGCCGGCCGGCCCCCTACTGTAGCCGCTCGAGGAGATCCCGTGCCCACTGCGTAATCTCGCGAATCACATAAACGAGGAACCTGAATCGGGACGCCTGGCTACAAGGCCAGGCCGGCCAGCCTGCACTGGGCCGATCGGCCTGGGCCTGTGGCCGTCGTCGTCGACTCGACTCCAGGACACGGTTTGCAACCCCTACATTTGATCTTTTCATGATTTTGATCTAAATAAAACTCCTGGCTAAATAATTTTTAAAACTTGATCAAAACTCATGAAAGTGAACCCCTGCGCATGGCACCTTGGATATACCTGTGATATTTCATGAGAAAATATTTCATCTCCTTGGAACTTTTTGATAGGATTGCCTGATTCTCGTTAATTGATTCTTATGATATGATGATTTGAGAAGTTGAGCCTCTTGATTCGAGGTTTTGGAGATTGTTTTTGAAAATAAAATTTAAGGCAACCCTTGTTATCATCAACTTGAAGTGTCCTATCCAAAGCCATATAACAAACTCAAGTTGAAGTTTCTACATAGCTACCTTCTAAATTTTGAGCTTGCTCGAATTACTTGCCTT
The DNA here is from genome assembly GCA_015476505.1 of Urochloa ruziziensis. Lineage (NCBI taxonomy): Eukaryota > Viridiplantae > Streptophyta > Magnoliopsida > Poales > Poaceae > Urochloa > Urochloa ruziziensis. Next base: position 25,527,627 of record CM027122.1, on the reverse strand, counting down.
CACGTTCGTGCTATCTTGTTCATCATGGCCATCCACGTACACGAGCATCAATAAAGTCCAAATTGTCGAAAGCTCTTCATCCCCCTGAAAAAAAATGAAGAAAGGAATGATACACTCCTTATCTTCAGAAAGAAAAAAAAGAGAAAGAGAAAGGGGAAAGATGAAAGATGCTTGAACAAGGACTCAAACATCAAAGTACACATGCACTTGGCCAAGATGTATGAGTAGTAGGAATGATTAGACAAGTTCTTCGATCTTGCAAAATAAATAAAGAAGAGTGAGCAACATCTCAAAAGCTCCACCTTACAACATAGAGAGGCTTGATTCTAAGCCCAGGGGAGGATCCAAACACTATGTTTTGTATAATTTGTGGGTGCAGGAGCAACCAAGCAAAAGATGAGCCACATTAGGCACGAAGCCAGGCCGGCCGGCCTATGCCAGGCCGACCGGACCCCTTCTGTGGCCACTTGCCACGTCACTGATCCAGGAGATCACAAACACAACACAAATGATCATGAGACGTGCGATCAACGTCGGTTTGATCCAAGAACCCGAAAGGCCTAAGCTACATTTGCATGGATTGAAGGGCCCACCAACATTGGATTCTCGGACAGCTTTGATCCAAAACAACTGTTACCGACCTCAGGGAGCAATCCAGAGCGTCCCTGAAGAAGGCGGTGCCACGGGGCAGCCAGGCCAGGCCGATCGGCCTAGCCTAGGCCGGCTGGCCTCCCCCAGAGGCCGCCACCTGTCCCCCTTCGCGTGGCAGTTAAGCAGAAGGTTAGCTTAAGCTTGACGCCTGCAACCGCCCTTGAAGACTATAAAAGGGACCCCCCTTTACCTTGAGAAAGTATCCATCAACCATCCAAAGGAGAGAAGAGTAGCTTAGTGGTCTTTGCTCTCATCTTTAGAGTTAGAGTAGGGAGAGAGTGGGTGAGTTGCTCGGGTGACAGCCGAGCTTTGTAGAGAGAGTCCGGGATTTCTCTCTCGGTCTCGTCTCAACATTTCCGCCCCCGAGGAATATATTCAAGAGTTATCTTCAGTAAGTCCTCGGTCTCTTGTCTTTAGTACCTCGCTAGTTTACAACTTACTTTCAGCAAGTTATCGTATTTATCTTGATCTGCGGGTACCTGACTCTGCGCGAGTGACATCGACTCTTGTTTGGGGTTTCCTCTATAGCCTTTCGCGTTGGGTGGAGGTCAGTGACTGAAAGCTTAGGCGTGGTGCCTGTGCTGGCTAGTCACCTCAGGTTGTGTTGCACCCCACGGAACTGCAGTGGTAGGCGGCAGGTGGTGACAACCCTGTCCGTCCTTTGTACTCCACCACGTTCGGGTGTACTCATAACAGTAGTGCTGAGCCCGAAAGAACCCCTCTCTCATCCCGTTCTGAGTTCTTCCCGTTCTAGCCGTCGAAGCAGATCAGAATAGATATAGATAGTTTGTCTGGGGTAACGAGTAGCTAACTAAAGTCAAGCTCTCTACCCATTTATCCTTTTGCTCCTTGGTGGGTCCGGTTAGAAAAGTTCTAGGCTAGTCGCGTCTACCGTTCCTTGGATTCGATATCCAGGTTCTTACTCCCCTGGTGAAAGGCTACATCGGACTCCGTGTGCTTGCGGATTTTAGTTAGGCTAAGGAGTGCCAACAATGATGTGGCCAGGGGAGGCCGGTCGGCCTAGGGTAGGCCGGCCAGCCTGGCTCTGTGCCAGGTTTGGTCCTGATTTCACCTGATTTGTCTTGCAAGCACAACTCATCCAAAACTTGTGGAATTTGTAAGTAAAAACATATTTATGTATGGAACATGGTATGATCAGTCCTAATTTTACCGAAATGTTGATGGTCACTACGAGGTTATAATGGCCGTCAACACACCCCCAAGCTTAAACTCTTGCTCTTCCTCGAGCAAGGCTAAAACTCTAGGTTAGGCGGGTCAGGAGTTGCTTCAATGTGTATACCCTTTAGGTACCTTGTGCTTAAGCCAAAACTCAACAAATCATTTGAACAAGTTGGCATAAAAGAGATCTCATACCATTGTTCAACGTGGGGCTGCATAGAGCTCATGTCTTGGGTTACTGAGAGCCTGAACGGTCATTTTCAAAGTAATTCCTGCAGCTTTTCAAGTTCCATCTCGAAGATATGAATTTTTTTCAAAAGATAGTTTGAATCATTCCCTGATGGTACTCTCGAGTCACTCAAGGTGTATAATCCTCACTTTTGGTCGAGTATGACCAACTCTTCCTATTCTAAGGCTGAAGTGGAGTTTATAGGAAGGGTCAAAGTGGCATACCTTGGTTACTTTTGTCGTCGAGTCGAAGAGTGGTTCGCGAGCGATGGCACTCGTCAACTCCCGGTCTTTGGAATTCATGGGTTTTCAAGTGGAGAGGGAGACGATGGTTATGCTCAAAAGGTCTTGGGACTCCTTGTTCTCTCTCTCTCTCATAATTTTGAGATGCTTTTCTTTCTTTGTTGGAGCATTGGTCCCCAACTTCCTTTCTCTTATTTTTTCTAATGCATCTCTTCTCTCATTTTGATAACAGAGAGGATTTCAACTTTGTATGGAGTATTTGAGGACCCTTAGGATGAGCTTTGTAATGGAGATGTTGCGAATGTATGTCAACGACGGTGGACATCAACCCCGGAGCAGGAAATTGATTTGTCGGACATCCTTGAGGCTAGCAATGAGGTGGATGTATGATGGAAAGACCGGTAGACGACAAGTGCCTTCTGCAAGCGGACTTCACCATTCGACAAGACTCAAAGCAACTCAAGATAGCGTATGGTAGCTCATAAGATATAACCTTTTAGGCTTTGGATAGGACATTTAAACCATTGGGGAAGATTTGCCATGTAACATTTTTATAAAAACTTCCGAGAGGTTCCTTACTAAGCATACAATTATACTTCAAAGCAAACCATATAAAAACTCACAACAACTTAAACAATGAACATATGCTCTACTCCCACAGTTTAATCATGATGGATCCTTAAATGCCAACGAACTCAAATACTCGAAGAGTAAAGGGTTAAGAGCAAGGCACTTAGAGGGCACAAACTGAGCAACTATTCATCATTCCGAAGGTTATCAACCATACTTCCATACATAAAGACTTTTTGGAGCTTTTATTCAACATTTATTTAGGCTATTTATTTTTATTTATTATTATTATTATTATTATTATTATTATCATGGCAAGGAAAGGCAAGGCAAGGCAAACTGACAGGGGTACTACCGAACTTAACAGGGACTCCCCAAGGCTTCGACGAAGCTCACTGGTAGTGCTGGTTGGGGTCGTAATGCATGTAGTTGAAGAAGCCGTCAAGGTCCGTCTGGAGGGATGTGGTCATCCCACAGTTCTGCTGGGTGAGGTCGGTATTATGAGCGAGGTTATCGCTTATCTCCTGCTGTTGTAGGCTCACCGTGTCCAGCCTGGCATTGAGCTCCGAGATTCCCCAGGCGACCGGGTTCTCGTAGTCATACCTGGCGGACGCAGATGGTCCGACTTGCGGGCCATATCCTATCTCCTGGTAGTTGTCGTACGTTCCCTGATGCTGCTGCTGGCACTCGGTCTGCTGCTGCTGGTGGTATTCGGTTTGCTGCTGCTGGTTGTACTCAGGCTGAGGTGTGGTAGATGTTTCGGCTTCGCTATCATGCCTGGCCCGCCTCCCACGTGTCATGGGTCCTGCGACACTGTGGCGAGCGGGTTCCTTCCTCCTAAGCTGCAAGGTTAGACTTTTCGCCGATTTCAACGAAAGAGTTAGGCATGGAAGCTCGACTTCATCGATGAAACCGGGGTAGCACATAAAAAGAGTATGGCCAGGGCCCTCGCGCATCAAGTGGCCCTGGGTGAAATGGTCTAAACCGATGCAAGATTGATACTCCTGTGAAGTGGGTAGGAAGGAAACTTGAGCGCCCTGCAAAGCACCAACATGGGTGGCAATACGGGTGACTAGCAAGGTTATGTCAATCGTGGCTCGGCCAGTGGCTAACCTCTGCCACTCATCGAGCATGCTCATGACAGGTGAGAAACTAATTTTCTTTACCATGGCATAGAGGCACTCCAAATCAGGCAAAAGGCAAAGACGCAAATCAGCACGCGGATGGACTACCATGGCAATGCACTTTGCCAGAAAGCGAAGCGTGGTGTTATGGATAGAAGTGATGCTGTTTTTCCCAGAGAGAGGCTCACTTGTGATGCTATCCCACCATTAGGCACGGTTGTATCGGTGGTTAGTCACCAAAAGGTTAGTAGTCAATGATGCATCTCTTGTGGAAACCAAGAGCCTCACTGAGCTGTTTCGGGCTCAAGATAAAATCCTCATTGAAAAACTGAAAACGGATGTTCATCTCAGTGGGAAGAACCTCAACTTTCAAACTCATCAAAAATTCCATAGTTAGAAAATACGAACCTGTTTCTGAGACGGGGTAGAAAGTTTGCCATCTGACATTGTTGAAAGCCCGTTCCATGTTTCCCCCGAGACTGGTCTTGATTAGCAGCATGGCGTCGAAGTACATAGCGTGACTGAAGACACGGTTCTAGAGCTTGTCAAGCACCGCTCTCTCTTCCTCGGACCTAGCGATGATGTGCTCGACCCGGGTCATGATCCGGATACAGAGCCTGCTCCGGGGCACCTCTTACCTCTCACTCTCCTGGGACACTGTGTCCAGTTGAGATGAATCAACAGACATAGTTTCTCGGGAAGTAGAGGAGCTTCAGGATCGCCCTGAACTCGAAGAGCCTAGCTTGGTCACCACTCCCCTGTGCCTTCTCTTTTGCCTTAGTCCACATGATTCCTGCAAAAGATTAGTTCTACAATACCCTAAGGAAATCAAGGGTTAGGCAATCAGCAGTTAGGCGTTCTTGTGGGAGGTTAATCACCACAACTCGGTTAGTCGTTCTTGTGGGGAATGAACCACCACAAACGTTCTCATTCAACCGGAAGAGGTTTGTTCACACAAGAATTTAAGGATAAATTTCAGCAGATTTTTCTCGTGGTTGAACTCTAATCATGCTTAGAGATTTTCGAGAGTTTTTAAAGCAGAGAAAGAGTGCAGCGCTGCGAAAGCTTGCGTATCTGCACTTGGGGCGATTTGATGAAGTGCTGAGCACCGGCTTTTATAGAGGCGTGGCAGGGGAAGGCCGGTCGGTATGTGTGAGGCCGTTCGCCCTGCACATGGCACCGGTCGTGCCCATCCTTCTATCGGTGGTCACCTTGCTGCTCATGGTGCTGTTGGTTGGTGAAGATGGGATAGCAACATGGAGAGAGGCCGGCCGGCCTAGGTGGAGCCGAACGGCCTGGTGCCATCCCCATTTTCCTCCATCTTTCTCATGTTATGCCCATGCACGATTGCTAGTTGCCTGCTGAGTGATCTGGCCATTGTTGCTGACAAGGGGGGGGCCGGTCGGCCTAGGTGGGGCCGGCCGGCTTAAGATTTTGGCCGAAAATTTTTTCTTCCTTTTTTTATATGCTAAGTGATGCATAAACAAAATATGGATGCGTGTTTTGAAAATTAAATATGGCCATGCTAATTGAAAGAATCGAAATGTAAGGAAAGGGAAAACCTATTCTATATGCAAATACAATGCAAGGATATGCACCATATACCTTATGGCGAGGGCTCAACTTTTACGTCCTGAGCAGAACTCTCCGAATTTTTGTTCGGGTCTGCTTTTACCCGCCATTCCTTTCGGACCATATGGGTCTTGGATTCAACCTCCTTATCGTGCTTTGCTTGCTCTTCCAGAGCTTTGGCTCTCGATATCCTTTGCCGTGTATGATAGCGGTCATGCCTTTTCTTTTCTTTGGCGGTGAAGGCTTCCATCATTCTCATGAGTGATTCTATGGTTGGCATCCTGGGATTTCTGGGTACGATTTCTCTGACCATATTGACTTGTTGAGGGGTTTCTTTAGGACAGTAGGAGAAATTTTCAGTTTCTCCGTTGATCCTAAGCTGAATGGTTCCTTTCCCCACGTCGATGTTTGCATTCGCAGTACTCAAGAATGGTCTCCCAAGAATGAGAGAGTTCTTGGCTTCGGCTTCCATGTCAAGAACAATGAAATCCGCAGGGACGAAGAAATCCCTGATCTTGACCGGAACATTTTCTGCGACTCCGAGGGGGTAGCAGACCGATTGATCCGCTAGCTGCAAACACATGGGCGTAGAGACGAGCGAAATGTGTTTAAGGTTATCGAAGACTACCTTAGGCATCACGCTGACGCTCGCCCCCAACTCACATAGGGCATTGTTAAAACCTTGGCCTCCAATTGAGCATGAAATCGTGGGGCAGCCAGGATCTTTCTTCTTCTTTAGGTGGGGCCCGAGTATAGCGAAATAACATTCCTCGGTTAGCTGCACCGTCTCCCTTGTGGATAGAGTCCTCTTATTTCCAAGGATATCCTTGATATACTTGGCATATGTCACGACCTGTAAAGCATCAAGAAGTGGCATATTGATATATATACTTTCTTGATTACCTCGACGAACTTGTCGAATTGTTCGTCGGCCACCGGTCTTCTCCTCCGTTCTGGGAATGGGAGGAAAGTGGGATCACAGCTGTCGCTAAAGACTTCTTGACAGGGATGGGTTCTTCGTCATCTTCCTCCTCGGCTGCTAGCTCGGCGTCGCTAACTTACTTTTGTTGGGTACCTGCATCTTGCGGATTGAGTGGACCCTGCGTGGACTTTCCAGTCCGCGAGGTCAGCGCACTAACATTTTCCTTGAAGGGAACCTCCGGTTGCCCGGTTAGCTTTCCCACATTGGGGTTAGGACAAGACGCAGCCAGCTGAGCTACTTGAGTTTAATCATTTTGTTGAAACTCAGCTGGTTTTAACAACGGAATTGAAAGCTTCAATCTGGGAGGCCATCGACTCCATAACTTTATCATTAGCAAGAAATTTCTTGCTAATGCTATCGTTCATTTGTTTTGGCCGTACCAGATGTCTTTTAAAGAGAGCTGAAAAACCGTTGTTAGAGCTATTACCTTGCTGTTGGCCGAAAGGGAAGTTGGGCTTGGAATTCTAACCTTGTTGAGGACGGAAGCCTAAATTATTATTGTTTCCAATGAAGTTGGCTTCCTCTTGCATCATCGGGCAACTGTCACCCGAGTGTCCTGCTTCTCCACATGTTTCACATGTGATTCTTTCCTCCATGATTTGATTCATCTCCTTACCAGGAGATTCCATCCTTTTCAAGAGGAGGTCCATCTTAGCTGCCAGCATATCGACGGAGTCAATCTAATGTCCTCCCTTTGTGCGAGGGGCATGTCTTCTCGATCAATGCCTAGCTACATCTACATCAAGCGAGAGGAAGGCTCCTCCCGCAGCTGCATCCATGAGCTCTTGCGATCGACGACTCAGGCTGTGGAAGAAGTTTTCAGTGATCAACCAATCTCCCACACTATGGTGGGGGTGGGCTGCAATGTACTCTTGTAGTCGCTCCCAAGCTTCTGGGACTGACTCTCCGTCTAGCTGCTGAAAGCTAGTGATTTTTTCCTCAGAGGGCGTTGGTGTTGCCCACCGGAAAATACTTGGTCAGAAATGCGTCCGCGCAAGTCTGCCATCGTCCTTCAAAAGATGCCTTGTTGGCATAGAACCACTCCTTGGCTTTCCCAAGCAAGGAGAATGGGAAAACTTGTAGGCGGATGTTGTTGATCGGTGTGCCATTGGGATTAATTGTGCTGCACACCTCCAGAAAGTTCCGAAGGTGAGCGTTGGTGTCCTCAATCGCCTTTTCGTAGAAAGGGCTGGCCTGAACCATATTGACCAGGCCAAATCTCAGCGCACTCCACCTAGGAAGTTATCCGAGGGTATCGTATTTATATTTCCGCAGGGAAGCAGAGTGGTTAAAATGTATTGAAGAATGAAATGATATATCTTGCTAGAAATATCAAGCCACTAAACCCAGGGGCACAAACTCTAAGGTTTGGGATAAAGGTCAAATAAATGACATGATAGAAGGTCTTAAAGAGCAGCGACACAGGAGCACCTAAATCTATAGAAAAGGAAAGACGTTCGGAGAGACCGGACCTAGACACTTCCTACCTCAGAGCGAAAGACACTCCAACGTTAACCTAGACTCTAGCTTAGACACCAGGAACAGAGCTCGCTTCGACGACTGGAATGGGAGAACCTCAGAATGGGGTGAGAGAGGGGGTTCTTCGGGCTCAGCACTACTATTAAGAGTACACCCAATGTGGTGGACTACGAAGGACGGACAGGACTGTCACCACCTGCCGCCTACCACTGTAGTTTCAGTGGGGTGCAACACACTTCCTAGTTAATCAACAAGCCAGACACCACATCTGCACTCAATGATTAAGATTTCCCTTGAGGCCTGTCAAGAGAAATCCCCGTCTTCCCTAAGGCGTCTTAAGTCACACCCGGTTTTCCACAGAAACCCGAATGCTGCCACATGTGTGCCCAGGAAGTCCACACAACACATATAGCTTACAAATATGGTATTACAGATAACACAATGCTTGAATAAAACAATTTACATCTGAGTTTACAGAAATTACACAGCGGAAGTCTATTTATTCAAGTTCTTCTAGTCGAGCCTCAAGTCCACAGGGACACCGACCGGTTGACCACAGCTCAGATGTACGAAGGGTCTTCTGGTAAATCTTCAGCCACTGCCTCAAATGCTGCTCCATCTAATTACCCGTCCAGGATTTTGTTGATTGAATGCAAGTGTAAGTATTCCATCATACTTAGCAAGTATAACAGGAATGCATGAAGGGTTAAGAGAAGCTTGACACGGTTGAACTGCATTTAGCACTTTTAGTTGGTTCATTTTAGCATTATCCAAATTACAACAAGTGTGAGAAACTCTCGGTTGTAAACCCCTTTAAAAAGATATAAGTATTACTTAGAACCATAGAACATCATCATCATCATCATCATCTTCTAATCAAAAAGGATCCAGGCCGCTCGTGACTGTGAGCACGGCTATCATAATAGATGTACACTCTGCAGAGGTTTCGCCCTTTACCCAACCGTTAGCGTAAAAGCTCATGTAACTTTCAACCCAACCATGCACGTACCACACTTCCTAGGTGTGAGTGCATAGGGACGCTGCAAGGCTTTTCACAAAACACCCTAACAAGCATAGTGGCCACTATGGTTTCGGCAAGGCGCATGACCCTGAGGCATCGAGATCGACCCATACTCACGACGCTCTGTGAGCGGTATCAATGGCATCCAGAGCGCTAAACCAACACGCGCAATGTGCGGAGCTCCCAGAGCGCAGGTAAGGCGCTCCCAACACGGGACATTGCCAACGGGGTAGAGCCTACGGATCTCATGTAGCAACATAAGACCGTCCTCGATAGATCAAGTCCACACTTAAAATCCACACCCCCCACTTAGTGCCTTTCGGTAACCACTAGCAAGCTAGAGACGTACATGTTACTTGTCCAAGACCAGAGCCATAATAGTTACGGCGGCGACGACAGGTTCCTGGGTTGCTGCTTTAAGAACCGAACCTTATGGAGAGACACTAGGACAGGGCACAAAGTAAATGTCCTAGCTCCCTGAACCAAGTTGCTAAAAAGCAAGTTTTACCATCATATTCAAGTGAACCATTAAATCAATGTTAACAATTAAGTAAAGGTGACCGTAGCAGCGCATAGCAGAGACTAACCATAAATGCATAAACCCGGGGTATATCAAGGAATACGGTATTAGAAGCTAGGTACAACCTTAGGGTGCATCAAGGTAGACTCATGCATATGAATGAATGATTAAGGGTGAATAGGTTGCAAGGAATTTCCATGTTACACTTGCCTTAATTCTATAGAATAGTTGCTCATATTATCTTTGGCTCCGACTCTTCAAACTCTTCCTCTTGAACGCACTCGGACTGCGATCCTTCTACTCGTAGCAATCAACGAGCACAAACATACAAATAGACAAACAAGCACAATAAGAACATTACACCAATTAAAGAGAAAAGCTTTAAAAGAACGTTCTAAACGACCGGGCTCGATCGAAGGACACGCGATCACAAACAAACGCTTAAGACGGAACTACGGTTAAAAGGAAACAACTATCGAATGATTTCTTATTACAAGGCAAAAGTCTAAGTGCTGGATATATTTTAATTAGATAAAAATCATGTATATAGGTTATTTCACAGAAACACCCTATTTGGAATTAACACAAATTATATTTGCATTTCAAAACACGAGTTGAACTTAGCCAATTTTATTTATCAACATTCGAGTATATGTTATACCAATTAAACATTTATCTTTAGAAAAGAAAGGTATATGAGACATCTAATCGAATAACTTTGTCCTTCGCGTTCAATTAATCAAATTATTATTCGAAAGCATATATGCTGATATTAATCATATTAACTTTATTCATAAAATTGAGGTATAACCTATTTAACTTTTATTTAGAAAACACAATGAGATAGTATTAGTCAACTTAATATTAATTATGAAAACCGATATGTAAATCTAAATTGCTTTTATTAGAAAAGGCATTGACATAGTAATTTAATCAAATTAATTTAGAATTAATTCATAAAAGCAGAAGTTAAGGTAAACAACACCACTAGCGTGTAATTTATGTTAAAACGAACCTAACGCAACTTGAACGGATTGGAACGGAGCTAAAACGTAGATTCTATGGGCGTTTAAAGGCGGCAAGGACCTATTCGCGATTAACTATAGACTTCAGGGGTTAACTGGTGAGAATTACAAGACACAGAAAACAGTGCTCGCGAATCTCGAAAAGGATAGGGTTAGATCTGCAAAAGTGCAGATCTCGGGCTGGATTGAGAGGATCTAAAGGTTCTAGGGGTTTTCTGTAACATTGCCAAGACACAAAGACTTGCCAAATAGTTACATGAAAACCTAGAGAGCTAACTGCAAAACGGTTGTCTTCTACCTTGGGCACCCACGGCCGGCGGTTTGGGCGCTTGGCTCGCCGGCGATTTGAGCGGCGTCGGGCTCGATTGAGTTGGGGAAAAGGAAGAGCAGGTCGAGGGCATCACGTAGGTGGTCTCACCGGCGGCGGGGACGGACAGAGGCGGCGGCCGGTGGAGACGGTGGCGGCTCGGGTGTCCCGTGGTGACGGCGTTCCAGCGGCGGGTTGGAGACGGGGACCGGCGGCGGAGCTTCGGCTCGGCCATGCGAGGCTCGTGGCAGTGTCAGTTTGTCCCGGCGGCGACTCGTCGCGGCGATTCGGCGCGACGGCCAGCGACTGCTTGCGGGCGGCGGCGCTGCGCGCGGCGCACACGAGGGGAGGGGAGACGGCGGCGGGGCAGCACGCGCGCGGGGGCGAGGGCGCCTGGCCTTTATAGGCGCGCAGGGCGGTCGCGCCTGGCACGCATGCCCAGGCCGGTGGCGACGGCGCTGCTGTGCTGGCTCAGATGGGCCCTGGCGGGTCGGGCCGAGGCGGCTCGGCCCGTTAGGGTTTCCTTTTTCTTTTTTTTCAGAAATGATTTTCCTGTGTAAAGTTAAATGTAGAAAAGTCCTGATAACTTATTTAAGCCACGAAAAATACTCTGAAAACCCCTAAAAATTCCAGGAAAAATCCCAGAGACAGATTGGGACACGAGGAGTCCAAATAAAATATTTGGAGCTCGTGAAAAGGATCTTAGAGCCTTCTAATAAATAGGAAAGACCCCAGAGAAAAGAGAATTAAATTCCGAAAATGCCTAGAAAATTCTCAGAAGAACCTAAACGTCACATAAACGCATTTTAAAACCTGAGCACTCATGAAACACCAAAATGCGTCAGCATGAATGCAACACACATATCAAACTTATTTAATTTCAAAAGAACAATCAATTCTTTTTCCTACACTAAATTCCCTGTAAAGTAAATAAATGTTGGAAAAGTTTTAAAATTATGAGAAATTGTTTGTTTAATTTTTCTTTTTAATCTCATCCTGAAATCCAACAATTTCAGGTGTGACATCTTACGGCCCGGTCAAGGCGAGCAAACCCGCGAGATAAAACCCGGTAGAGCTAAACTAAACTCTACACTAAGACTAAAGGGGGGAAACTTTACTCCAAAGAGAGCAAGATCTTTACTCTAAAAGAGCAAGACTAAAAAGACAAAAGATAAACTTAAGCTCTGAAATAAGAAAGGTAAATATATATTGATAAACTCTTCAAATGAAGGGAAAGGATACAAGAGCTTTACCAGAACTCCGAAGACTCCGAAGATCCGAGCTAAGCTCGACTTGACTCTACTCCCAACTCTAGTCCTAATCTAAGAAATGAAAAAGGTACAAGTGCTCCATTCAAGTATCAACTTGAGAAGTGTGGTGTGTGTCTCTCAAGGTGGATGAGTTTCATTAGCAAGCTAAGGACTGCTTAAACCTCACGCGGAGGGGGGCACGTGGCAGCCACAGGGGGAGGCCGATCGGCCTACCCAAGCCCGGCCGGCCTGGCCCTGGTGCCAAGTGTCACCACCTTTCGCAGGGACGATCCTGATGCTCTCCTGAAGTCGGTAACGGTTGCGTTCGGTTGAGGCTGTCCGAGAATCCTAGGTTGTGAGCCCTTCAATCCATGTATCTTCCACTCTAGGCTTTTCGGGTCCTTGGATCAAACCGACACCAAATGCACGTCTCCTGATCATCTAGGATATTTGGCTCAGCTTGTGGATCAATGTCGTGGCCAGAGGTGGCCAGGAGAGGCCGGTCAGCCTAGGGGTAGGCCGGCCTGGTTCTGTGCCAGGTTTGGCCCTGATTTCACCTGATTTGTCCTGCAAGCACAACTCATCCAAAACTTGTGAATTTGTCAGTAAAAACATATTTATGTATGGAACATGTTATGGTCATCCTCATTTTACCGAAATGTTGACGGTCACTATAAGGTTATAATTACAAGGTTATAATGGCCGTCAGCAGTCACACAGGGGCAGCGGTCACAATGGGGAAGTCCCCTTGACCTCAATCGATCTGCAGTCCAACACTTGTTTTTAATTGCAAGCCAGATGAATGTCTTGCATTTGTTAGGGGCACAAGCTTTCCACAAACGTTTCCATGGTTCAAACTGAACCGACCCAATAAAGAAGGCCTTATAAGCTGATTTTGTGGAGAAGATGCCAGAATTCTCGAATTTCCAATTATGAATGTCGTCTGAATCTTTTAGATTAACCTCTGAAGCTGCTGCCCATAGCTCCAAGTATTCCATTATACCATGCCAACTCAATGCTCCCCTTATGTTAGAAACCCACCTCTCATCAACCATAGCTTCAGCCACCGTTCTTGTCTTAAGGATAAGTGGTGGAACTTTTTTGTAGACTTTAGGTGCGAGTTCCTCAATGTTTTTTTCTAACAGCCATCGATCAGTCCAGAACAGGGTGTTAGACCCATTACCTATAGATGTTATCAAAGATATAGCGAACATTGTGGTTGTGTTTGGGTGCACCGGCACATGGAGTCTAGCCCACGGCGATCTGACTTGGTTTTCTCAAATCCACAGCCAGCGCATCTGCAGAGCCCATCCCATGACCTCAAGATTAAGAATGCCTAGTCCTCCGAGTTCCAATGGCGTCATTACTTTTTCCCAAGCGACCAAACAGCAACCCTCATTTGCTTCTTTGCACCCTTCCCAGAGAAATCCTCGTCTGATTTTATCAACAGCCTTGATAAACCATTTGGGCACTTTAAGTGCGACCAGTAGGTATATTGGAATTGCGGATAAGACAAACTTGACTAAAACAGCCCTTCCCGCAAGGTTCATGAGAGAAGCTTTCCAACCAGGGAGCTTGTTGGCGATCTTTTCGATCCAAGGTAGTAAATCTCTTCTTCTTAGTCTCTTATCAGAGATGGGCAAGCCAAGATAAGTGACAGGAAAGGTTGAGATTGTGCAGTGTAAGCTCTGATTGACCACATTCTCAACATCACTGTTGCATTTGATAGGTATCACACAGCTCTTTTGTAGATTAGTCTCTAAACCTGATGCTTCACCGAAGATTTGTAAGATACTTTTTGTGAGCTGTAAATCCTCTGTATTAGGCCGAATGAAAAGTGCTACATCATCTGCATATAGTGATAACCGATGTCCAGAAGGGTGAAGAGGTTCTAGTAAACCTTCAGAATCAGCCTTCACAAATAAACCATTTAAAACGTCCATGACTAGGATAAAAAGCATAGGGGACAGAGGATCTCCTTGCCTAAGACCCCTCTGATGGTAAATGTATTTTCCTGGCTCGCCATTTACTATCACATGTGTTGATCCAGATCGAAGGAGATTGTTAATAAGAGTGCACCAAGCTGTTCCAAACCCCAAGTAAGATAAAATTTCCAATAGAAAGCTCCAAGCTACGGAATCAAACGCCTTTGAAATGTCGAGCTTCATGAAAAGACTTGCAATCTTTCTCTGGTGCAAAACCTTGATGGTCTGTTGTACGAGCATAAAATTGTCATGTATGCATCTACCACGGATGAACACACTTTGATTGGTAGCAATCAAATTATTTAGATGAGGGGCCAACCTATTAGCCATTAATTTTGTTACCAGCTTAGCAAAGCTGTGTACCAAGCTAATTGGTCTGAAGTCTCTTGCTTCTAATGCTTCTGACTTCTTTGGAATTAGAGTGAGAAAAGCTGAATTAAGTAATTCTAACTTTCTATCATCTCCTTGCTGCTGGGTGAGAATTGCTGCCATGAAGTCCATCTTGATTATCGACCAACAAGACTTATAGAACTGCCCAGTATATCCATCACGCCCTGGAGCCCTATCTGCAGGAAGGGATTTGATCGTAGCCCAGATTTCTTCCTCTGAAAATGGTTGATCCAGGAAGGTTAAATCCATACATGATCTGTGAAAGGCTGGCAATTCTAATGTAGCAGATCTGGACACTGCAGTGCCAAGGAGACCATTAAAATAGTTATAGAACAGCTGGTGCTTGTCTTCTTGAACTGTGGCCACATGATCACCATCTACAAATTTAGAAATGAAGTTCTTGCGGTTACGGTAACTGGCTTGCTTATGAAAAAAAGGAAGTGTTAGCATCACCATCCTTTAAATATCTGACCCTGGACCATAGTCTAGCCATTGTTCTCTCCAAAGAGGATAGCATCAAGCAGTGTTCTTTTAGTTCCTTTCTTAACCAGCTCTCTTCAAGTGATAACGTGCGGTGGTCTTGGGCTTGCTCTAAATGGTGTAGAATATGTCGGGCCAAGGCTAGCTTCTGCTTGATGTTGCCCATGTGCTTTTGGCTCCAAGACTGAAGGGCCCTTGCTAATCTTTTTAGCTTGATAGAAATCCTTTCCAATGGGCAGCAAGGTTTGACTGGCTGGTCCCAAGACTGTTGAACTACGTCCAAGAAACCAGGTAGTCATGGCCAAAAGCTTTCAAAGTGAAATCTTCTTTTTCCTCTAATTCCTTCACGAAGACTGAGAACCAATGGACAATGATCAGACATTTCAGAGGCTTGGCTCACCAGAACGTTGTCAGGATAAAGGTCTTCCCAATCAGTTGTACAGAGTACCCTATCCAATTTAACCAAGGTCGGAGAGTCACGTTCGTTCGACCAGGTATAACGGCTTCCTAGAAGTGGAATGTCCTTCAGTTCTAAGTCGTTTATGAAACGAAGAAACCTCCCCATCATAGCCCGGTTTATATTCTCATTGTTCTTGTCTTCTGAGCTGCAGATCATATTGAATTCTCCAACAAGCATCCATGGACCTGGGCAGTTAGCACGCACTTCCCTTAGTTCCTAAGGAAGGCAACCTTGTCAGCATCTTGATGAGGTCCGTAGACCCCTGTTAACCACCAGACAGGGTTAGACAAACTGAAACCCAATGGCGATGAACACGGTAGTGCTCAACTGAAAAATGAGCCATCACGCCACGCGATCAGTATGCCTCCTCTAGTCTGTTGTGCAGGAAGATACACAAAGTTTGTGAATTGAGAGTTTGAGACCCGAGGAAAGAAACGACATCACGCTCTGTTATATGAGATAGCTTAGTTTCTTGACTGCAGACGACGGAAGCGCGGGAATCCTCCACTACCTTACGCAGATTATCTCTTCTGTCCTTATCATTAAGTCCACGAACAATACAAGATAAAATGTTGATACTGTCCATTGTTAACATGAGTGGGACGACCACAAGAACACCATCTAGGATTTAAGCCACAACCAATTGGGAGGAAACAGCAGCCAGTTCCTCCACGGGCGGAATCGCCCAACCAAATAGTGCAGAAAGAGCAGCTACCTCGTCTCTGTTGGGACGATCCTTGTAAAACTTGGCGTAGCGATCGAGGCATTCATCTGTTATTTTTCCAAAGTCATTGGCGAGGCCAAGTTTCCTGCAGACCGTTGGTTGCTGCAGAGGCTTGATCAGTTTCAGGAGGGAGCTTGGCAATGCGGCGGCTGCGTCGTGGCATACTCACTGGACCTGTAGTTTTTTTTTCTTCTTTTATGGATGGTTGGGATTGGAACCAGAGGGTCGATCTTTTTTGTGACTCGCTCAATGAATTCTGAAGCTGGAGTGTGAACCTCCTTATGTTTTTTTAGATGATCTTGAGTACTTCCTCCGTTTCATACTATAAGTCGTTTTGGCTTTTCTAGATTCATAGGTTTTGCTACGAATCTAGACATAACGTTTATGTAAATGCATAACAAAGATTATGAACATAATAAAGCCAAAACGACTTCTAATTTGGAACGGAGGTAGTAGACAATAAGATTGTCTGGTAGCACACGATGGATCGGTGTGGCTGGCTGGTCTTCAGCAGGAACAGGCGCAGGGGCAGCAGGGACAACGAGCGGAGGTACGCACATGGCTGCAACATCACCTGGCCGTGTGAGCTTGGTCAGTGATGGAGCCAGGTCGTCCTCTGCGACGCTCGTTGGGGAGGAGTCATCATTGGCAGCGGCACAGTAACGTCGACGGTGCGCGCTGGGGCGAGTTCTCCATCTGCGGCCGTGTGGGGCATCTCGGGGGAAGGTTCGCCTGGGACGACAGCACACACAGCAGCAATATGTGGCAGCACGGGCGGAGGCACATCGTCACCTACGACGCACACCGAGCCGAAGTCCGGCGGCGGAGACTCGACGGCCTCGACGTCAGCCGTGGCCACAATATTCCTTATCTCCTGGGTGGAAGGAGCCCCCATCCTCGGCTGGGATGGATCGGCGTTAGGCCGCACGTCCACCATGGCTTCCTGGGCCGGCCCAGCTCGCCCTGAATTAGAGCACAGGAGTTGGCCTTCAGTATCTTCAACAAAGGAATTAACGCCCCCTTCCAGAACTCCTCCTGGGGAGCGAGGACGGGAGGATTACGAGGGCCGCCATGTCTTCAATGGGCTTCTCGGTACTTGGCGAAGGGACATGTCCAGTGACGCCGCTGCCAACACATGCTGGGCCCGCTTGTCCCAGAGAATGAGGTGCGCTGCCTCGGGATGGAGACCCATCGGATGAGCTTCGATGAGACGATTCAGGAGACCGATCTTCTCGCCGCCGGCGACGACGGCCGCCATGGTCGGCTGGAGGTGGCGCTGGGGGTGCACCCATGCTCGAGGATCTCCCGTCAACTAATCTCATAGAGATGTTTACTTTATAAGATAGTGCGCGCTTCAGGGGAGGATCTTCTACAACCAGAACCGGCGGCTCCACGACGACAAGGTCCATAGACGGCGGGATCATCTCCAGGCTTGAACACCAGGCTGTGAGACGAAAAGTGGAGTAATCTCGGCGATCCACCGTGTCAGGGTGCAACCCACGGATCCAACACCAATCGTCCAGCAGGTGCTCCGCCGTCTCAAGCTCCCATACATGCGCCGGAATACCACAAACCTCAATGTCAACGAGTTCACTACTACAAAAAAACATTTTAGGAGACACTGTTAAAATATTTTCTGAGACACTTACGAAATGTTTGCGTCTCTGTTAATGCCCACCATTTTCGGGACGTCAATGTTGCTTCAAAGTGACGTCGGTGGCGTTCTTGAAACGGGACCAGCGTCGACAATGGATCGTGAGTTGAGGTAGCTGGAGAGGGCGCCCATCATTGTAGACTCGAAGCGCATCCTCTTCGCTTGGGAGTACCAGCAGGGCCGTCCCTGAGGGCGTGCAAGCTGTGCGCTCGAACAGAGCTCCGGCGCATGCAGGGCCCCTGTCGGTGTTCTACCGTCGATCTTACCGAGGGGTATCCCGAGGTAGTAGAGTTCAGGTGGGGTTTCGCCGAGATCAGGAACGCAAAGGCCAAGAGACTCAGGATTTTAGACAGGTTCGGGCCACCGAGATAGCGTAATACCCTACGTCCTGTATGGTGGTTTGTATTCAATGATCGTGTGTGTTCTTTGCAGGGGGCCCCTGCCCAGCCTTATATACACGGATGGCAGGGTTACAAGGTCGGTTCCAAGTAGAATCCTAACCTATTATAACTCGTAGAGTGCTTTACAAGTCAATCCGAGTAATTTACAAGTCATACGACTGGTTTCTATAACGAGGAGAGTCCTGATGGTACTCTATTCGTAGTCTTCACGCTTGGTACGACTCCTTCAGAGATTATCCATGCGTCTTTGTAGGCCCATGGTCGTACCTCCAACAAGCCCCAAACGCTTCATCGTTAAGCTTTGTTATCAACCGAGTACTTGGAAAGTCCACTGAGTACATTTTTGAGTGCTTCGAGTACTTGCTCAGTCTTGGAAAGTCCTGGGTTGTCGCGAGGCGATGAGGTGCTTATGCCTCGCTGATCTTGACCAAATTAGTAGTCTTCAATCTTTTATATGGGGTGCGGCGAATGTCGCTGTCGGTGTTCTACCGTCGATCCTACCGAGGGGTATCTCGAGGTAGTAGAGTTTCAGGTGGGTTTCGCCGAGATCAGGAACGCAAAGGCTAAGAGACTCAGGATTTTAGACAGGTTCGGGCCGCTTAGATGGCGTAATACCCTACGTCCTGTATGGTGGTTTGTATTGATGAGATCGTATCTTTTGGAGGGGTCCCTGCCCGGCCTTATATACACGGCGAGCAGGGTTACAAGGTCGGTTCCGAGTAGAATCCTAACCTAATACAACTCGTGGAGTGCTTCGCACGTCAATCCGAGTAGTTTACATGTCACACGACTTGGTCTCCATAACGAGTAGAGTCCTTGCAGCACTCTACTCGTAGTCTTCACGCTTGGTACGACTCCTTCTGGAGATTATCCATGCGTCCCTATGGGCCCATGGTCGTACCTTCAACAAGCCCCCAAGCGCTTCATCGTCGAGTATCATCAACCAAGTGCTTGCCAAGCCAATCGAGTGCTTTTTCGAGTCCTTCGTGTGCTTGATCAATCTTGGACAGGTCTTGGTTGTCACGAGGCCATGAGGTACTTAAGCCCCTGAGGACCCAGTGTGTCCGAGGACAGGTGGATGGTCGCTTCCTGGTGTGATGAGTGATTGACAACGTGGTGTGGATTGATGTTTCCCTTGGCTCAAGTATTGCAGGTGTAGAATGCGACTTGGTTGCATTGGTGCAGGTGAAGAACAGGCGCGAAAGGTCTTAGCCATGGCGGCCTCCGAGGAACGGAGAGACAAGTAGGCTTGGTTCGAGGGACC
The DNA here is from genome assembly GCA_015476505.1 of Urochloa ruziziensis. Lineage (NCBI taxonomy): Eukaryota > Viridiplantae > Streptophyta > Magnoliopsida > Poales > Poaceae > Urochloa > Urochloa ruziziensis. Next base: position 25,508,118 of record CM027122.1, on the reverse strand, counting down.
CGATGGCCGGTGGATCAAGTGCGGTTCACATGCTGGCAAGAACGAGCAAGGGGACGTGGTTCCGGTGCGAGGTAGCGGCTCACAACCGAAGCTCGTACGCGGACGAGAAGCCGGCGCAAGGTGGCGGCTAACAACCGAAGTTTGCGCGCGGGGTTTGGTGATTTGGCCACAAAATCATCGGTGGACGGTTTCCCTTGGTTTGGGCCTCAAAACCAAGGACCGAGGACTCGACGAGGCGAACTTGGGCAGCTGGGCCGTGTGGGCTGACAGGGGCGGTTTAACCGCCCCCCAGGGCCGGTTTAACCGCCCCCCCTGGGCTGGCCCAAAAACGGCGTCGAGGAGCTTCGATCCGGAGGACACGCGGCGTGACTGCAAGGCTTGCGTCGGAGGGAAGCTAGCTTGCAGTGGAAGGTGCCCGAGCCGGAAAATATCTGAAGATCAAATGTCAAATTTGCCCCTGAGGGGTATGTATCACTTAGGGGTAGTTTAGTCTTTAGGACACCACCACTTGGACTACTAATAGGCCCCTTCAGGGCTGGTGGCTATCATCTCTCTAGTTATCTCTTTAGGTTTTACTTTGAACTTGTTTTCCCCTTCATCCCCTCCACCTAGAACTACTTCGAATCATTCCTAGTTTGTATAGGTGAATTCATGGTTATGTGATGGAGTTTGTGCTGCTCATCTTTGTGCCATGATTTGATTTCCCGAGCTCCCTTTCCTTTTTCTATTTTCGTGGGTATTTTCGGAGCTATTTTTGGGGGATTTTCGTTCTTCTTGTTCTAGAGCGTTTTCTCTCGGATTTCTTTGGGGGATTCACGTATGAGTGCCTTGTGCCTCTTTTGCTGGTGATCCTTGCCCCCAAACGCCGAGAATCGCTCTGGTTTTGAGATTTTCGGGATGAACTCGAGGTCCTGGTGTTCTTCGCGAGATCTGCGATTCCGGGAGTTGTACTGAGTTAGAGGCCGAGATCTTTTGGGAAAACACTCCACTGGAGGTCTAGATCATCTGACCAAAATCTCGCCTCAAGAGCTCAAGTGGTTTGGGAGATCCACTTTTGTTTTGACTTTCTCCCGAGGCTCCCAGGCCCGGGCGGTTTAACCGCCCCCCTGGCCGGTTTAACCGCCCCCCTGGGTGTGTTAGATCGAGCCGAGTTTCGGGTCGTTTTGGTGTTCGTTTCGATTGGTTCGAGTTCCGCTGCTCGTTTCTTGTTCCTAGGGTCAGTAGCTTGACAGTGGCTACGTGATCTTGGCAAGATTGCTCTCGGAGGTTTCGGAGTTGGTTTGGGAGAATAGCCAGATTGTTTGGAAAGATTTTTTATCGGCTCCCATTCACTCCCCCCCTCTCTGGTCGCCGTTTCGGTCCTTCAAGGATTCTTTTTCAGCCTATAGGAAGCCACCGTTAGCGTACCCCGGTGTATGCCTAATTCAGAATAGAGCCCCATAAATAGCCAATAAATTCCTAAAATTTCTAGAATATATTCTAAGGTTTTTCATAAGGTTAGATTTCCTAGAAGCCTTCCCTAAACTTAGAAATAGTTTATTGCCTTCCATCGACATTTCCAAACCCCGCCAAACCCCGCGTAGACCCTGAGACACCCCGCGAAACCCCGGCAATCCACTGCTCAACTTAGAAACCACCCTTATGGCCATTCTGCCTCTAGCTTCTCCCCTTACAAGTACTTCATTCGCTGCGATGATTGATTAGTCGTATAATTGTATTTGTATAGATACTCCGCCAGGAAATCTCGGGACTGTAGCTCCGGCGGAGACTACCATCGTATCAGGCAAGTCTTAGCAATTTCCTTGCTCATGATAATCAAATGCATTAACATGCTCTTCTCTTAGCTAAATGTCTGTAGTTGCATAGAGAGTTAGCCACTCAGATATTCCCAGCTACTAAGACACTACCCAGAGCCAGAAACCCTGGTAGCGAGAGGCACCCAGGGGGAAGAAGATGCGAGGTAGGGTGGATAGTCTCGGAGGAGCTCCTGTCCAGAGGCCTACCTTGGTCGATTAAGGACTGGTTCTTGGGAAAGTCTTTCCAACGCCATGTACGGCTATACGGGCCAAAAAGGACATAGCCTTCGGGAATGCCCTGTAATGTGAGGCCTCGACTCACACTCCACCAGCTACCTCTGGCCAAGCTACCCTAGGGGCCACGGTGGGCAACGGAAATGCTGGAGACAGCCCCAGACATAGGGCTGGGACTGGTCGGCACGGGTCGCATGTGACAGGGCTGGTAGGGCCCACGGGCGATGCATGCCCTAACTTATATGATGCATCCATACCCGGGTTGATGTCCCTGAGTGGACGTTTATGCGATCCCTGTTTAGACCCCAGTAGCATCCGTGGGTAGACCCAGATGGAAGCTGTCCAGAGATGGACGCCAGTGGATACGAGTCCCGTAGGGGGACCCTACCGTTGGCCACGGGAGGGTCGCCTGACCGTATAGTTTCAAGAGTACAAACCTCTGCAGAGTTATCTAATCTATCGATAGCCGTGGCTCTCGGATATGAGCCCGTCTGGTTAAAGCTCCCACAGATTAGCCAAGAATAGCCCATAGGAGTGATAATAATGAGATGAAGGTGATTGCGGGATCGACAGAAGGATCCGGGCCAGAATCACCAGGGGGACTGGTAGGGAGGTTCTTGCCCCTCCAGGACCCAACACCGATTTATTAATCACCGGTCAACTAATAATGCATGTTTATACCTTCAATTGTTCTGTACTTGCTGAGTGCGGTGGTACTCAGACTTGCTTAATCTTGCAGCTCCTTCGGAAGGTCTTCCCTCCCTTCACCGACTCAGCAAGTCGTCTTGATCAGGTCCTAGTTCCGATCTTTACTTTTCAATTCTGATTAGCCGCTGCCAACTCTTATGCAATTAATGTTTTCCCTTACCAGGAAATGACATTATTTCATGCTAGGTGGGCCCGCCGGGTGGCGGGGCCCACAGGGTTGGTATCAGAGCCGCGTTAAGCCGTAAAATACATCTTTAATTCCTACTTTAAACACCCTGAGGGCTAGAATACGCAAACAAGTAGAATTAATATGTTTCTCACCTGAATATGGATCTCTTCTATCTTATTCTGCAAAGGAAGAGAATTCTCTAAACCTTCCTTTCTACACTACAGGTAAATGGCAGAGGATCAGCGCTGGGATAGTTGGGACCATTGGGTCGATGAAGAAGGATGGACGCACGAGCACTACATCACGAAGCATGGATTTCCCCGAATTCTGTGGGATACTCTCCAAAGGTTGGGATACGGCCAATACCCAGAGTATTCGGGGAAAGAGACAAAAAGAAATGGAGTGAGGAGTTGCGAGATGTACCTCCGAATGCCCGGCATCCAAGCACATCCAGAGTGGGTACCATGGGTAGAGCATGCCGAGGGAACCGAATTTTCAGATACGCTCCAAATTATAGCCTTCCGAACTCTTACCAAAATCCTTTCCCGACATGTGACCGAAACCGAACATACCCCAGCCAAATACCTCCCCGTACTAGACCTCACAGATCATCGCTGGGTACAACGAATTGAACATCTACAGCTGGTCCAACCCACAGAACTCCACCACGTTCTAGCCACCACAACTCAATACGCAGTCTCCCTATATAACCTTCATACCCAGAAAGAAATGGATGCACAAACTTATCGCCAAGAGGCGGAAGAAGCACGTCACCGAGAAAGAAGTGCCCGATTCCGATTAATAAAGACCAAAGATCAAGCTTCTTTATCGGAATATCAGACTGAAACTGCTATGAGGAATATGACCTCTACCATAGACGAGCTCCAACTTACCATTGAAAACCTTACCCAGACCTTAGCTCAACGGCAGGAAGAAATTGAGGCACTTACTGAGGAATTAAATCAGGCTCAGCACGACGCTCAAAATCAGCAAAACCTGATCGAAGAAGAGGAAGTGGAAATAATTGACGAAGAGGAATCTTTGGAGGAAGAACCCATGGAAGAGGAAGTGTCTAGACTAGACTCCACCTCCACCATTCCCTCCACTCATTCCCCGCTGCGTTTCGAATCAGCGGGAGAAAATTCTGATAATCGATCCCCTGACCCCGACACCCCCGACCAAGCAGTTACCTTAAAACCCCACCCAAATCTAGGCAAAACCTACCTAGTAGTGGGACCGCAGGATAAGATGCTGGAAGTTCTCCACCGACATGGACTAACAGAAGGAGATGTGGGGCCCTCTCGCTTGGGATCGCCTTCCCCATCGTTTTGAGGGTAATGCTCAGTATAGGCGAAGGGATTACGAGAATAGTAAAAAGGAGAAGGAAACGAGTGGGAATATGTACTTATGTATAGGAAATAAGAGTTGTAAAATAGTTTGTGTAATAGGGGATGTTCCAAATCATACAGTATGCTTAAATAAAGGAATGTTTGTGCAGGAAAGATGGACCGTTGGAACGAGGTTCGGTTCTGCGGTGACCACAACCAGGGATTCCCAGCCTTGCTACGCCAATGTCTTCAGGATCTTCGATTCGATTCACAACATACCCAGTTCTATGGAAGTATGTATGGGTTAAATCATGAGCAAGGAACTGCTATGATTACCCTTACTGTGCCGGCTGCACCAGAGAATCCGGATCGTCACCCTACCAATGTAATGGTAGTAGAGAACGCACTTGATCTAGCTGTGCAGTCAGCCGCTCAGAAAATGTTGTGTCAACTGCACACCGAAAACCCTGACCGCTTCGCAGATTCTCCGTACCGATTACTGCCCAGAATGCTACATGGGCAAGGACCGGAGAACATAACACGGATAGCCAAAGAAATGGAAGAAGCACCCGGCAACGAAGATGACTCGTGCTGTAGAGTCACAGGGCAATATGTCCTAGCTCAACACAAATATATCTTGGCTCTAGAAGGACAGCGAAGAGGCTATAATCTGCAGCTTGAAACTAGTGCCAGAGTTTTAAAAGAACTAAGAGAAGACATTGGAAAAGGAGAATTTAGGCAGATGGTATGGAAGGGACAGACCGAGACTTATGAAAGAATGCTGGAACATCAGGGAGAACGATGCCGTCGTTACCAGCAAGAACGAGATAGTCTAAGGGAGAGATTACAAGCTTTGCATACGGAACACAAGCAGTTACAAAACTCCTTCCATGAGCAGATTGGTGCTCTGCAAAGCCAGGTAGAATCTCTAACCAAGACCGACACTGGAAATCAAGCCAAAAGAAACAAGGAGTTGAGATATCGCTTAGGTCGCCAGCGTAGCCACCTGGCCGACAACCAAATCCATCTGACCACCCTGACTCAAAAGGTGATATACCTGCAAGACAAAGTAAGAAGAATGAAGATGGGATGGCAACAATCAGATACTGGAAGACTTCAAGAGATAGAGCAAATGCTCTACCAAGTACCTATGAAATTCAGGAAGGAGATCAAGCTGACCACTTACACCATCCCTATCACCACCCTGGATTTAGGAGCATGCGATGATGAAATTCACCCTGCGCCACCTCTAACAACGGAGGCACAAATGGCAGCTACTATCGCTCTTCGGATGATTCCAGGATCAAAGACTACAGTCGAGAAAGATCGAATCATCCAAGAGATTTACCGTGACCCAGCTGAGGAAGAGTACCTAGGAGAAAGAGCTGAGACTCCCGATGAAGAGGACCCGCTGCCGGATGAAGACATCTTCTACTCCATCTAGGGTAATATACAAGATAATATGTAAAAATGTAAATAGGAAATGCAAACTCTAGGATGCTAGAATAATGTACAGGCCTGGGTATATCCCGGATGTATATACCGTTAGCCAGAAATCTATGTGGAAGGAAATTGTTCAAAATGTAAAAAATTTCCTTCAATAAAAATTGTTTGATGTTTGAACTAAGGACCAACCCCATACGAATAAATCCACCCCTCGAAACACCTTGAAACCTTGATTCTCCTATTCATACCTACCTTTTAAATATATACCCTAACCTAGTTACCTTAAGTGGGGTAGACATAACCCTAAAACCGATCAAAAGAAAATCCTTGACCACCCTTACCCCCCCTCCACCAAATTATTTCCTAACTCACATCAAATCCTATTCGCCCCAATCTAAGAAGAAGAATAACCACTAAATACTTACAGAAACACTTCTCACCATACCAAAATAAAAATGAGAAGTGATCCTCCTGAAAGTTCCTCACCCAGAAAACTCAACCTTTAACCAATAACCATCCTCCAATCTCGAGGACGAGATTTCTTTAAGTGGGGTAGATCTGTGACACCCTCAAAATTAATAAGGATTATTTAACTAATTAATAAATAAATTATTAGATTTATAAGAACTATTATAAGCTAGAATGAGAGATATTAGGAATTATAGAATATAAAATAATAACAGAAAAATAAAAATAAAGTTCTATAACTTGAATGCTTTATAAGGACAAAACTAGTATCGGAAGCCCTAGACTCGAATTAAAAAGAACCTAGTTCAAATTTGAATTCAAAAACTCATTTCAAAATCTCTTAGGAAAAGAAAAAGGAATTCCATGCTTGGTGGACCGGCCAGCCGCGACCCAGACCTTCCAAAGTCCGCCTTAGGCCCTCCAACTTCTTCCCCCGGCTCACCCCCACGCGGCCCAGCCCAGCGCGCCACTCCCCCTTTAGCCTTCCCCGCGAAGTCCACAAACCCCCCTTCAACTTCTTCCCCCGGCACACCTCCGCGCGGTCCGGCCCAGCCCACACCGCCGTCGTCTTCCTCCTCTCTCCTTCCTCCGGTTCCTCCCCCCTCTCTCATTTCTCCGGCGCCCACGTCGCCGCGCGCCCATCCCGCCACCGCGATGCCCCCAGCCTGCGTGGCGCCCCAAAACTAACGCCATGCCACCCCTGCCACACCCAGCGCGCGTTAGGGAGGCCATCCCGGCACGGGAGCCCATCCCCTCTCCATCTCGCCGCGCCCCTGCCGCCGCCGTCGCCGCTCGATTTCCCTCCTCCGGCCAAGATAGGCCAGACAAAGGCACGCGGGACGCGTGCCACCACCACGTGAGGCCACCGCACATGAAGTGCGGCGCCGACACTCCTTCGCCGGCCATTTGCACGAAATGCCGCGGCCGCACGCGTCGCACGCCGGCGAGCTCACCATGCCGCGTGTCGTTGCCCCGCTGCCCCGGTGAGCCCCCAGGGAGCGTCGCCGGGCTATAAATAGCCATGCGCGCGCCCTGGATGGAGCTCACCCTCACCACAAGACCACCACTCCACACCGCACCGCCACCGCGATCACCACCGCGAGCGCAAGAGCGCCGCCGCACTGCTCCAGCAATCCCGCCACCGCCAAGCACTTGAACTCCCCTCCGGCCGTAGCAACATCGCCTAGAGCACCCCGTGGAGCCCAAGAAGCGTAGCGACGGGCTCTGGAGGATGCTCGCGCCCTGAGCAAGCACCGCCCGCGCGCCGCCGTGATCTGCAAGCGCCGACGCACGCCGACGCCGCCACCCCGGCCATCTCTTGCCCAGCCTCTCTGCGGTAAGCACCCTGCGGCCCTCTACATCCTCCCCAATCCCTCCGTCGCCCTCCACGATGCCCTTGCGAGCCGTCGACCGGCCCTGGCACCTTTCTTCCGCAGCTTCGCGCACCAATACACTCCACGCGAACCCCGGAGTGCGAGTGACCCTTAACCAAAGCCTAGAAACCCCTCACCTCGTTTTCCCCCTTTCCGCCGGCCGCCGCTCGAGCTCCGGCGAGCCCGCACCGCCGCACCAGCTCCCTAACCTGACGAGAACATCCTCGCCGGGTCCGCCGTGTTCCCCTGAAGCCGTAGGCGCCTTCACCGTCGTGAGAGCCGCTCTGTCGCCACCGGCGGCGAGCCCTCCGGCGAACTCCCCCTGCAGCCCCTCCGCGCCGCCGTGAAGCCCGCAGCCGCGCTGGCGCCTGCGTGGCAGCCACGCCAGCGCAGGGCCCGCCTGCCAGCCACCCGCATCGCCACGTCAACCACCACTTCCCCCTCCCCGCCTCGCGCGCACGCGGCCCAGTGGACCGCAGGCCCATGAGCCGCGCGGTCCACACGCCGACAGGCACCGGTCCACAGCACAGTGACCTGCGGGATGGCGCCCATGCTGGCGTCAGCTGGCCCCACTCGTCAGCTGCACAGCCCTAGGAAAAATGCTAGGTACACCCGGCTTAGTGCACCCAAAGAGTTATTTCTCCACTTTAGAAATTCCCAAAAATTCCCAGAAAATACCTAAAAATACTAGGGAAAATAATAAGCCATTTAGTACCATCCAAATTATTTGTACCCATTTCTAGGACTTAGAATTAGAAGGATTCTTTTTCAGCCTATAGGAAGCCACCGTTAGCGTACCACGGTGTATGCCTAATTCAAAATAGAGCCCCATAAATAGCCAATAAATTCCTAAAATTTCTAGAATATATTCTAAGGTCTTTCATAAGGTTAGATTTCCTAGAAGCCTTCCCTAAACTTAGAAATAGTTTATTGCCTTCCACCGACATTTCCAAACCCCGCCAAACCCCGCGTAGACCCTAAGACACCCCGCGAAACCCCGGCAATCCACTGCTCAACTTAGAAACCACCCTTATGGCCCTTACAAGTACTTCATTCGCTGTGATGATTGATTAGTCGTATAATTGCATTTGTATAGATACTCCACCAGGAAATCTCGGGACTGTAGCTCCGGCGGAGACTACCACCGTATCAGGCAAGTCTTAGCAATTTCCTTGCTCATGATAATCGAATGCATTAACATGCTCTTCTCTTAGCTAAATGTCTGTAGTTGCATGGAGAGCTAGCCACTCAGATATTCCCAGCTACTAAGACACTACCCAGAGCCAGAAACCCTGGTTGCGAGAGGCACCCAGGGGGAAGAAGATGCGAGGAAGGGTGGATAGTCTCGGAGGAGCTCCTGTCCAGAGGCCTACCTTGGTCGATTAGGGACCGGTTCCTGGGAAAGTCTTTCCAACGCCATGTACGGCTATACGGGCCAAAAAGGACATAGCCTTCGGGAATGCCCTGTAATGTGAGGCCTCGACTCACACTCCACCAGCTACCTCCGGCCAAGCTACCCCAGGGGCCACGGTGGGCAACGGAAATGCTGGAGGCAGCCCCAGACAGAGGGCTGGGACTGCTCGGCACGGGTCGCATGTGATAGGGCTGGTAGGGCCCACGGGCGATGCATGCCCTAACTTATATGATGCATCCATACCCGGGTTGATGTCCCTGAGTGGACGTTTATGCGATCCCTGTTTAGACCCCAGTAGCATCCGTGGGTAGACCCAGATGGAAGCTGTCCAGAGATGGACGCCAGTGGATACGAGTCCCATAGGGGGACCCTACCGTTGGCCACGGGAGGGTTGCCTGACCGTATAGTTTCAAGAGTACAAACCTCTGCAGAGTTATCTAATCTATCGATAGCCGTGGCTCTCGGATATGAGCCCGTCTGGTTAAAGCTCCCACAGATTAGCCAATAATAGCCCATAGGAGTGATAATAATGAGATGAAGGTGATTGCGGGATCGATAGAAGGATCCGGGCCAGAATCACCAGGGGGACTGGTAGGGAGGTTCTTGCCCCTCCAGGACCCAACACCGATTTACTAATCACCGGTCAACTAATAATGCATGTTTATACCTTCAATTGTTCTGTACTTGCTGAGTGCGGTGGTACTCAGACTTGCTTAATCTTGCAGCTCCTTCGAAGGTCTTCCCTCCCTTCACCGGCTCTGCAAGTCGTCTTGATCAGGTCCTAGTTCCGATCTTTACTTTTCAATTCTGATTAGCCGCTGCCAACTCTTATGCAATTAATGTTTTCCTTTACCAGGAAATGACATTATTTCATGCTAGGTGGGCCCGCCGGGTGACGGGGCCCACAAAAACTTGCAAGCAGAGGGACAAAGATGTGCAAAAGCTCACCGGCAGAATAGCAGCCCTCAGCCACTTCATCCCAAGGGCAGTTGAGCGCAGCCTCCCATTTTTCAAAGTCCTGAGAGGAGCAGGTAGCTTCGAATGGGGACAAGAACAAAGCAAGGCGTTTGCGGAGCTCAAGGAATACCTCACGAGCACCACAAAGCTCACGCCCTCGGAGCCCAAAGCCACGCTCATGCTATACTTGTCAGCCTCGCGGTCAGCCGTCTCCGCCGTCCTGGTGCAGGAAAGGCTGGTGGAAGGCCGCAGCACCCAGCGTCCGGTCTACTATGTATCCGAAGCCCTAGCAAACTCACAATTGCTTTATTCTGAGCTCAAGAAAATAGCTTACGCGCTCATCATGGCCAAGAGAAAAATCAAGCACTACTTCGAGGGCTTCAGGATACTAGTGGTAACCGATCAGCCCCTCCGGGACCTGTTCGCAAACAGGGAGGCATCACCCCGTATCCAAAAATGGGCCGCGGAGCTCTCAGAGTATGTAGTGGACTTCGAGAGGCTCAGCGCCATAAAATCTCAGGTCCTGGCGGATTTCATAGCAGAATGGACATTACCCGCGAGCGAGCCCGAACAGCCCGCTGACATACCTTGGATAGTCAACTGTGACGGAGCCTGGTGCAATCTGGGGGCAGGCATTGCCGCGGTCATTATCTCCCCTTCTGGAAACACGACAAAGTTCGCAGCTAGACTCGAGTTCCCCTGCACCAACAATTCCACCGAGTACGAAGCCCTGCTGCTTGGGCTCACAAGATGAAGGCGCTAGGCCACCAAAGCTTTGTGTTCAGGACGGACTCCAAGGTCATTAGGGACCACATCGAAAAGGAAAGCGAAGCCAGGAATTTGAGCCTCGTGCACTATCTTGCAGCAGTCCGCGCAATGGAGAGGCACTTTAGGGGCTTCACCTTGGTGCACGTTCCAAGGTCGGAGAACGCAGAAGCAGACAAGCTAGCTAAGGCGGCGGCTCAGGGAACCCCCCTGGAGGCCGAGGTCATGTACGAGGTCCTAAAATCGCCAGCAGCAAGGGAGCCGGAGCCCAACAACCCCGCCCAGATCCTTTGCATCCAAAAGCAGGACTGGCGCAAAGAAATCAAGGATTACATCTGCGGTAGGCTCACCACCGAGGACAAAAAAGCGAATGAAAGGCTCAGGTACAGAACCAGAGGCTACGTGCTCATGGGTGACGACTTGTTCAAAGCCGAAATGCAGCAACCCCTCCTCCGCTGCGTGTCACTAGAGGAGGGCAGGGAGCTACTGGCAGCAATGCACTCCGGCATGTGCGGGGCTCATATAGGCTCCAGAGCGCTGGCCAAGAAAGCAATCCGGCAGGGCTTCTTCTGGCCCACCGCACTCTCCGACGCCTAGAAGATCGTCAGCGAGTGCGAGGCTTGTCAAAAAACTGCTCACATCCAGCACGCGCCCGCAGCCCCCTCACAGCTCATAGTCCCCGCATGGCCACTGCAGAGGTCGGGCATTGACCTGGTGGGGCCCTTGCCAGCCGCGCAAGGGAACCGAAGGTTCGCAGCAGTGGCAGTGGACTACTACTCTAAATGGATAATGGCCAAGCCACTGGCCTCTGAGGACCCAGGTGTGTCCGAGGACCGGTGGATGGTCGCTTCCTGGTGTGATGAGTGATTGACAACGGGGTGTGGATTGACGTTTCCCTTGGCTCAAGTATTGCAGGTGTAGAATGCGGCTTGATTGCATTGGTGCAGGTGAAGAACAGGCGCGAAAGGTCTTAGCCATGGCGGCCTCCGAGGAGCGGAGAGACAAGTAGGCTTGGTTCGAGGGACCCGGTGGCCGGATGGATCAAGTGCGGTTCACATGCTGGCAAGAACGAGCAAGGGGACGTGGTTCCGGTGCGAGGTAGCGGCTCACAACCGAAGCTCGTATGCGGACGAGAAGCCGGTGCAAGGTGGCGGCTAACGACCGAAGCTTGCGCGCGGGGTTTGGTGATTTGGCCACAAAATCATCGGTGGACGGTTTCCCTTGGTTTGGGCCTCAAAACCAAGGACCGAGGACTCGACGTAGCGACGGCCCGGCCTGCCAGCCAGGGGCGGTCCAACCGCCCCCCAGGGGCGGTGTGACCGGTCCCACCTGGGCAGGTCGCCCGTGAGCGTCGAGGAGCTTCGATCCGGAGGACACGCGGCGTGATCGCAAGGCTTGCGTCGGAGGGAAGCTAGCTTGCGGTGGAAGGTGTCCCAGCCGGAAAAATCTTCACGGAAAATGTCATATTCGCCCCTGAGGGGTATGTATCGCTTAGGGGTAGTTTAGTCTTTCGAGCACCACCTATTTGGACTATATAATAGACCCCCTTGGGGTGGTGGCTGTTATCTCTTCTAGTTTTCTCTTTGGTTTTCCTTTGAACTAGTTTTCCCTTCATCCCCTTCACCTAGAACTACTTAATCTTTCTTAGTTTTGTATAGGTGAATTCATGGTTATGTGATGGAGTTTGTGCTGCTCATCTTTGTGCCATGATTTGATTTCCCGAGCTCCTTTTCTTTTTCCCATTTTCGGAGGTATTTTCGGAGCCATTTTTGGGGGATTTTCGTTCTTCACTTTCTAGCCCTGTTTTCTCTCGGATTTCTTTGGGGGAATCACGTATGAGTGCCTTGTGCCTCTTTTGCTGGTGATCCCTTGCCCCCAAACGCCGGGAATCGGATTGGATTTGAAGTTTTCGGGATGAACTCGTGGAGGGTGTGTTCTTCGCTAGATTTGAAATCCCGGAGTTCTAGGGAGTTAGAGGCCGAGATTTTTGGGGCATAGCCTCTCCTTGAGGTGTATATCATCTACCCAAAGTTTCGTCTCAAAACTCCAAGCCGTTTGGGAGATCCGTTCTCGAGTTGACCTTCTTCCCGTGCTGTCTGGCAAGACCGGTGCGACCGCCCTCGGATACCGGTGTGACCGCCCCTGGCAGGCAAGGGCGGTGCAACCGCCCCTGGAGAGAGGTGCAACCGCCCCTGGCTGAGAGTTGGTGATTCGTGTGGTTTTCGTTCGATTCGTGTTGGATTTGTTCGATTCATGTTCCGCTGTGTTGATCTTGTTCCTAGGGTCAGTAGCCTCACAGTAGCTACGTGATCTTGGCAAGATCGGTTGGTAGGCTTTGGAGTTGAGTTGGGAGTAGCCGGATTCGTGAGAGAAATTTTTATCGGCTCCCATTCACTCCCCCCCTCTCTGGTCGCCTAATCGGTCCTTCAATTGGTATCAGAGCCGGTTACGGGTCTTTGCGACTCTAACCAGTCTAAGATCCAAAGATGGCGTACCAAGATCGGGGTTCCGGGCCTCCGCACTTCGATGGGAAGAACTACCCGAACTGGGTTGCGCGTATGGGCGCTTTCTTGCGAGGCAAAGGAAAGTTGCTGTGGGATGTGACGAAAGATGAAAACTATGTCAATCCCACCAACTTAGATGCCCAGGATGCAAAGGATAGGTTTGAGGCAAACGCTAGAGCTGTTGACTACTTGTTCCGTGCTTTGTCTGCCGAGGAGTTTGAGAGAGTTTTGGGCGAGGACCTAGCTTGCCAGATCTGGCAGAAGCTCAAGGTAGCCCACGGTGGTGATAGCCATGTCAAGGCTAGGCTTTTCTCGATGTACAGGAGAGAATATGAGAATTTCGCTCATTTGCCTGGAGAGTCGGTTGATGCTTTGTTTCAGCGTTTCACTTCTATTGTCAACAACATGAAAGCCAACATTACCGTGCTCCCATACTCGGATCATGACCGAGCTATCAAGCTCCTGCAAGCACTTGATAGATCCGTGTGGGGTGCCAAGGTTGAGGCAATCATGGAGTCGGCAAACTATGAGACTCTTTCTGTCGATGAGCTTTTCTCGAAGTTGAAGTCTTCCGAGGTGGACAGACAGTTGCTTGCCAAGGCTAAGAGTCCGACTGATCCCCATAGTCTGGCTCTAGTCGGTGGCTCTGGATATGGACATGCTAACACTCCTAGACACTTTGCTTTGTCTTCTCTTGTGTCCCTTCCAGATGAAGAGTATGAGGTGCTGAGCGAGGAGGATCTCGCGTTGCTCACGAGGAGGTTCGAGCGGATGTACCAGAACCGCAAGGGTTCGAGGCGTGCCGGGAGTACGTGCTACAGATGTGGGAAGATGGGCCACTTCATCGCCGAGTGCCTCGAGGAGATCAAGAACGACTACAACCGCAAGCACCGCCCGCGAGACGACCACAAGCACCGTCCCAAGGACGAGTACCGCTCCAAGCAGAAGAACAAGGATGAGAGAAGATCCAAGAACAAGCACGGTGGACACAAGAAGCACAGATCTCGAGCGATGGTGGCTGATGCGAGCGACATCGACACTAGCTCCACCAACACGTCGTCAAGCTCAAGCAGTGAAGATGAGGACCGCGGCCACCGCAAGGAGAAGAAGAGCTTGAACCGCAACTTCAACGGCATCTCCTTCGCCGTCGTCGACTACTGCACCATGGCGCACGACTCCGTGAAGAGCAAGGACGACTCCGACTCCGACTCCGAGGATGAGGTATTGACAGATCCACCTCTTTGCGTCAGGAGATTGCTAGGCTAGAGCAGTTGGTCGATAACCGCGATGATGTGCTTAGAAAGACCAACAAGGAAAAGAGGGAGTTTAGGTCCTTGCTAGGAGAGTCCAAGGATAGAGTGGCTGAGCTTGAGACCTTGCTTTCTGAGACTGGAAAGAAGGCCATGGAGTTTGAGTCTTTGCTTTGCGAGTCTAGGGAGAGAGCAGCTTCGCTTGAGTCTGAGATTGCTGTTTTGAAAGATGCTCCTCTTGTGTCTGATGAGGTAGAATGCTCGTTCTGTGATGTGCATATTGCTGATCTTGTTGTGCTTAAGGAGAAACACATGACTTGCTTGGATGAACTAGAGGGTGCTAGAGTTGAGCTTGCTGAGTTGAAGTCTAGGTCATCTTTGCTAGGTGCTTGTACTTCTTGTCCTGCTTTGCATGCTCAGTTGCTTGAATCACGCACCATGATTAGTTCACTTGAAGCACAACTTAAATCTCCTATTGCAAATTCCTGTTCTGCTTGTGATGTTGTTGCATTGAAGAATGTTGAGCTAGAACAGTGTGTGAATAGATTGCAAGATGAGAATGATGAGCTGAGACAGTGTTTGGGTTGGTTGTCTGGTCGTGAGCCTCAGCTCAAGATGTTGATTGCGAGTTTCAAGAGAGCTGATGGTTGTGGTCTTGGTTCTGAGAAGGTTGGTGAGAGTAGTGGTGAGAGAGAGAGAGATCCAGAGAGCTCCACCGCAAACATTCCCACAAACCCACCAAAAACCATTCTCAAGAACAACTTCACACCCAAACCAAACCACCTGCTGAACAAGCTTGACACCACTCCAGATCCTCCCAAGTTTCCACCTAAGTCAGAGAACTTTCAGAGGAGAGTGACCTTTGTGAGGAGTGGGGTTTACCAGCCGAGAGAGAGAGGCACAGCCGAGAGAAACCCCAAAGCCAAAGCCAGTCCGCTTCCATTGTGAGCATTGTGGAAGGGATGGACACCTTGAGGAGTTCTGTTGGAGGAAGAAGAGGGAGGTGAGAAGAGAGAAGGAGGTGGGGAACAGGGACAGGTACTACTCTTCTCGTAGTGTGCCTGTGTCTCGTTCACCCTGGCCGAGAGGCGACGCCTTTGTGCGTACAGTTCCAGTGGTTGCTAGTCGTGGTGTTCCAGCTGTTCGTGAGTTTGCTAGGCGGCCTCCGTTTCGCGGTCAGTTTGGTTCAGGGAGGTTCGACCAGTAGCTTTGAGGCTAGGAGAGTGTCTAGGCCACGTTTTCCCCCAGCGTGGTGCTAGAGGTCCGATGGTGAGAGACGAGAGGGTGTCACGCGGTAGAGTTGATTTTGCTAACCCTTCTTTTGAGCAGATGGCCCGACACTGGTTTGACTCGTTTTGTGCTAACCCCAGTGTCGAGTCATTTGCTCATTCTCGTTCTCGGTTCTGATTGTGCAGGTGGGAGGCTTGGAGAACTTTTGGTTGATGGATTCTAGCTGCTCGAGACATATGACAGGTAATGGTAAGTGGTTCTCCAGTCTCACCCCGGTGGTGTCCAGGCAGTACATCACTTTCGGGGATAAGGGTAGAGGTAGAGTGTTGTCAGAGGGTGCTATTCAGGTGAGCGACACTTTCATGTTGAAGCGGGTTGCTCTTGTCAAGAATCTTGGTTTCAATTTGCTCTCAGTTTCTCAGCTTCTTGATGAGGGTTATGAGGTTCGCTTTAAGCGTGGTGATTCGAAAATTCTTGATTCTCGAGGTGACCTTGTGTGTATGATCATTCCTGAGGGACAGATTTTTCGTGCTGATTTCTCTCGATCTTTTGGTCCTTCACGATGTTTGATCGCTGGTACTTCTTCTGAGCTTTGGAAGTGGCATAGGAGATTGGGTCATGTGAGCTTTGATTTACTCACACGCTTGAGTGCTCTTGACCTTATCCGAGGATTGCCCAAGCTCAAGTTCGAGAAAGATTTGGTTTGTGCACCTTGTAGGCATGGAAAAATGGTTGCTGCTTCTCACCCACCTTTGACAGATGTTATGACTGAGCGTCCAGGGGAGCTTTTGCACATGGATTTGGTTGGCCCCGCTCGAGTTCGTTCAGTTGGTGGGAAGTGGTATGTTCTTGTGGTTGTTGATGACTTTTCTCGGTATGCTTGGGTGTTCTTTCTGGCGTCGAAGGATGAGACTTTTGATTTTGTTCGAGATCTGATTTTGAGGTTGAAAAACGAGAGTAATGGTGGTGCCATGAGAGCTATACGTAGCGACAATGGTATGGAATTTAAGAACACTCGTTTTGATGCCTTCTGTCGTGATCTTGGTCTCGAACACCAATACTCTTCGCCATATGTTGCTTGTCAGAATGGTGTTGTTGAGAGAAAGAATAGAACACTTTGTGAGATGGCTAGGACGATGCTAGATGAGCATAGGACTCCTAGGAAGTATTGGGCAGAAGCGGTGAACACAGCTTGCTATGTTTCGAATCGGATTTTCCTTCGTGCTTTCAAGAAGAAAACTTGCTATGAGCTTTTCCATGGTCGTTCCCCCCGTGTGAGTCACTTTTGGGTCTATGGTTGCAAGTGTTTCATCTTGAAGAAAGGAAATTTGGACAAGTTTGAGTCTCGTTCGATGGATGGAATTTTTCTTGGTTATGCTAATCACTCTCGAGCATATCGTGTGCTCAATCTTGAGACTAACCAAATCATGGAGACTTGCGAAGTCACCTTCGACGAGACCATTCCGTGTAGCTCTTCGGCTTTTGAGTGTGCAGGTGATGATGATTTGGGACAGCCCATCTTCGAGGAAGAACAGCCTGATGATGAAGATGATGAGGAAATTCAGGCGCCGTGTGGAGATCGTGTACCTTCTACTTCCACTACTACCACGACGTTCGACGACGGCCCCTCTGCTACACCTTCGTCGAGTCGCGCTCCAGATCGAGTTCAAGTGGAAGCTGATGTTGAGGGGGAGGCAATCTCGAGGCGAGAAGCTCCCCGGCTGGTACAGAGGGATCATCCACCTTCGAAGATCATCGGGAACATGGATGAACGCACTACACGGTCGAGATCAAGCAAACCAAGGATGGGACGTTCGTGCACCAAAGCAAGTACACCAAGGACATTCTCAAGAAATTTGACATGAGCGACTCCAAGCCGATGACTACGCCGATGAGTACGACTACAGCTTTGGATGCGGATGAGGACGGAGAACCAGTGGACCAGAAGGAGTACCGGAGCATGATCGGCTCCCTCCTCTACTTGACGGCGACGAGGCCGGACATACAGTTCAGCGTGTGTCTGTGCGCTCGTTTTCAGGCTTCACCGAGGACTTCACATCGTCAGGCCGTCAAGAGGATTTTCAGGTATCTCAAGTTTACTCCTGAGCTGGGTCTTTGGTATTCTGCCGATTCCACTCTTGCACTTCATGGTTTTTCTGATGCGGATTTTGCTGGATGTCGTGTTGATCGCAAGTCTATTTCTGGTCAGTGTCAGTTTCTTGGTTCGTCTCTTGTGTCATGGTCTTCTCGCAAGCAGTCTAGTGTAGCCCAATCCACCACAGAGGCCGAGTATGTTGCTGCTGCTAGCTGCTGTTCTCAGTTGCTTTGGATCACATACACCTTGAGAGATTTTGGCTTAGACATGTCCCATGTTCCACTTCTTTGTGATAGCACCAGTGCCATAAGCATAGCCAAAAATCCCGTGCTTCATTCCAAAACCAAACACATAGAAGTGAGGTACCACTTTCTGAGAGATCATGTGGAGAAAGGAGATATTGAGCTTGCCCATGTTTCTACCCAAAACCAGCTTGCAGACATTTTCACTAAGCCACTTGACCAAGTTACTTTCACCCGCTTGCGAGGAGAACTTGGTGTGTGTGCGGTTTTCTGAGCTGAGTTTTGGAGGCTTCTCTTGTAGCATATGTATACTATTGTATCATCTTTGTATCTTGATGTACATTTTTCTTGCTTTTGTATCTTGATTTTATCTTTTGTATCATATCTTAGGATGAGCTTCTCCTATATGCAGTGATTGGTACAACTTGCTACACTTTAGAGTTTAGGCAGGCTGGCTAGGGATTGATTGTATGGATAGCTATGCTCTTGATGGTTTTGATATATATTCTTTTGAGATAGTCTCCTTTTGAATTAAAATGATAAACTGAACTTAAATCTTTCACCCATGAGTAAATGCCTTTGCATGTTTTATTTGAGCCGAAATGGCTATATTTTGCTTAAGGTCATGCTAGGATGATATTCTTTTCATTTGGGTCAAAGATCGTTGTCATTGTAAATGTTTAGCCCATGTTTATCTCATGGAGGAGCATAAGCTTCTTTTTGTCGCAAAGACATTTCATGTACCATGCTTATTTTGAAAAACTTGAAAAAAGAGATGTCTATGCATGAAAGAAGAAAGATGAGAAAAAGATTTATTTGAATATACTTATGCTCATGTCTCTATGCTTTCACCATTGCACACACTTGCACACATGGGTGCTAAGCGGTTGCATGTTGTTTGCCGGAGAAGTCTCCCATGAGAAGTGAACACATGGCTCCGTGCTTTGACATGACATGAGATAGATTTTGGGTGTTTATAATGATCTTTTGTCAAGAATGCTTGTTCTATCATGATCTTGGTGAGATGAAGTTTATTTTTGCTCAAATGGTCCATGTTTAGGACTTTGCTCATGAGGTGAAACTTTTGAAAAAATTGCACAAATTGATCATGGCTTTGTCAAATGGCTATATATCTTCACCTTCTTGACGGCAATGCCCTTATGATGCTGTGGCCTGTCTAGTTTGCCTGTTCTCTAACTTGTAGAATTTTGTATCGCTCATTGTCTATTTGAGAAGCTTAGAGTTGAAATTTTTGCATTTTTGCCTTGATTTGTGCATTATCAACAAGGGGGAGAGTTTGAGCATTGGAATACCTTGCTGGGCACTTATGGAAGGTTTTCGAGTTGAAACGACATCATTCCGAGCATTTTTCTGAGATTTGCATTTTTGTGCTTTGACTGGGCAGGGCGGTGTGACCGCCCCTGGAGCAAGGGCGGTGCAACCGGCCCTCCAGGGAGGTCACACCGGCCCTGTGCAGTGGCACGAGGTTTTCTGGGATTTGATCCATTTTCAAGGCATTTTCGCACGCACAAGTTCACTTGTTCAGGGGGAGTTTGCATCAATGCAGGGGGAGTGATTTGAGTGATCTGAAAAGTGATTTGGAGATTCGTGACTTGTGTTTTGTGCTTTGCTCTTTTGCCGATGGTGTTGAGCCCTTTCGCTTCTTCTTGAAGGGTCGGCGTTTCTGGAGCTTTCTCTTGCGAAGTGACTTTGTTTTGGCTTGTCTTTGCTTTTAGTCACTTGCTTGAGTCTTGGTTTCGATTTCTTTTCTATTTTCTTTTTCTATCTATGGTTACTATGTGTGTGTTGTCAATGCACTCATCAAGGGGGAGATTGAGGACCCGGTGTGTCCGAGGACCGGTGGATAGTCGCTTCCTGGTGTGATGAGTGATTGGCAACGGGGTGTGGATTGACGTTTCCCTTGGCTCAAGTATTGCAGGTGTAGAATGCGGCTTGATTGCATTGGTGCAGGTGAAGAACAGGCGCGAAAGGTCTTAGCCATGGCGGCCTCCGAGGAGCGGAGAGACAAGTAGGCTTGGTTCGAGGGACCCGGTGGCCGGATGGATCAAGTGCGGTTCACATGCTGGCAAGAACGAGCAAGGGGACGTGGTTCCGGTGCGAGGTAGCGGCTCACAACCGAAGCTCGTATGCGGACGAGAAGCCGGTGCAAGGTGGCGGCTAACGACCGAAGCTTGCGCGCGGGGTTTGGTGATTTGGCCACAAAATCATCGGTGGACGGTTTCCCTTGGTTTGGGCCTCAAAACCAAGGACCGAGGACTCGACGTAGCGACGGCCCGGCCTGCCAGCCAGGGGCGGTCCAACCGCCCCCCAGGGGCGGTGTGACCGGTCCCACCTGGGCAGGTCGCCCGTGAGCGTCGAGGAGCTTCGATCCGGAGGACACGCGGCGTGATCGCAAGGCTTGCGTCGGAGGGAAGCTAGCTTGCGGTGGAAGGTGTCCCAGCCGGAAAAATCTTCGCGGAAAATGTCATATTCGCCCCTGAGGGGTATGTATCGCTTAGGGGTAGTTTAGTCTTTCAAGCACCACTATTTGGACTATATAATAGACCCCCTTGGGGTGGTGGCTGTTATCTCTTCTAGTTTTCTCTTTGGTTTTCCTTTGAACTAGTTTTCCCTTCATCCCCTTCACCTAGAACTACTAATCTTTCTTAGTTTTGTATAGGTGAATTCATGGTTATGTGATGGAGTTTGTGCTGCTCATCTTTGTGCCATGATTTGATTTCCCGAGCTCCTTTTCTTTTTCCCATTTTCGGAGGTATTTTCGGAGCCATTTTTGGGGGATTTTCGTTCTTCACTTTCTAGCCCGTTTTCTCTCGGATTTCTTTGGGGGAATCACGTATGAGTGCCTTGTGCCTCTTTTGCTGGTGATCCCTTGCCCCCAAACGCCGGGAATCGGATTGGATTTGAAGTTTTCGGGATGAACTCGTGGAGGGTGTGTTCTTCGCTAGATTTGAAATCCCCGGAGTTCTAGGGAGTTAGAGGCCAAGATTTTTGGGGCATAGCCTCTCCTTGAGGTGTATATCATCTACCCAAAGTTTCGTCTCAAAACTCCAAGCCGTTTGGGAGATCCGTTCTCGAGTTGACCTTCTTCCCGTGCTGTCTGGCAAGACCGGTGCGACCGCCCTCGGATACCGGTGTGACCGCCCCTGGCAGGCAAGGGCGGTGCAACCGCCCCTGGAGAGAGGTGCAACCGCCCCTAGGCTGAGAGTTGGTGATTCGTGTGGTTTTCGTTCGATTCGTGTTGGATTTGTTCGATTCATGTTCCGCTGTGTTGATCTTGTTCCTAGGGTCAGTAGCCTCACAGTAGCTACGTGATCTTGGCAAGATCGGTTGGTAGGCTTTGGAGTTGAGTTGGGAGTAGCCGGATTCGTGAGAGAAATTTTTATCGGCTCCCATTCACTCCCCCCCTCTCTGGTCGCCTAATCGGTCCTTCAGCCTCAATCACGGCTCTCACAATACAGAAATTTTTCTGGTAGAACATCGTGTGTAGGTTCGGGGTGCCTGCGGAAGTGACTGTCGACAACGGCAAACAGTTCGACTGTACCCTCTTCAAATACACATGCCACAAGTTAGGGACCAGCGTCCGCTTCGCATCTGTCTACCACCCCCAATCCAACGGAGCCGTCGAAAGAGCCAACGGCATCATATTCTCAAACATCAGGAAGTGCCTCCTGAACCTTCCAAAAGGCAAGTGGGCAGATGAGCTCCCAAGGGAGGTCTGGGCACACAACTCCACCGAGTCGAGGGCCACGGGTTTCTCACCATTCCGGCTCCTGTTCGGAGCCGAGGCCATGTCCCCTGAGGAGCTCAAGCTGGGGAGCCTCCGAGTCAGCCACCGCGAAGCCGTCGAATCAAGCGTGCTTACCGAAAAAGACGTGATGGAGCTGGACACGCTCAAAGCCGCCGAAAACTTGGAAAAATACCAGGAGGAAACCCGAAGATGGCGCGACAAAAAATTCAAGCCGAAAGACATCACACCGGGAGACCTCGTGCTCAAGCTGAGGCCAAACCATGAAAACCTTAGCAAGTTACACGAGAAATGAGAAGGCCCCTTCATTGTCACCAAAAGCTCCAGGCCAGGCTCCTTCCACCTTGCAGACAGCGAAGGCAACGAGCTCCCGCACACATGGAACATCGACAGCCTAAAGAAATTCTACCCCTAACAAGGGGGTACACCACTGCAACAAGGCTCAGCGCAGTAAGCCCGTAAAGCACCTTGCGGAACTATAAGCAAGAGGCCGGGCATTTCGTTTTTCTTTCTTTCCCTTTCATTTCTCGGGCCGCACTCTTTTCCTCACGGGGAGACTCCTTTCGGAGCTGAGGTTTTTAACGAGGCGGAACCCCGCATCCCATGTAATCATCTCCCCACATGAAAAACAGAAATCAACCAAAAGTGTCCCCGCCGTCCGACTCACGCTACGGGAGGCTCCGGGTCGAACAGGCTGCTAGGCCAATCATCAACCTGGAGCCCCCCAACTGGGCTCGGGGCCACATTGGCCATCGCACGCAGAGCGCACACGGCCAAATAAGCCCCCTCCCCCCAAAAAGTCCCGCTAAGGCGGGCAAGGGGCTCCGCGAAAAGCGCGCGGAGCCGCCTTTCTCTCGAAGTCCCGCTAAGGCGGGCAAGGGGCTCCGCGAAAAGCGTGCGGAGCCGCCTTTCTCTCGAAAGCCCCGCTAAGGCGGGCAAAGGGCTCCGCGATAAGCGCGCGGAGCCACCTTTATCTCGAAGTCCCGCTAAGGCGGGCAAGGGGCTCCGCGAAAAGCACGCGGAGCCGCCTTTCTCTCAAAGTCCTGCTAAGGCGGGCAAGGGGCTCCGCGATAAGCGTGCGGAGCCACCTTTATCTCGAAGTCCCGCTAAGGCGGGCAAGAGGCTCCGCGAACAGCGCACGGAGCTGCCTTTCTATCGAAGTCCCGCTAAGGCGGGCAAGGAGCTCCGCGAAAAGCGCGCGGAACCGCCTTTCTCTCGAAGTCCCGCTAAGGCGGGCAAGGGGCTCCACGAAAAGCGCGCCGAACCGCCTTTATCTCGAACTCCCACTAAGGCGGGCAAGGGGCTTCGCGAACAGCGCGCGGAGCCGCCTTTCTCTCGTAATCCTGCTAAGGCGGGAAAGGGGCTCCGCGAAAAGCGCGCAGAGCCGCCTTTCTCTCGAAAGCCACGCTAAGGCGGGCAAGGGGCTCCGTGATAAGCGCGCGGAGCCACCTTTCTCTCGAAGTCCCGCTAAGGCAGGCAAGGGGCTCCGCGAAAAGCGCGCGGAGCCGTCTTTATCTCGAACTCCCGCTAAAGCGGGCAAGGGGCTCCACGAAAAACGCGCGGAGCCGCCTTTATCTCGAACTCCCGCTAAGGCGGGCAAGGGGCTCCGCGAACAGCGCGCAGAGCCGCCCTTCTCTCGAAGTCCCGCTAAGGCGGGCAAGGAGCTCCGCGAACAGCGCGCGGAGCCGCCTTTCTCTCGAAGTCCCGCTAAGGCGGGCAAGGAGCTCCGCGAAAAGCGCGCGGAGCCGCCTTTCTCTTGAAATCCCGCTAAGGCGGGCAAGGGGCTCCGCGCAAAACACACGGAGCCACCCTTTCTACCCTGTGCACCACTAAGTCACCCAGCAAGCATGGATCGGCCAAAAGCAAATGACACCAATCGTGTCGGACAAATCAATATTAAGAACGCTTACAAAGCCAGCCATTCAGGCAAAATATTTAAGCTCGTACGCGAGCATAAAAAAGTACAAACACTTCGCACTGCCTCGCCGACGGTGCGTACGCAGACCCGCGCCAACATCCCCGCCACGCTCGCAAGGCCGACTTGTGCCGTCACGTCGCGAGCATTCTCATAGCTTCCGGGCAACCGGGGGGAAGCGCGGGCCGGGGGCTTCGCACCATGACCGAGCAAAGCTGGGGGAGTCCCCCAACACATGCAGTCATGTGACTGCCAGCCCCTGAGTTGCCTCCACCAGGGAGCAAGGGTCCCAGTCGCGTCGTGGCCTCCCTGCCACGGAGTCAGGATAGGCCACGATCCCGCAACCTCCGACTGCCTGACGGATCGCGAGCATCCTCATGGCCTCCAAGACTTCAAGAACACCGAGCGTCAGGAGGACGGCCGGGAACTGACACCCTCAAGGAAAACACTGCCATCACCATAGCGCAAAAACAACGCCCGGAACCACGCAGCGCTCCCCTCCCCTTTTATAAGCGAGCAAGTGCCACTGTGCGCCCGTGACCCCGCCATTGTGCGCCCGTGACTCCGCCACTACGCGCCCGTGGCCCCGCCACAATGCGCTCGCGAGCGAGTGTTGGCACTCCTTAGCGTCACGTTTTAGCAACGCTCAAGAGCGCGTAGATATATGTCGTTGTATGCAAAATTAATTCTGCAAGCGCACATAATATATCTCGTTGTAGCACTTCACCTTGGGGGTAACCCCAGGGTATCGTATTTATATTTCCGTAGGGAAGCAGATGGTTAAAGTGTATTGAAGAATGAAATGATATATCTTGCCAGAAATATCAAGCCACAAACCCAGGGGCACAAACTTTAGGTTTGGGTGGATAATGGTCAAATTAATGACCGGATAGAAGGTCTGAAAGACCAACGACACACGGAGCACCTATTTCTAAAGAAAAGGAAAGACGCTGGGAGAGACCGGACCTAGACTCTTTCTAACTCAGAGCAAAAGGCACTCTAGCCTTAGCCTAGACCCTAGCTTAGATACCGGGAACAGAGCTCGCTTCGACGGCTAGAACGGGAGAACCTCAGAACGGGATGAGAGAGGGGGTTCTCCGGGCTCAGCACTACTGTTATGAGTACACCCGAACGTGGTGGACTACAAAGGACGGACAGGGCTGTCACCACCTGCCGCCTACCACTGCAGTTCCGTGGAGTGCAACACACTTCCTAGTTAATCAACAAGCAGACACCACGTCTGCACTCGATGATTAAGATTTCTCTTGAGGCCTGTCAAGAGAAATCCCCGTCTTCCCTAAGGCGTCTTACGGCCCGATCAAGGCGAGCAAACCCGCGAGATAAAGCCCGGTAGAGCTAAACTAAACTCTATACTAAAACTAAAGGGGATAGGACTTTGCTCTAAAGAGAGCAAGATCTTTACTCTAAAAGAAGAGCAAGATAGAAATATAAAAGATAACTTAAGCTCTGAAGTAAGAAAGTAATTATATAAATAAACTCTTCAAAAGAAGAAATGATACAAGAGCTTTACCAGAACTCCGAAGACTCCAAAGATCCGAGCTAAGCTCGACTCGACTCTACTCCCAATTCTAATCCTAATCTAAGAAATGAAAAAGATACTAGAGCTCCCTTCAAGTAGAGACTTGAGTGATGTGGTGTGTGTCTTCCCAAGGTGAATGAGCTGCCTTTTATAGCCTGCAGGGGGTGGATGTCAGCGTCATTAGCACGCCAAGGACCCCTGGTGCCACTTGGCACCGTCCTTTGCACGGACGGTCCTGATGCTCTCCCAAGGTTGGTAACAGTTGCGTTTAGTTGAAGCTTGTCCGAGAATCCTAGGATGTGGGCCCTTCAATCCATGTGCTTTCACCTCTAGGCCTTCCGGGTCCTTGGATCAAACCGACGTTGTTTGCAAAGTTCTTGATCATCCTGGGCACTTGGCATGGCTTGTGGATCAGTGACGTGGCCAGACCTGGCCAGAGGAGGCCGGTCGGCCTGGGCTAGGCCGGCCGGCCTGGCCTTGTGCCAGGTTTGGCCCCTGTTTCACCAGTTTTGTCCTGCAACCATAACTCATCCAAAACTTGTGGAATTTGTCAATAAAAATAGTTTTATGCATGGAATATGGTATGGTCATCCTCATTTTACCGAAATGTTGACGGTCACTACGAGGTTATAATGGCCGTCAACAGCGAGCTCCATCCGCCGCTCTCTCCTTAGCCCCCACTCAAGCCTCGCACGAAAAATCGCCGCAGGGGCACGCGCGGGCGTCCCCCGGGGCTTAGGCGGGGGGTGGGTGGCGTTTTTCCAAAAAGCCGAAGCCCCAGCGCGACACCGCGCTCAGCCTACCCGACGAAGCCCAGGCCTCGCTGACAGCCAAGCGGGAGGTGGCGTTTTTTGGCAAAAAACGTCGAGGGCTGTCACCGAGGCCCAGCACCCCAAGATCCAAGAGACGCGAACGCAGATCAATTTACTTAAAATATTTCAGAACAGTTACAAGAGCATGAAAGACTCAAAATAGCTCCACAACGTGACCACGCAACCGCGCAGCTCCCATGGGCGCGTCACAGGCATAGGCAAAGAGCTCGCAGCCTGCAAAGTCCTCGGGCTCCACCTTCACGTTAGCCTCCCCCGGAGCCGAGGAGCGCTGTCCGCGAGGCCCACTCCAACCATCAAACACTAGGCTACCACAACGGCTACCGCAACCATAGTGGTCTCGAACGTACTCCCAGAAGTGGTGAAACTCCCGGTACGGGTAGCAGCGCTCAAAGTACCAAAGTGCGTAGCCGCTAACAATAATCCCATCCCTCTCCATACGCAGAGGCATAACCTCGTCATCAAAGTCATCTGGCGCAACCTGCGCACCCATGGGCCTTTTCAATTAAATACATCGCTGTGGCAAAAGTTTACAAGCAAAACGAGGGCTTAACATGCCCAAAAGAGAAAAAGCTCAGCCCCTCACATCTCCCACGGAGCTCGGGCCCGGATCCCGGCTCGGAGCCCTTGGGGAAGGCTCCAGCTCCCCCTCAGCGGAGCCCAGGGCCTCTTCCCCTCTGTCCTCCGAGCTCTCCTCATCGGAGGCCTCAGCTTCGTCTCCTGCCTCCATCTCGCCCTCTTCGAGCTCCGCCTTAGCCCTGATCTGCGCACGAGAAAACGACGCCTCAGCACGCCACTCAGGCGACGCCATACGTAAAACAGACTGCTTGAACCAGACCAGAGCTAAGCACGTACCTCCGCCAGCCGAGCGCGCGCCGTCGTATGTGCCAGGAGTCGCCCGTCGGTGTTCCACCAGCCTCGGATGCAGGCTCGGCGCAGGTCCTTCACGGCTTCGGAAGAACGCGCAAAGGTGGCCCTGCGGAAGGCCATCGATTTTGTGCCCACCTTGGGGAGGTGATCACATCCGGCATTCTCCAGCGCTTCCCCCACGGTCTCCGCAGTCAAGGCTGTTGCGTAGTCGCTGGTAACCCCAAAGACCGACGGGAGCGACTGGAACTCAGCCTCGAGCCACTTCAAGTAGGCCAGGCTGTCTGCCGATGCGAGGGACGGAGCGGGACAGGAGCCGAACTCCTCAAGGGCCGCCTCATAAGCGCACTTCGCCTTGCGACACTGAGACAGGAGCTCGTCCTCGCGATCAGCCGAGCGCCGCTTCGCCTCGGCCAGCTGTTCCTGAAGCCTCTCAATCTGCTTGGCCTGTCCGGCCACCTCGGAGCGGAGCCCGTTGATATCCCGCGTCTTCTCCGAAACTTGGGCTTCAAGACCCGCAACTTGCTGGGCCCGCTCCTCCAGCGACGCCGCGACTCCCTTCCTATCCTCCTCGGCCTTGGCTCGGAGACTTGTCTCAGCCTCCACTAGGTCGCGGAGCCCAGCGACAACCTCCTCACTCTTGCGCAGCTCCGCCTTTAGCTTCGCTATCTCGTTAACCATCTCCGTACAAGCAACCTCCAGGTGAGTATTTTGCATAGTAAGCTCGAAATTCGACTCCTCAAGCAGCCCTCTCAGGGTCTCCAAGCAACTAAGCTCCTCCCGAAGGCTGTCCACCTCCAGCTTCTCCCGCCCCTGACGCTGAGCCTCCATTTCACCAAGGACGCGCCCTATAACATAGCTCTGCGGAGGCCACAAGACGCAATCAGTGGACAACCACTACAAAGTCAAATTACGACCAAGCGCGCGGAGGTGAAGAAAAGCGGCTTACCCTCCGGCCGTACTCCACAGCCAGTGCGGCCAGATCTCTCACTTCGTAGCCCTTAACCATTTGCTCGAACTCTGAAAAGCAAAACAATAAAAGCGCACGTTAAAGGAACCACCACTGCGGGCTCAAGGAAACCAATTCGGGAAACCCCTACCTGACGCGTCAAGGGATCGAGGCCCCCCTCGAGCTCCATCGGCCCCCACCACAACAGACTCCTTGCCTGGAGCCCGGGTCTAAGGCCCACCCTCGGCTCCACCTGCCCCAGCGATCCGCAGCCTCGCTCGGTGGCGACGCCACGGGAGCATCACCTTTCAACATCAGCACGCCATAGGTTAAGGAAGAGATGCGGGATCCCAAACGAACGCTCATGTCAAAAGCCCTCCCTTATTCATCCCTGTCACAGTTCACTAAGCCGTAATGCGTCAACAAACCTGCAAAGCTCAGCCGCGGCTCCACCAGCCCCTCCCCAGGCAAAGCCGACACTCGGCGAAGATCCTCCAAGAAGCCGGGGGAGGCACCGCAGGTAGCAAAAGGCGGATATCCAGGGATCAGTGCCTCACCTGGGCCACAGCGCGCAGCCTTGGAGCGAACAGCAGCGGCCACTTCAACCATCTCCAGGGATGAGGCGGGCCCCCCCGGAGCCGCCAGCGCCTTCACTGCATCCGCCGCCAGCTCCGCCTCCGCGGTCGGGGAGATGGGCACCGGAGGCGTCTGGTCCTCTTCATAGGCCTCTTGCTAATCACCTTTGAGCTCAGCCGGGACCTTCCCGGCACCGAGGCATCCTCGCCAGCAACCTGCCGGCCCTGCGTCTCGAGACGACGCCGTTTCTTCCGCTCAGACTCCTTCGTCCTCTGGGAGTCTCCGCCCACACTTGCCCCAGCGGCGGACGGTTCCTGAGCTCTTTTCCGCTTCTGAGGGACCACCGCTTTCATCTTGGCCCTAGCCTCTGCCGGGGCGACAGCCCCTTTGCGGGCACGCGAAGCCCCTTCGGAAGAAAGGCCCTCGGGGGCACCTCCACCCCCATCTCAGCGAGGCACCGGTTAAGCCTCTGATCATGCTTGACGATTGCCGTCCGAGAGTCCACCTTTGGGGCAGTAACATAGCCAAGCAGGTCGACGACGTCGCAGTCGACCTTCTCCACGATCTGGCCATCAGACAGCCCGGGGAACCGTATGGCCCGGTCCAGTTGGAACAAAGGAAAGGGCACATCCTTAAAGCCCCTAAAATCTCGGAACTCAAGGGACACCGGCCTCCACGACGACCTCAGGGGCCAGATCCCCGCCGTCACGAACTCGTCCACCACATCCCGACCTCCGAGCAGCAGGGTGGCTTGCGTGAAGCGAGTCATGCACTCTTTGAACCCGGAGGTGCTGTCGAAGTACGGAAGGCACTTCACCTTCAAAGAGACGGAGACGCCCCCAGCAAGCGGAAATGCCAGGGGCTCTGCCTCGCTTGCCTGGACTGACTCTCCCGCCGGAGCTCCCACGTAGAACCAGTACTGGAGCCACTCATCGTCCAGCTTCCCCTTTTGAGCCTTGGACAGCTCCACCTTCGTCACACTGGGGTCCAGCTCCCTGCGCGGGATGAAGGTGCCAAACCCGAACTGGCTGGTGTACGTGACGCCATCAGCAAGCGTCACCTTCTTGTACTAAGTATGCAGCTCATAGAGCCGCACAAACGCGTCCACATCGGGCTCCGCTCCGAAGGTCCTCACAGCCCAGAAGAACTTACTGAGCTAGATAAAGGAGGTCGGGGTCAGGTGGTGAAGCTGCACCCGATACCGCCTCAAAATATCCACCAGCTGAGGCTGGCACGGAAACCGGAGCCCCGCGTTGAAGAAGTACCGAAACACCACGGCTTCTCCGGGACGGGGAGTTGGCTCTGACTCGGCTCCGGGCGCACGGCCCCATCCTGCAGGGAAGAAGCCTTTCTCCTCGTAGAACCTGATTGTGGACTCCCCAACACAGGAGGGTCCAAAGTAGACGGTCGGACGCGGCTTCGATTTCCGCGCGCGGCCGGCAGCCTCCGACTCGTCACCCGACGGGCCATCACTTCCCTCCTCGGCGGAGGCCGCGGCTGGCTCCCCCGCAGCCGGGCTAAACGCCACCTCAGCCTGAACCTCGGCTTGAACCTCAACGTCAGCCACCTCCCTGGCCGGAACGTCGTCGCGCGCAGGGCTCGCCATGGCCAAGTCGATCAGCCGGGCAGTCTGCTTGGTCCGAGCCAGCCTGAAAACAAAAACCCGCACTAAGGTCAAGAAGGGACAGAGGACCCTCGCCGCAAGGGGCATAACCTAAGCCATAAACCGAAGCCCCTAAAGGAGGGAAATCCAATAAACCTGAACAACGAGGAACATAGGATGCAGCAAGCGCAAATCTCGAGGTGGCGTGAATTAGGGCAAACGAGAGGGTGCGGCGCGGTGAAAAGTGGATTTCACCACGCCCTCCCCTCCCTTATATAGGGTCACCCAGGGTAGCCGACAAAAGCGCCTCGGAACGCGAACAGACGGCCAATCGGCACGTGACGCGTGTCCATTCCGTATAGCGTCTGTCGGCTCCGCCCAAGGCGCCCCACAGCCAATAGTCTCAGAGGGACATCTCCGGAGCCGGCCCCTTCCTCCGGCGCTCGGGGTGGCGTTTTGGGGCTGTCAAAGGGTTCGAGGGCCTTGGGCGCCAAAGTCGAAGCCCGGCCCGCGAGGGGCTACTGTTGGGGACCGCCAAAACGAAACCCACCTCGAGCCCCCTCTGGAGGGCCCGGCGATGCCCTAAGAGCATTCCCCATGAGAGGCGTGGAGCCCCCGACGACGGCTCCGCGGCGGCTAACCCGGTTTTCCTTTCAGGCATCGAAGCCCCATGACGGCCGCAGCCTGGAGGCATGGCTCCGACCAAGCCCCCAGCGAAGCCCGGCAGGCCAGTAGGACCGCGGACCACTAACCCTGTTTCTATTTCAGGTATCGAAGCCCCGGGACGGCCGCAGCCCGGGAGCGGTCGGGGCTGCGGCGGTCGATCGGGACGAAGGCCGGGCGCCCTGCCAGAACCGCCCCCAGAGACGTGAGGCGGACGGCATCAGAGGCGGGTTTTCGAGAAGGCGCCTTAGGTAGGCTGACCAAACACGGCAGCGCTGTAGGTATACAAGTTGGATTTGCCAGGGTGGTTGAACCCGGTGGTAAATCTACGAAGATAGGCCTGCGTGCCTGTGAAGTTGTAATGTGGACTAGGGGCATAACCGTCCTGCCAGGGCGGAGCGGTGGGGGTATAAAAGGCGCCCTCCACCGCGTGTAAAAGGGTTAGCATTTTGGATGAATACAAGCACCTTTGGCTTCTGGTTTTGTTCATTGCTCTCCGCTTTGTCTGGACTTCCAGGGGGCCCACGGAACCCTAGACCCAACAACTCGTAAATTAGCTAGATAAGATAAAGTGAGTAATTTCTCCGATCTTGCATTTACGCACGAGCGGCTGACCTACAACCAGATCATAGGACAACGGTCACTGGTGGACGGACCAATCGTGGACGTGGACGATCATTAGACCTCACGCGTACCGGTGTCTAGCATACACCGTTCACGAACAGGGACGGGTTAGTGGGAGCAACTATATACCGCAGATGCGGTGCACTAGCGGTTGCCGCACAACCCCTAGGCCGCAGGCTTTCCCACATCTGGTAAACGAAGCTGCCGTTTAACTTCTAGCCCATCTTTTTCCCATGCATGAACCCCACAAAAGAACAATCTTTAAAAGAATTCATACGATGAACCGTGTGTCCAAATCAAATTTCGATTCCACTATATTTCTTTCGACGAGATCTTCCAAACTTGACCACACTTGCCTATATTTAGATTAAAAAAATATATGCAACATTTTTTTCAAAATAAGAAACAATTCATCTGATGTCAACAAAGAAATCGTATGGTAGGAATATATATTTTAACATGTGAAACAAATCATCTAGAGAAATAGAATATTATCATACATTAGTAAGTTAAGGTGGAACAAATCGTCCAAACTTATGGAACAAAATATTATACGAAAGGAACATCAATCTTAGCACGTGGAACAAAATATATACATGGTAAAATACTATATATTTGAACAAATTATATATACAGAAGGAACAAAATATTATACACTTAAAACAAACTATATAACTCGTGGAACAAATATAGATACATGCGGAACAAATTATACTACTCAAATTATCTTAAAAAGCAATTTAAAAAATCAGTCATCAATGAATATATTAAAAAAATAATAAAAGTAAAATAATAAATTTAAATTAAACAAATAAGTACAAAAATGGAAGAAAAAATAAACAGAAGGAAAAAGAAAAACAAAAGAAAAATAAATAGCAAAAAAAAAATAACATGAGGGCACATGTAGAGCATAGAAAACTGAAAAAAAATTTAATTGCCTAGAAATCTGAAAAAAATAAACAACAAAAAATAAGAAAAGAAAAATAAATGAAAAAGGCTAAAGGAAATAAAAAAAGTACCCTGCGGATGCATGCATGTGGGGAATAGGACAGGAGGTGTGTCAGGCGCATGCATGCACGTGGAGGGTGTGCTATCTGCATGCACGTGGGTGGGGTTCGTCTTTTAGAGAGAGGAAAGGAAAAGTGTGCAGTGGATGCTTATGCAAATCCGGTGGTATGTCCCTGTTCGTCTTGTCGATGCCTTGTGCTCATGAGCCAGCTAGGGATCTCGACCCCATTACACACAAATTAAGGAACTGATGCTGCTGGGTCCAAAGAGGGCCGACATGATGAACATAAACGTTCGCGTAGGCGCGTGGCAAACTACTACGTGCGCATGACACTTGCAGCGCTACACATGTTAATCATTTTTTATCGAAATTAGTACGGGAAGCTCCGATCTATTTTTTTGCATAATTTTTTTATTTTAGATCCAGTTAATTCGCTTTCATGGAAGGTCGAACCAGGCTGTCATCGTCCACCCCCGCAGGTCTGCCGACGGAGCCAACGGAGCTCCGTGTGCCGGCGGATGGGGCCCACTCTCTCCTCTCCATCCGCACTCGCCCATTCCTCCCCAACCGCAAGAGCAAACTTCTCTGGGATCCCTCTTCAGGCGCTCGCGTCGTTAGACGCCTAGGCCGGCGGCGGCGCCACCTCGCCTGCCGTCACATTAGCCCCACCTGCCCAGCCGGCCGCTCGCTCACCGAGCCTATCGAGCCCATGCCAGCTGAGTCGCCGCCGCCACTAAGCTGAGGTAGGGGACGAGGATCTAGAGGTTGCTGGAGCTCCGCCATGTTACCGGGCATGCACATCCAGAGCACCGCTGAGGACCGCGCCCATCCCTAAGATCCCGTCTGCCCGCGCCTCCGTGACCTGCCGTAGCGGAGCTCCGCTCGCCCGCCACTAGGAGCCGGACCTACGCCTGACCTCACCCCCGTGGGAGCTGCGCGCTGCCAGGCTGCCGCGCCCTCGTCGGGGTCACCCTTACTATGTAAAAACTCTACTAGGAAGACACACATATAAGAGACGCGGCCTTTCAGAGACGCGGATTGAACAACCGCGTCTCCCATAAGTGAGTCCGGACAACCCGCATCTTCTATAAACACGTAAAAGAGATACGGATATAGAAACCGCGTCTCCCATAATATAGTGTGTTAGAGGAGACGCGGATGTATCATGTAAAAGGAGATGTCAAAGAAGATGTAGATTCATAAATCACGTCTCCTCTAGGACAATTATACGGGAGACGCGTCTGGTGGTAAGAGCAAAACGCGTCACCCGTCTTGTAATGCTCGGACCTGAAATTTTCATAAACTGGGGTTGAGTCTGCACTTCACGTCCGCCCCAGAGCTGCCTCCTCCCGTCCTCATCCGCGCGCCCCATCCGGCATCAGCAGCCGCAGCAGGTTCCCAGTGTGAGCGGGCACGAGGACAAGCTGGCGTGCATGGCGGCGCTTGAGGCGTTGCTGCTGCCGTGCCTCCCCAGGCATGAGGCCGTCGATCCCTCCCTAGTCCTCCTACCAGAGTCTCTAAAGTTTATGACGACCATATGCAAAGGTGAGAGCCCCGCACATCGTAGACTTGGACATATGAAACTTTGTACGATATGGATATACACAACCTGTTCAATTCGATTAAATGTCCCAATGGTCTATAAATTGGTAGCTGATATCTTCCAAGGATGCTAATAAATGAGTACAATGAGCAAGCACAATTGGTTACCCAAATTTTCATTTTGCTTCTGCAGGTAATGGTGTACTTATGCCTATTCTTGATTTCTCACTATTTAGAAGACATTAAGAATGAATTTTATTTAAAAATTGCCTTTGTGTACATCTGAATTGAGGAAGAACTGGATGAGTTCACAAAACTTGTCAAGGAAAAGATAAATTAGTGTCTCTATTTTAACTATGAATAAGTTATGCCTTATAGCTGGATCGGTTTAGAAAACTTATCTACACTAAGGACGACGAAATTTTCGTACCAGAGTTACTCTTACCCCTCCAACACCGTCGGATTTTATGATAGACGATCGGACGCTCTAGATTACACCTTTCTCAATCTTACATCCCACGTACGGAGTATAGAAGGAAGTCCATGTATATAAGGAAGTATTCGAGATTAACGTGTAGGCTTACATGTACGAGTCCAGGACTTACATCCCACGTATAGAAGGATGTCCATGTATACAAGAAAGTATTCGAGATTAATGTGTAGGCTTGCATGTACGAGTCCAGGACATGTGTATGAGTCAAGACGTGTAGGCCTGCATGTACGAGTCCAGGATGTGTATATGGGCTTGCATGTACGAGTCCAGGACGTGTATGCTTGCATGTATGTTACATGGTTTGGTTGATCCTATACGTATTCTTTTGACAATCTTAGGTATCGATAGGCCGCCAGCTCTCGCTCCATCACTACGGCAAAGGCGTCAACACGATGACCGCCACAGCCGGCTCGGTTCGGAGTCGGCAACCACCACGGCAAATGTCACGTCCCAAAACCCATGAACGTGTTTAACAAGTGATCACTGGTACATAATCATCATTGGAGCATTAACAAGCATCATGAGCACTTCATTTGTATTGATACTCCTATGTATGTTTTTGTGCACTTGTGAAGGAAGTTGAATTTTTGCTACATGAGTTGGCTTGCTATTATTTTATTTAAATACTAGGCTGTTAGTGTGATTTTTCGTAATTTTGGTAGAATTTTTGGGGGCCGTTTGCTGGGCTTAAAAATTAGTTCTAGTTTCTTCAAGAGGCTTTTTCTCCTTTTGAGTGTGGGCAAACCGAAGCGTTTCTTGGGGTGATTCAAATTTGAAATGCTTGCTTGTGTTTTTAGCTTTCCAACAAGCATTTATTGCAATTTTTGGACCTCGGGAAGGTGCTCATTTGAGGGCTCAAAGTTTGATTTCCAGGAAAATTCAAAATCGCGCGGGCCCCACGCGCCCTCTCTCTTCCCTCTCTCCCAGTCACGCCCGCGCGCGCCCGTTGGCCGGCAGGGCTCGGCTGCCACGTCGCCGCCGGCCATGGGGCGAGCCCTCGGGATCTCGCGGCCGCTCCTCCTCTCCTTGGCCTTTAAAACCCGACTCCGGCGCCCCCAAAACCCTAGCCGCCCCCTCCTCCATTGAACCGCGGGCCACCTCCAACGCCGCCGGCCTTCGCCGGAGAAATTCGTCGTCGTCGGTGAACCATTCTTCGATTCCTTTCACGTCGAGCTCCTACACTTCGTCCATAACGTTTCTAGCATCTTCTTCCTCAGGTTCGGCCGTCGTGGAGGCCGTATTTTGTCGTTCCCCGCCGGCCACCATTGGAGCACCTCGGAGCTCCGCACGGCCCGGCCTCCTCCGACCTCCTCCGCCCGAGCTAAGCACGTGGTGAGCACCGCCTTGGACCGCCGCTCCTTCCCCGCCCCCGCGCCCTCCTTCTCCCTCGCCGCCGCCGCCGCCAGCGCCGCCGCGCGCCGGCCGGCCGCCGCGGCCCACGGGCGCGCCGCCTCGGCGTCTCCCCGGCCACGTTTATGGCATGTAGAGGTGCGGCTCATAGTTGTGAACGCGTAGGGACAAACCTCACCGCCGGTCGTCGCTTCTCCGGCGAGAAAACGCCGGTCAAATGGCCGCCGGTCATGTTTTGACCATGGGGTTGAGCTCGGGGACCTAGGATTAGAAGGTGGGAAAAGTTCAGGGGGTTTTCTATAAGTGCAGGGGCTGTTTTGTGAGA
Organism: Urochloa ruziziensis; assembly: GCA_015476505.1. Taxonomy (NCBI): domain Eukaryota; kingdom Viridiplantae; phylum Streptophyta; class Magnoliopsida; order Poales; family Poaceae; genus Urochloa; species Urochloa ruziziensis. The sequence goes on along the minus strand of CM027122.1, from coordinate 25,472,087 downwards.
AAAGGGTATATCTGCGATGTTTTCTTTATTTCCAGGGGCTGTTTCGCGAAGTGGTTTTTCTATTTTCGGTTTTCCTTTTCGTTTTAAAGGCTGAAACTTGTTAAATGCATAGAAAATCGTAGGAAAATGCTAAAAATCTGAATCCAAGTTTGTTGGAACCGTGGGGATGTGCTCTGTCCAAGAAACATTAGTATGCTCCAGTTCCTGTGTTGTATTTTGCTCTATATTGTATTTTGTGCAAATCTTGTTTAATGCTTAGAGGTTGATGTATTGCTCAATAAATGTTGGCTCCACCGTGGTTTTACTCCTTGTGTGATGCTTAGTTCATATCTGTACTTGAACACTAGGGTTTGTTCATGTTTTAACTGAGTTATGAATTATCTTGTGTTTGTCGTGCTGAAAGTTGATATTTTCACTAAAATTAGCTGAAAATAGATAAAATAGTGAAACCAATTTTGTTGGTCTTGATTCACTGTCTAGATGCTAGGAAAAATATGCTCACGGTTTGAATAACTCTCAAATTGGCTTTGATGAATTAAATGCTTAATTCATGCTTTAAAATTGATTTAATTAATGCTACGTCATAGATTAAGTTTTTATGGTGAATCCGATTCGTAAATTCCTATCTTGCAGTGCCCTGTCTCTTTGATTTTTGGTTTGATTTATGCATGTCTCTAGCTCTGATTTTGGCTTTATCTTGCTTACTAGTACATTGCTTAACTTGAGTTGCTCTTGTATGCATTTGAAATTATTTGGTCAATGTTTTTAGCTTCATGTGAAGTCATCATTATATTCTTGGTTCTATGCATCCATTCCTACTCATGTCATGAGAATTGCACTCATAGCATCATCACTAATGCATGCATGCATTTCATTTTTTTAGCGACCGAAGTGCCGGAGAGCGAGTCCATTGAGCCCGGATCCGAAGTCACCGAGGAAGAGTTTGTCGAGTCGGAAGAAAACCAAGGCAAGCAGCTCATATGTCCTATCCTATGATTTTCTTAATTAATATTATGCCGCTATGGGTTGCATGTGGGTTTAGTTGCATTAGAATCCTATCTTTAAGCCTTCCTTGTTTTATACCCTTCCTTGTCGCTCGTGTAGAAAAAGGGGCTCTTACTAATTTAATTTGATTAATGCTTAGATGCTTAGTCTTGGTCTAGTCAACTTGGGAGGGATGGGCTATAGGCTAATCAACTTCGTCGCCTTTACTTTGGTTATTTAATAATGAGCATGTTTATGAGTATGATAAAGTTGAATGCGAGACTTGAACGGGGGATAGGGTCACGAGAACGGAGTCTTGGTGACATAGCCCGTTTGAGTTAGTTAAGGCCCGTCCGATTGTGACGTTGGTTTGAGCACCATTTTGTGCTACTGTTGTCCAATTATTGTTGGGTAAGCCCTTTTTCCGATTGTTGTCTCGATCATTGGGGCACGGTCCTAGATACGTGGCTTCGGGCTATGTAGAGGGGTTCTAGGGATGTCCCCGGTGGACCTAGAGCTCCCTCCGCGTAAGCTAGGCAGTGGACTCCCAACGTTTGGGGCTTATTGGGAAGGGTTGATGTGAGTTCATTCTCGTGTTGAGCGGGTAAAGAGTACAACCCTTGCAAGGTTAAATCAATTCGAATTGTCGCGCTCTCGGTTATGAGCAAGCTCACTCCCATGGATCTCTCGTAGAGTTACCGTTGGTTATATTTGTACTTGTCATATGTTCATGCTCTATGTCATCACGATATAATTCTTGTTTCAACTAAAATATTGTGTGGGCTTGGGCAAGTTAAGTAAAATGAATTAGATGTTTATGGGTTGTTGTTCATCATGCTTATGGTTAAAAATTAAGGATGTGTCGCTTAGGCTTTTGCTAAATTTTATTTAACCTTAAAGCCTAACCTTGATATATTCTTGCATGGTGCTAAATATTTTCCTTGCGTAAGTCTTGCGAGTACCCCACGTACTCACGTTGCTTTCAAAACTCTAAGTTGCAGGTGAACCGGAGCTTGTGTTTGGTTACTTTTCCCCCGCCGATCCAAGGGTGGGTGATGAGTGATTAACTTGTGTGGCTTGTGGCGATGGTGTTTTGGGCAACAGCACCATTGTTTATTTTGCGTTACTATCGTTTATCCGCTGCGTTTTACTCCTATCGTCTAAGTTAGAGCTTGGAAGAACATGAATTCACTATGTTTATGTTGTCTTGTTGAGAGCTTAAACTTGTTCCTTTTGCTCTCTTTTATTCTGTTGAACCATTTATGTAAGAATTTGTAACTTAATTGTGAAACCATGTCGTTTAAAATTGCCTCTTTATGGTTCATTGTGATGATGTGATTTGTAACGGTGGGTGTGCTCGATCTTGGGCGTATGTGGAACACCTACCGGGACTACCGGGTATGTACTCGTTTGAAGTGAAATTGTAAGAGGCCGTTGATCTTCAGATGTGAGTTTAGTACTTGAATCGTCGAAAGGCGGCTAAGTACTAACCCTCATCTCGATGAAACGGCTAATCGTTCACTAGAGCCGAGTGCAAATTGGGCGGTTCTTACAAGTGGCTATCAGAGCAAGGTTCCATGGAGTGAACTTAAAACTTGTTTAGTGGGGTGGATAAAAACAAACTAAAATGTGACCACTTGCATTAAAATTCATGGATTAAAATTTTGTACTTAAGGTTTTATTTCTATCTCCTTCCTATCTTAGAACTTGTCCTATCTCTTGCTTCATGTTATTAATAATTGTGCTCTTAACTTCACTTGTCTTTTTATGGGTTAGATGGCCGCTAGGACGTTCGTTATGGCGACTCGTGCTTTGGACACGGTGGGCTTTCCCACACTCCTCAATGAAGCGTTGAGGAGGGCAAACTTCATATACAAGCCCGAGTACGAGGTGCATGCCCGCGGCTATGCTATTGGATTTGATGAGTATATGGCACGACTTTACCTTGGTGAAAGAAAGGATATGGGGATCTATCCTCACGCATTTCAAGCATGCGGGACTACCCCGGAGATGGCCGTGCAAGAAGTGGCACGTGTGGCACTTATCCATCTTCGCTACGAGCTTCCGGAGCTATGGGGGGATGTTTTCACCTATCTCCCCATGCAAGGTCCCGGTGATGATTGTCCCTACACCGTCACCATCCCGGTGGGTGCCCCTCCCCGTGAGAGATACATGGCGGAAACAATCTCCATTTATGAGCGGGCCTATCGGAGTGTAAAGGCGGAATTGGATGAGACAAGGAGGCGTCTACAAGACTTCCAAGTGGGTGTGGAGCTCAAAGTGAGGACCAAGAAGGCTCCAAGAACATTGCTTGATGATCTCCCAAGGGAACCGCCACAAGAGAACATTGCTCCTTCCCATCGCTTTCGCATGTGAATGGGGTTTGGGCGGAGACTCGAAGCTACAATCCAATCTCTATGGGGCTTCATGTGCGTCGATTCAATTGCGTGCGCACCACTCGCGAGGCTCTTTTGGGAGCTCTGGAGCACTTCTTCCCTTGAGCTAGGAGGTTACCTAGATGTATCGTTGGCCCTTGGTCATGTACCGCGAAGTTGAGACGCTTATTATGTATCGTGCCCTATGTTTTAGAAAAAATCTTGTGAACCTTGGTGGCTGCAAGTCGTTTAAATTTATTGTTGGTTACGTTGTGAATCAAGTTGTTTTATGTTCTAAGTTGTTATGCTTCATTTATACAAGTTCTTGTCTCGTTTATATAAAAATCTGCTTGCTGAAATTTCTGTTGGAGCCCAGTATATTGCTTAGTACGATGTGAGGAGACGTCATATTGCACCCATTCTTTGCATACATGTTCATACATATATGGATCACTTGTTGGAGCAATAATATGGTGTTTTTCTTGCTGTTTTAATGGGAAAATCTGAGCTAAAACCTTGTGATATACTTGCTGTCCAAAATCTGTCAACAATCATCTACTCACTTCTAATATTCGCACACGTGTTATCTTCATGTGTTTGCAACCTATATCTATCTTGTACCACATCTTTACCCATTTTCTAACCTTTCTAATTAACTTGGACCACAGGATGAGGCACCATCGTTTGGGACACGAGAGTGGTGAACCTTCGGGTGCGGCCAACCAAAACCTACCCAACCCTCCGGTGAACCCGACTCTTGCGGATGTGCTTGCCCAACAAACCAACCTACTTGGACAAATTGTTCAAAACTTAGGCAATCAAGCGCAACAAAGGGGAGATCCCCCGATGCATGGTCTTGGGGATTTCTTTCGCACCGACCCTCCTATTTTCCGTGGAACCAAGGATCCTCTTGATGCGGATTATTGGCTCGGTACCATTGAGCAAAAGCTTGGCCTCCTTCGGTGTGAGCAAAATGACAAGGTACTCTTTGCCGCTCATCAACTTCAAGATGCCGCCGGAGCTTGGTGGCGGAGTGTGCTTGCCGCACGCCCTCCCGACCACCATTTTACTTGGGATGAATTTCGGACGGCCTTCCGTGCCTTTCACATCCCCAAGGGAATTATGGATATCAAGAAGAAAGAATTTCTTAGCCTCGCTTAAGGAAATATGGATGTGATGACCTATGTGCAAACTTTCAATACTCTTGCTCAATATGCTCCCGAAGAAGTGTCCACCGATGCGAAGAAGCGAGAGCGTCTTTATGATGGGCTCTCGGAAGAATTACAAGACAAGCTTTCCACCACCAAGTTTGAGGACTTCAATGACATGACTAATGTGGCTATCCGGGATGAGAGCATGATGAAGAGGCTTGAAGCGAAGAAAAACAAGCGCCCGACTCCTTATTCGGCGGGTGGTAGTGCTTCACGCCCACGCATGGGGCCGCCTCCTCCTCCACCTCGTGCGCCGGGTGCTCCTCCTCCACGCCCAATGTGGGTTGTGCACCGTCCTTATCCTTCTCAAGGGCAACCATCAAGGCCGGCGAATCCTAATTGGGGCAATGCAAGTGGTGGTCCAAGGGGCCCATGCTACAATTGTGGTGGTTCGGGCCATATCTCCAAGAATTGCCCCTCTCCAAGGCAAGGTGGTGCTCCCAATGCACCAAGGCAAGGAAATCCTCAACCTCAAGCCGCACGCCAAGGGGCCAAGAATCAACAAGCCCCAAAGCATGGCCGCCTCAACTACACCACCGCGGAAGAAATTCCGGAAGATGCCGAAGTGCTCATGGGTACGCTCCTCGTAAATTCCTCTCCCGCCGTTGTTCTTTTTGATTCCGGAGCTACTCGTTCTTTTGTCAACAAGAACCTTGTGTCGCATCATAAACTACAAGTGCAAAACCTAGCCTCTCCATATCTCATAGATTCACCGGGTGGGGAAATCATTGCTAGGCACTTTGTTGATAAGGTTCCAATTATCATAGAGGGACATATCTTTAGGGCTAATCTTCTCATACTAGATAAGTTGGGGTTGGATGTCATTCTTGGTATGAATTGGATGGGTAAGCATGATGGGGTTATCAAGTGTGGACCTCGCACCGTAGACCTCTTACATCCTTCCGGCAAAAGGGTTGTTCTTTCTTTAGATAGAGAAGAGTCTTGTCTCTTTACCATGTCGGGTACCGAAATCACGGCATTGGAAGAAATCTCCATGGTTTGTGAGTATCCGGATGTCTTTCCGGAAGAATTACCGGGAATGCCTCCCGATCGGGAAGTAGAGTTTGCTATTGAACTATTGCCCGGGACGGCACCAATCTCAAAGCGTCCCTATCGTATGCCTCCCAATGAGTTAGAAGAATTGAAAAAGCAAGATCAAACTTTTGTTGGAAAAGGAATTTATTCGTCCGAGCTCCTCGCCTTCGGGATGCCCGGCTCTCTTTGTGAAGAAGAAAGATGAAAGTTTACGTATATGTGTTGACTATCGTCCTTTAAATGAGGTCACGGTCAAGAATAAATATCCTCTTCCTCGCATTGATATCTTGTTTGATCAATTATCCGATGCTCGTTACTTCTCAAAAATTGATCTAAGGTTGGGGTATCATCAAATCAAAATCCGGAAGGAAGACATTCCTAAAACGGCCTTCTCTACTCGGTATGGACTCTATGAGTATACCGTTATGTCCTTTGGTCTCACCAATGCACCGGCCTACTTCATGTATCTTATGAATAGCATATTCATGGAAGAGCTTGATGTCTTTGTGATAATCTTCATTGATGACATTCTTATTTATTCCAAAACCAAAGAAGATCATGCTCGTCATCTCCATATTGTTCTCCAAAAGCTTAGAGACCATCGTCTTTATGCCAAGTTTAGTAAGTGTCAATTTTGGCTTGAAGAGGTATCCTTTCTTGGTCATGTTCTCTCTAAAGATGGTGTTGCCGTGGATCCTAGCAAAGTGCAAGATGTTCTCAATTGGAAGCAACCACAAAGTGTCACCCATATCCGGAGTTTTCTTGGGCTAAGCGGGGTATTATCGTCGATTTATTGAAATTTTTTCCAAAATTGCCAAGCCTATGACCGAGCTATTGAAGAATGGAGTAAAATTTGAGTGGTCTAAAGAATGTGAAGAAGCTTTCCAAACCTTAAAATCCCATCTCACTACCGCTCCGGTTCTCGCTCAACCCGACATCACCAAGGGCTTTGATGTCTATTGTGATGCCTCTCGCATTGGTCTCGGGTGTGTTCTCATGCAAGAAGGCCGAGTAGTAGCATATGCTTCTCGTCAACTTAAGCGTCATGAAGAAAATTATCCCACGCATGATTTAGAGCTTGTGGGCGTTGTGCACGCTCTAAAGATATGGCGTCATTATCTCCTTGGTAATCATTGCAATATCTACATCGACCACAAGAGCCTCAATATTTCTTCACTCAATCCGATCTTAATATGAGGCAATGAAGGTGGCTTGAGTTAATCAAGGACTATGATCTTGAATTTCATATCACCCCGGGAAAGCAAATGTTGTTGCCGACGCCTTGAGCCGCAAGGGTTGGTGCAATTGCTTAACCATTGCGCCTCATATCAACACTCTTTGTGATGACCTTCGGAAGCTAAGGGTTGAAATGGTTCAAGAGGGATTTGTTGCTACCCTTCTTGTCAAATCCGACCTTTATGACCAAATCAAGGAAGCTCAAAGGAATAACAAAGGGATGGCCCGAATTCTTTCTTTAAAAAAGGAGGGCAAGGCCCAATGTTTCTCAATTGATGATCAAGGTGTCATTTTCTTTGGGAAGAGAATTGTTGTGCCTAAGGACCCTAAGTTGAAGGATCTAATTCTTGATGAAGCCCATAATTCTCAACTTTCTATTCATCCGGGTAGTACAAAAATGTATCAAGATCTCAAGCAAAGGTTTCGGTGGACTCGCATGAAGCGAGAAGTCGCACGGTATGTTGCTCAATGTGATGTTTGCCAAAGGGTCAAGGCCGAACACCTCAAACCGCCCGGCGCTCTTCAACCATTGCCTATTCCATCTTGGAAATGGGAAGATATTAGTATGGACCTTATCGCCGGCCTTCCCAAGACATCCCAAGGGTATGACTCAATTTGGGTAATTGTTGATTGCTTGACTAAGTCGGCTCAATTTCTCCCAGTCAAAGCTACTTATCTCCCTAAGCAATATGCGGAGTTGTATCTCACAAGAATAGTATGTCTCCATGGTGTTCCTAAAACCATCGTCTCCGATCGTGGTTCTCAATTTATGGCTCACTTTTGGCAAAGCCTTCATGAAGCCATGGGAACCAACCTCACTTATAGTACCGCTTATCATCCTCAAACCGATGGTCAAACCGAGAGAGTCAATCAAGTCTTGGAAGACATGTTGAGGACTTGTGCCCTTATCTATGAGAAGAAGTGGGTAATTTGTCTGCCATTCGCGGAATTTTCTTACAACAATAGTTATCAATCAAGTATCAAGATGTCCCCTTTCGAAGCTCTCTATGGTAGAAGATGTAGAACCCCTATTAATTGGTCCGAGTCTGGGGAAAGGCCTTTCTTTGGCCCGGATTTGGTCATGGAAGCCGAAGAACAAGTGAGAATCATTCGTGAGAACCATCACATAGCTCAATCTCGCCAAAAGAATTATGCCGATCGTCGCCGTCGTGAATTATATTTCAAGGTGGGCTCTATCTCAAGGTCTCTCCTTTCAAAGGCATTAGCCGTTTTCAAGTCAAGGGAAAATTGGCGCCTCGGTATGTTGGACCCTTCCAAATCACCAAGAGGATTGGTAACGTGGCCTATCAATTGGATCTTCCTCGATCACTCTCCGCCGTTCATAATGTTTTCCATGTCTCTCAACTTAAGAAATGTCTTCGTGTTCCAACCGAAGCCGTCGATCTAGAGATGCTTAACCTCCAACCGGGCCTTACTTATGATGAGCATCCTATTGATATCCTTGATCGTGCGGAGAGGAAATTGAGAAAGGGAAATGTCAAAATGGTTAAGATTCAATGGAGTAATCACTCCGAGGATGAAGCTACTTGGGAACATGAGGATAAGATGCGTGAGGAATATCCCAAACTTTTCGCAAATAAGTAAGCTCTCCCTATCTACCTCGCCCCATGCTCTTTTTATGAAGAATTTCATACTTACTTTCTTAGATGCGTACACAATCACCATCATGAAAACCTAGGTGTTTTCCCTCACACCATGATCTTGTTTCTTGGTAGAGACCTTCTAGTTGCTATCTTGTCTAGGTGAATGTGGCCTACTCTAAACTTAGACTTATCATGGTTTCCTTGTTGTCCCATCCTTCCTTTACTTTTCTTATCACTTGAATCTCGGGACGAGATTCTCCTGGGGGGGGGGGGGAGATTTGTCACGTCCCAAAACCCATGAACATGTTTAACAAGTGATGACTAGTACATAATCATCATTGGAGCATTAACAAGCATCATGAGCACTTCATTTGTATTGATATTCCTATGTATGTTTTTGTGCACTTGTGAAGGAAGTTGAATTTTTGCTACATGAGTTGGCTTGCTGTTATTTTATTTAAATACTAGGCTGTTAGTGTGATTTTTGGTAATTTTGGTAGAATTTTTGGGGGCTGTTTGCTGGGCTTAAAAATTAGTGCTAATTTCTTCAAGAGGCTTTTTCCCTTTTTGAGTGTGGGCAAACCGAAGCGTTTCTGGGGGTCATTCAAATTTGAAATGCTTGCTTGTGTTTTTAGCTTTCCAACAAGCATTTATTTGCAATTTTTGGACCTCGGGAAGGTGCTCATTTGAGGGCTTAAAGTTTGATTTTCAGGAAAATTCAAAATCGCGCGGCCCCACGCGCCCTCTCTCTTCCCTCTCTCCCAGTCACGCCCGCGCGCGCCCGTTGGCCGGCAGGGCTCGGCTGCCACGTCGCCGCCAGCCGTGGGGTGAGCCCCCAGGATCTCGCGGCCGCTCCTCCTCTCCTTGGTCTTTAAAACCCGACCCTGGCGCCCCCAAAACCCTAGCGCTCCCTCCTCCATTGAACCGCCGGCCTTCGCCGGAGAAATTCGTCGTCGTCAGTGAACCATTCTTCGATTCCTTTCGCGTGGAGCTCCTACACTTCGTCCTTAACGTTTCTAGCATCTTCTTCCTTAGGTTCGGCCGTCGTGGAGGCCGTATTTCGTCGTTCCCCGCCGGCCACCATTGGAGCACGTTGGAGCTCCGCACGGCCCGGCCTCCTCCGACCTCCTCCGCCCGAGCTAAGCACGTTGATGAGGACATCACCGGTACATCTACACCAGAAGCACCTTCACCCCAAGCACCACCTTCAGGGCCAATCACTCGGGCTCGTGCAAGAGAGTTGAACTACGTCATGGTGCTAAAGAATGAAGGATATGTGGCTGGATTCGGACTGCGCATGAACGTCAACTTGTGACGGCCGCCACGACTTCATCCGGACTCCGTTTTGGGCGATCAAGTACTTGATGGAAAGCTTATCAAGTCTATTTTCAGATGGATCCGGACTCACCTCCATATCTTCACTGAGGCGGCCGCAATCGTCATTTTGAGTCGGACTGTTTTCTGTCCAAGGTGCTGCGCCACCTTATTTTGGCCCAATGGGCCGTGTATCGAGTTGGGTCCATTAGGGACGCGTCCTAGGGTTGTAGCACGACCCCAACTCCCTTGTGGCCGTGCTATTAAACCCTATAGCTGTCATTAGCATCCTCAAGTTTTGTTTTACATCTAGCTTTAGCTACACCGAACACGCACAAATACGTGCTGTCCTCGTGTGATTCAGAACTCCACCTTCGAGTGATATTAAGATTGCTCGCCTTCTTTTTCTTGTTTGTTCTTTGATTGCGTACAGGAAGTTCTGATCTTGGTTGCAACAGGGTCGGTAACCACAGGGAGTTGGTTCAGCGATTGCATTGGCGCTTCGGGTTCGCTCGTCGTAGTCGGATCGTGAGGGTCGACTTCCATCAAATCAAAATTATCCTCCACTCACCGAAAGATCGGGCACTTCAGCTCTATCAAGTGGTATCAGCTTTCCAGGTTGATCGGTGAGTTTTTATCGAGTGTTGTTCCATTACCTACAGTCCACAAAACCCAAAAAAAATTCAGGTTAGACCATTGTCCCAAAACCTATCTTCGCATTGCACTTTCTTTCAATAATTTGCATTGTTGAATTTGTGTGCTTCGCGTTAATTTATTGCTGGTCACTTTGTGCTTCCGCCGCTTTCCATCTCCACCACCGCCGCAGCCGCTGTCCTACCTCACCACCAGCACCACTGCCGCCGCAATCATCATCACCACCAGCGCCGTTACCCCCTCCAACCGAACCCTACTCGGTTTCGTTTTCCTTCCCCAAGCTGCACTCCACGCGCCGCCGATCCAACCGAACCCTACTCGGTTTCGTGTTTCTGATTGAGGAAAGAGAAAAAAAAAGGAAAGAAAAAAAGAAAGGAAAGAAAAAAGGAAAAAAAGGAAAGTTCTCAGAAGAAAGACAAAGGAAAGAATTAAAAAAAAAAGGAAAGAGAAGTTCGTTTTTGGAAAGTTCGGTTTTTCGTTTGGCAGTTTTGTGTCGTTACGAACACCCGTTTTGTAACGGCCATAACTTTTCGCTCGGATCTCCGATTTCAGCGTTCTTTTTTTTTCGGAAAGCTTACGAAATTTCCTATACGGGGCACCACGCGTAGCGCCTGGTGAAGCCGGTTTTGAGGCGAAAAAATGCCGTTTACACAGCGTAACGCGGCCCGAGAGATTTTCCGTTTCTGCAGCCCACTTCCTTGTTGCCTTCCCTTGATCCATCGCGGGTGGCACTTGTTACCAGCAGCTTTGTTACGTGTTTAGCACTATTATTCAGCTTTGCATTTATTGTTTAATTGTGCTAATCCTTGACTTGAGTGCAGCCTACCCAGAACTACACATATTCCTATGACGAGCAGACTTTTGTTTCTCCAGGCAATCGCTGCTCCAATCTTTCACAGGTGCCACTTGTTGTCTGCGATTGCCCTTGTTGCTTGGTAAGAACGGATAAGAACTTGATCGCAGCATCTTTGTGAGCTTTCCACCCACACCTTTGTTGTCGTAGGATCTGTTTTTCTTGTGTTTGCGCTAACCATGTCAGGAGACGACGACAAGATGGACTCCAAGCTGCAAGGCATGCGGGTAGACCTTGATGGACTTAAAGACGACATAAAGACGCTGCACGAGAAGGTTGATTCCGCGCTCTCTTCATCCAATGAGCGTCTCGACCAGCAGGACCTTGCTCAGACAGCCGCCAAGTGTACATTTGACACCTTGACGGCCCGGCTTGATGCAATGAACACGACGCTCACGACGATGAACGCGACGCTCACGGACTTGTAGAAGGGCTATGGTGGTGACACGGAATATGAGGATGGAGACCGCCAACCTCGTGCCCGCTATGTGGTACATAATCCAGTTAATGATTCATTTGCAAAGATTAAATTTAAGATTCCTACTTTTAATGGCAAGTATGATCCTGCTGCATATCTTGATTGGGAGTTAGAGGTAGAACAAAAATTTTCCTGTCATGATATCCCTACTACGTCTCAAGTTAAGGCTGCTATTAGTGAATTTACTGAGTTTGCTTTAATTTGGTGGCGTGAATATAAACTCAAACATCCCACTGCTGTTCCATCTACTTGGGCTCAATTAAAAGCCGCTATGCGACATCGTTTTGTTCCTTCTTATTATGCCCGAGATTTGCTTAACACCATGCAGCGATTCCAGCAAGGCCAACGATCCGTTGAGGAGTATTACCAAGAGTTACAAAAGGGTATGATTCGTTGTGGTTTATTTGAACAGGATGATGCTGCTATGGCACGATTTCGTGGTGGATTGAACAGGGAAATTCAGGATATACTTGATTATAAGGAGTATAATGATATGACCACGTTATTTGAATATGCTTGCAAAGCTGAACGTGAAGTGTAGGGACGCCGTTCGAAGACATATACTAACCCTTTTGCAGGAAGAAGCCCGTCGTCCAGCTCTACATCTTCCACTCCAGCACCTTCTACACCTAGCACTACGCCGCGTGAGAAGACGACGAAACTTGCAGCACCTTCGACGAAACCTACACCATGCGTAGCTTCTTCCTCGGGACGTACACGAGATGTTCGGTGTTTTCGTTGCCAAGGCTTTGGGCACATGATTCGGGACTGTCCCAACACCCGTGCTTTGATCATACGTGACGATGGTGAGTACTCTTCTGCTAGTGATTCCGATGAACCTCACGATACTATGATTTACACTAACCATGCAGATAATGAGGCGGTCCATGCTACTCCTAGTGATGCAGATAGGTATGAAAGTCTTGTTGTGCAGCGTGTTCTTAGTACACAGGTCGCCTCGCCAGAGAAAAATCAGCGACACACTCTTTTCCATACAAAGGGTGTTGTGCAGGAGCGGTCGATTCGCATCATCATTGACAGTGGTAGCTGCAACAACTTGGCGAGTACAGCGCTGGTAGAGAAGTTGTCCTTACCCACCCGTAAGCATCCGCATCCCTATCATATTCAGTGGCTTAATGATGGTGGAAAGATTAAAGTAACACAGTCGGTACGTGTTCCGTTCTCCATAGGTGCCTATTCTGATTTTGTTGATTGTGATGTTATTCCTATGGAGGCATGTTCTTTGTTACTTGGTAGACCTTGGCAATATGATACTGATAGCTTGCATCATGGTCGTTCAAATCATTATTCTCTCATGTTTAAAGGTCAGAAAATAATTATACATCCCATGACACCTGAACAAATTGTTAAAGATGACCTTGCTCGAGCCGCTAAAAATGCTAAACAACTTGTACCATCACCTTCTGAAATCAAGTTGAATGCGCCTGTTTTATTTGCTACACGTGCTGATTTTGTTGATCTTTGTGTTGATGAGCTACCTTGTTATGCACTTGTATGTTCTAGTGTGCTCGTTTCACTTGATGATGTACCATCTTTGGATATTCCCCCTGCGGTTGCTAACATTTTGCAGGAGTACGCTGATGTTTTTCCCAAAGATTTACCATCGGGACTACCTCTACTTCGTGGCATTGAGCACCAGATCGACTTCATTCCCGGTGCACAGCTTCCGAATCGCGCCCCGTACCGCACAAATCCCGACGAGACGAAAGAGATTCAGCGCCAGGTCCAGGCGTTGCTTGACAAAGGGTACATTCGTGAGTCTCTTAGTCCTTGCTCCGTTCCAGTGTTACTTGTTTTAAAGAAGGATGGATCGTGGCGTATGTGTGTAGATTGTCGTCCTATTAATAACATCACTATTCGTTATCGATATCCTATACCACGCCTTGATGATATGCTAGATGAGCTTAGTGGTGCCATTATTTTTACTAAGATTGATTTGCGTAGTGGTTACCGTCAGATTCGAATGAAATTGGGCGATGAATGGAAAACGGCTTTTAAAACTAAATTTGGTTTATATGAATGGTTGGTTATGCCGTTTGGTTTGACTAATGCTCCCAGCACTTTTATGCGTTTGATGAATGAAGTTCTCAGGGCTTTCATAGAGGTTTGTTTGTTGTTGTATATTTTGATGATATCTTGATTTACAGCAAGTCTATGGAAGAGCATTTAGAACATTTGCGTGCTGTTTTTAATGCGTTGCGTGCAGCTCACTTGTTTGCTAACATGGAAAAATGCATCTTCTGCACACAACGTGTTTCGTTTCTTGGTTATGTTGTTACTCCACAGGGTATTGAGGTGGATAGCAGCAAGATTGATGCAATTCGGGAATGGCCTACACCGACGACGGTTACGCAGATTCGGAGTTTTCTTGGGCTTGCAGGTTTCTACCGTCGATTCGTACGAGATTTTAGCTCTATTGCAGCACCTCTACATGAGCTTACAAAGAAAGGTGTGCCTTTTACTTGGACTGATTCCCAAGAGCTCGCCTTCACTACATTGAAAGATAAGTTAACACATGCTCCTCTTTTGCAATTGCCTGATTTTGGTAAAATATTTGAGCTCGAATGTGATGCCAGTGGTATTGGGTTAGGTGCTGTTTTGTTACAAGAAGGAAAACCGGTTGCTTATTTCAGTGAAAAATTAAGCGGTGCTAGTTTGAAATATTCTACTTATGATAATGAACTTTATGCTTTAGTGCGTACTTTGCAAACATGGCAGCACTATCTCTGGCATCGTGAGTTTATAATCCATTCTGATCATGAGGCTTTAAAACATATTCGTACCCAAACTAATCTGAACCGTCGTCATGCTAATTGGGTAGAATTCATTGAGTCTTTTCCTTACATCATTAAACACAAGAACGGGAAGGACAATGTGATTGCTGATGCTTTGTCTCGCCGATATAATATGCTGTCACAATTGGATTTTAAAATTTTTGGTTTACACACTATGAAGGATCAATATGTCGATGATAATGATTTTAAAGATGCTTATAAATATTGTATGACTGGTAAACCATGGGGGAAATTTCACATGCAGGATGGGTTCCTGTTTCGCGCTAACAAGCTGTGTATTCCAGCTAGCTCGGTTCGTCTTTTGTTGTTACAGGAAGCTCATGGAGGCAGACTAATGGGACATTTTGGCGTTTACAAAACGCTTGAGGTGCTGTCCACCCACTTCTTTTGGCCTCGGATGCGTCCTGATGTTGAGCGCTTGGTTGCACGATGCATTACATGTCAAAAGGCTAAATCACGTTTGAACAACCATGGTTTGTATATGCCTTTGCCTGTCCCTACTTTACCTTGGCTTGATATTTCTATGGATTTTGTTTCGGGATTGCCTAGAACTAAGAAGGGGAGGGATAGCATTTTTGTGGTTGTTGATAGATTCTCTAAAATGGCTCATTTCATTCCTTGTCATAAAACTGATGATGCTAGTCATGTTGCTGAATTGTTCTTTAGGGAGATTATTCGTTTACATGGTGTTCCTAAAACAATTGTGTCTGATTGTGATGCTAAGTTTCTAAGTCACTTTTGGAGATCTTTTTGGAACAAGTTAGGCACTAAATTGCTGTTTAGCACAACTTGTCACCCACAAACTGATGGACAAACTGAAGTGGTCAATAGAACTTTGTCAACCATGCTTAGGGCTGTTTTGGATAAAAATCTGAACCATTGGGAAGATTGTTTACCTCATGTTGAGTTTGCTTATAATCATGCAACACATTCTTCTACAAAGATGTGCCCTTTTCAGATTGTTTATGGTTATATTCCTCGGGCGCCTATTGATTTATTTTCGCTTGATGCTGTGGATGCCCCACATATTGATGCCGTTGAACATGTTGACCATATGATTAACCTACATGAACAAACACAACAAACCATTGCTGCTACTAATGCTAAGTATCAAGTTGCTGGTAGTAAAGGAAGAAAACATGTTACTTTTGAACCCGGTGATATGGTTTGGTTGCATTTGAGGAAGGATCGTTTTCCTACTTTGCGTCGTTCTAAATTAATGCCTCGTGCTGCTGGTCCTTTTAAAGTGCTAACCAAGATTAATGATAATGCTTATGTCCTTGACCTACCTGCGGAGTTTGGTGTTTCCACTAGTTTTAATGTTGCAGATTTGAAACCATATGCGGGCGAGGATGAGGAGTTGCCGTCGAGGACGACTTCAGTTCAAGAAGGGGAGGATGATGAGGACATCACTGGTACATCTACACCAGCAGCACCTTCACCCCAAGCACCACCTTCAGGGCCAATCACTCGGGCTCGTGCAAGAGAGTTGAACTACGTCATGGTGCTAAAGAATGAAGGATATGTGGCTGGATTCGGACTGCGCATGAACGTCAACTTGTGACGGCTGCCACGACTTCATCCGGACTCCGTTTTGGGCGATCAAGTACTTGATGGAAAGCTTATCAAGTCTAATTTCATATGGATCCGGACTCACCTTCGTATCTTCACCGAGGCGGCCGCAATCAACATTTTGAGTCAGACTGTTTTCTGTCCAAGGTGCTGCGCCACCTTATTTTGGCCCAATGGGCCGTGTATCGAGTTGGGTCCATTAGGGACGCGTCCTAGGGTTGTAGCACGACCCCAACTCCCTTGTGGCCGTGCTATTAAACCCTATAGCTGTCATTAGCATCCTCGAGTTTTGTTTTACATCTAGCTTTAGCTACACCGAACACGCACAAATACGTGCTGTCCTCGTGTGATTCAGAACTCCACCTTCGAGTGATATTAAGATTGCTCGCCTTCTTTTTCTTGTTCGTTTTTTGATTGCGTACAGGAAGTTCTGATCTTGATTGCAACAGGGTCGGTAACCACAGGGAGTTGGTTCAGCGATTGCATTGGCGCTTCGGGTTCGCTCGTCGTAGTCGGATCGTGAGGGTCGACTTCCAAAAAATCAAAATTATCCTCCACTCACCGAAAGATCGGGCACTTCAGCTCTATCACACGTGGTGAGCACCGCCTTGGACCGCCGCTCCTTCCCCGCCCCCGCGCCCTCCTTCTCCCTCGCCGCCGCCGCCGCCAGCGCCGCCGCGCGTCGGCCGGTCGCCGCCGCCCACGGGCACGCCACCTCGGCGTCTCCCCGGCCACGTTTTGGGCATGTAGAGGTGCGGCTCGTAGTTGTGAACGCGTGGGGACAAACCTCACCGCCGGTCGTCGCTTCTCCGGCGAGAAAACGCCGGTCAAATGGCCGCCGGTCATGTCTTGACCATGGGGTTGAGCTCGGGGACCTAGGATTAGAAGGTGGGAAAAGTTCAAGGGGTTTTCCATAAAGTGCAGGGGCTGTTTTGTGAGAAAAGGGTATATCTGCGATGTTTTCTTTATTTCCAGGGGCTGTTTCGCGAAGTGGTCTTTCTATTTTCGGTTTTCCTTTTCGTTTTAAAGGCTGAAACTTGTTAAATGCATAGAAAATCGTAGGAAAATGCTAAAAATGTGAATCCAAGTTTGTTGGAACCGTGGGGATGTGCTCTGTCCAAGAAAAATTAGTATGCTCCAGTTCCTGTGTTGTATTTTGCTCTATATTTTATTTTGTGCAAATCTTGTTTAATGCTTAGAGGTTGATGTATTCCTCAATAAATGTTGGCTCCACCGTGGTTTTACTCCTTGTGTGATTCTTAGTTCATATCTGAACTTGAACACTAGGGTTCGTGTTTTGACTGAGTTATGAATTATCTTGTGTTTGTTGTGCCGAAAGTTGATATTTACACTAAAATTTGCTGAAAATAGATAAAATAGTGAAACCAATTTTGTTGGTCTTGATTCACTGTCTAGATGATAGGAAAAATAGGCGCACTGTTTGAATAAGTCTCAAATTGGATTTGATGAATTAAATGCTTAATTCATGCTTTAAAATTGATTTAATTAATGCTACATCATAGATTAAGTTTTTATGGTGAATCCGATTCGTTAATTCCTATCTTGCAGTGCCCTGTCTCTTTGATTTTTGGTTTGATTTATGCATGTCTCTAGCTCTGATTTTGGCTTTATCTTGCTTACTAGTACATTGCTTAACTTGAGTTGCTCTTGTATGCATTTGAAATTATTTGGTCAATGTTTTTAGCTTCATGTGAAGTCATCATTATATTCTTGGTTGTATGCATCCATTCCTACTCATGTCATGAGAATTGCACTCATAGCATCATCATTAATGCATGCATGCATTTCATTTTTTTTAGCGACCGAAGTGCCGGAGAGCGAGTCTGTTGAGCCCGGATCCGAAGTCATCGAGGAAGAGTTTGTCGAGTCGGAAGAAAACCAAGGCAAGCAGCTCATATGTCCTATCCTATGATTTTCTTAATTAATATTATGCCTCTATGGGTTGCATGTGGGTTTAGTTGCATTAGAATCCTATCTTTAAGCCTTCCTTGTTTTATACCCTTCCTTGTCGCTCGTGTAGAAAAAGGGGCTCTTACTAATTAAATTTGATTAATGCTTAGATGCTTAGTCTTGGTCTAGTCAACTTGGGAGGGATGGGCTATAGGCTAATCAACTTCGTCGCCTTTACTTTGGTTATTTAATAATGAGCAATGTTTATGAGTATGATAAAGTTGAATGCGAGACTTGAACGGGGGGATAGGGTCACGAGAACGGAGTCTTGGTGACATAGCCCGTTTGAGTTGGTTAAGGCCCATCCGATTGTGACGTTGGTTTGAGCACCATTTTGTGCTACCGTTGTCCAGTTATTGTTGGGTAAGCCCTTTTTCCAATTGTTGTCTCGATCATTGGGGCACAGTCCTAGATACGTGGCTTCGGGCTATGTAGAGGGGTTCTAGGGATGTCCCCGGTGGACCTAGAGCTCCCTCCGCGTAAGCTAGGCGTGGACTCCCAACGTTTGGGGCTTATTGGGAAGGGTTGATGTGAGTTCATTCTCGTGTTGAGCGGGTAAAAAGAGTACAACCCTTGCAAGGTTAAATCATTTCGAATTGCCGTGCTCTCGGTTATGAGCAAGCTCACTCCCATGGATCTCTCGTAGAGTTACCGTTGGTTATATTTGTACTTGTCATATGTTCATGCTCTATGTCATCACGATATAATTCTTGTTTCAACTAAAATATTGTGTGGGCTTGGGCAAGTTAAGTAAAATGAATTAGATGTTTATGGGTTGTTGTTCATCATGCTTATGGTTAAAAATTAAGGATGTTGTTCATCGTGCCCTATGTTTTAGAAAAATTCTTGTGAACCTTGGTGGCTGCAAGTCATTTAAATTTATTGTTGGTTAAGTTGTGAATCAAGTTGTTTTATGTTCTAAGTTGTTATGCTTCATTTATACAAGTTCTTGTCTCGTTTATATAAAAATCTGCTTGCTGAAATTTCTGTTGGAGCCCAGTATATTGCTTAGTACGATGTGAGGAGACGTCATATTGCACCCATTCTTTGCATACATGTTCATACATATATGGATCACTTGTTGGAGCAATAATATGGTGTTTTTCTTGCTGTTTTAATGGGAAAATCTGAGCTAAAACCTTGTGATATACTTGCTGTCCAAATCTGTCAACAATCATCCACTCACTTCTAATATTCGCACACGTGTTATCTTCATGTGTTTCCAACCTATATCTATCTTGTACCACATCTTTACCCATTTTCTAACCTTTCTAATTAACTTGGACCACAGGATGAGGCACCATCGTTCGGGACATGAGAGTGGTGAACCTTCGGGTGCGGCCAACCAAAACCTACCCAACCCTCCGGTGAACCCGACTCTTGCGGATGTGCTTGCCCAACAAACTAACCTACTTGGACAAATTGTTCAAAACTTAGGCAATCAAGCGCAACAAAGGGGAGATCCCCCAATGCATGGTCTTGGGGATTTCTTTCGCACCGACCCTCCTATTTTCCGTGGAACCAAGGATCCTCTTGATACGGATTATTGGCTCGGTACCATTGAGCAAAAGCTTGGCCTCCTTCGGTGTGAGCAACATGACAAGGTTCTCTTTGCCGCTCATCAACTTCGGATGAATTTCGGACGGCCTTCCGTGCCTTTCACATCCCCAAGGGAATTATGGATATCAAGAAGAAAGAATTTCTTAGCCTCGCTCAAGGAAACATGGATGTGATGACCTATGTGCAAACTTTCAATACTCTTGCTCAATATGCTCCCGAAGAAGTGTGCACCGATGCGAAGAAGCGAGAGCGTCTTTATGATGGGCTCTCGGAAGAATTACAAGACAAGCTTTCCACCACCAAGTTTGAGGACTTCAATGACATGATTAATGTGGCTATCCGGGACGAGAGCATGATGAAGAGGCTTGAAGCGAAGAAAAACAAGCGCCCGACTCCTTATTCGGCGGGTGGTAGTGCTTCACGCCCACGCATGGGGCCGCCTCCTCCTCCACCTCGTGCGCCAGGTGCTCCTCCTCCACGCCCATTGTGGGTTGTGCACCGTCCTTATCCTTCTCAAGGGCAACCATCAAGGCCAGCGAATCCTAATTGGGGCAATGCAAGTGGTGGTCCATGGGGCCCATGCTACAATTGTGGTGGTTCGGGCCATATCTCCAAGAATTGCCCCTCTCCAAGGCAAGGTGGTGCTCCCAATGCACCAAGGCAAGGCAATCCTCAACCTCAAGCCGCACGCCAAGGGGCCAAGAATCAACAAGCCCCAAAGCGTGGCCGCCTCAACTACACCACCGCGGAAGAAATTTCGGAAGATGCCGAAGTGCTCATGGGTACGCTCCTCGTAAATTCCTCTCCCGCCGTTGTTCTTTTTGATTCCGGAGCTACTCGTTCTTTTGTCAACAAGAACCTTGTGTCGCATCATAAACTACAAGTGCAAAACCTAGCCTCTCCATATCTCATAGATTCACCGGGTGGGGAAATCATTGCTAGGCACTTTGTTGATAAGGTTCCAATTATCATAGAGGGACATATCTTTAGGGCTAATCTTCTCATACTAGATAAGTTGGGGTTGGATGTCATTCTTGGTATGAATTGGATGGGTAAGCATGATGGGGTTATCAAGTGTGGACCTCGCACCGTAGACCTCTTACATCCTTCCGGCAAAAGGGTTGTTCTTTCTTTAGATAGAGAAGAGTCTTGTCTCTTTACCATGTCGGGTACCGAAATCACGGCATTGGAAGAAATCTCCATGGTTTGTGAGTATCCGGATGTCTTTCCGGAAGAATTAACGGGAATGCCTCCCGATCGGGAAGTAGAGTTTGCTATTGAACTATTGCCCGGGACGGCACCAATCTCAAAGCGTCCCTATCGTATGCCTCCCAATGAGTTAGAAGAATTGAAAAAGCAAGTCAAACTTTTGTTGGAAAAGGAATTCATTCGTCCGAGCTCCTCGCCTTCGGGATGCCCGGCTCTCTTTGCGAAGAAGAAAGATGAAAGTTTACGTATATGTGTTGACTATCGTCCTTTAAATGAGGTCATGGTCAAGAATAAATATCCTCTTCCTCGCATTGATATCTTGTTTGATCAATTATCCGATGCTCGTTACTTCTCAAAAATTGATCTAAGGTTGGGGTATCATCAAATCAAAATCCGGAAGGAAGACATTCCTAAAACGGCCTTCTCTACTCGGTATGGACTCTATGAGTATACCGTTATGTCCTTTGGTCTCACCAATGCACCGGCCTACTTCATGTATCTTATGAATAGCATATTCATGGAAGAGCTGTCTTCGTGATAATCTTCATTGATGACATTCTTATTTATTCCAAAACCAAAGAAGATCATGCTCGTCATCTCCATATTGTTCTCCAAAAGCTTAGAGACCATCGTCTTTATGCCAAGTTTAGTAAGTGTCAATTTTGGCTTGAAGAGGTATCCTTTCTTGGTCATGTTCTCTCTAAAGATGGTGTTGCCGTGGATCCTAGCAAAGTGCAAGATGTTCTCAATTGGAAGCAACCACAAAGTGTCACCCATATCCAGAGTTTTCTTGGGCAAGCGCGGTATTATCATTGATTTATTAAAAAATTTTCAAGATTGCCAAGCCTATGACCGAGCTATTGAAGAATGGAGTAAAATTTGAGTGGTCTAAAGAATGTGAAGAAGCTTTCCAAACCTTAAAATCCCATCTCACTACCGCTGTTGGCACTCCTTAGCAGTCACGTTTTAGCAACGCTCAAGAGCGCGTAGATATATGTCGTTGTATGGAAAAGTTAATTCTGCAAGCGCACAGAATATATCTCGTTGTAGCACTTCACCTCAGGAGTTACCCCAGGGTATCGTATTTATATTTCCACAGGGAAGCAGATGGTTAAAGTGTATTGAAGAATGAAATGATATATCTTGCCAGAAATATCAAGCCACAAACCCAGGGGCACAAACTCTAAGTTTGGATGGATAATGGTCAAGTTAATGACCGGATAGAAGGTCTGAAAGACCA
The DNA here is from genome assembly GCA_015476505.1 of Urochloa ruziziensis. NCBI lineage: Eukaryota > Viridiplantae > Streptophyta > Magnoliopsida > Poales > Poaceae > Urochloa > Urochloa ruziziensis. Next base: position 25,449,975 of record CM027122.1, on the reverse strand, counting down.
GCGACACACGGAGCACCTATTTCTAAAGAAAAGGAAAGACGTTGGGAAAGACCAGGACCTAGACTCTTTCTAACTCAGAGCAAAAGGCACTCTAGCCTTAGCCTAGACCCTAGCTTAGATACCGGGAACAGAGCTCGCTTCGACGGCTAGAACGGGAGAACCTCAGAACGGGGTGAGAGAGGGGGTTCTCCGGGCTCAGCACTACTGTTATGAATACACCCGAACGTGGTGGACTTCGAAGGACGGACAGGGCTGTCACCACCTGCCGCCTACCAGTGCAGTTCCGTGGGGTGCAACACACTTCCTAGATAATCAACAAGACAGACACCACGTCTGCACTCGATGATTAAGATTTCTCTTGAGGCCTGTTAAGAGAAATCCCCATCTTCCCTAAGGCGTCTTACGGCCCGGTCAAGGCGAGCAAACCCGCGAGATAAAACCCGGTAGAGCTAAACTAAACTCTACACTAAAACTAAAGGGGATAGGGCTTTGCTCTAAAGAGAGCAAGATCTTTACTCTAAAAGAAGAGTAAGAAAGAAATATAAAAGATAACTTAAGCTCTGAAGTAAGAAAGTAATTATATAAATAACCTCTTCAAAAGAAGGAAAGGATACAAGAGCTTTACTAGAACTCCGAAGACTCCGAAGATCCGAGCTAAGCTCAACTCGACTCTACTCCCAACTCTAATCCTAATCTAAGAAATGAAAAAGATACTAGAGCTCCCTTCAAGTAAAGACTTGAGATGTGTGGTGTGTGTCTTCCCAAGGTGAATGAGCTTCCTTTTATAGCCTCCAGGGGGTGGATGTCAGCGTCATTAGCACGCCAAGGCTCTGCTTAAGCTTCACGCGAAGGAGGAGACGTGGCGGCCACAGAGGGAGGCCGGTCGGCCTGGGCTAGGCCGGCCGGCCTGGCCCTGGTGCCACTTGGCACCGTCCTCTGCAGGAACGGTCCTGATGCTCTCCCAAGGTCGGTAACGGTTGCGTTTAGTTGAAGCTTGTCCGAGAATCCTAGGATGTGGGCCCTTCAATCCATGTGCTTTCACCTCTAGGCCTTCCGGGTCCTTGGATCAAACCAACATTGTTTGCACGGTTCTTGATCATCCTGGGCACTTGGCAAGACTTGTGGATCAATGACGTGGCCAGACCTGGCCAGGGGAGGCCGGTCGGCCTGGCTTAGGCCAGCCGGCCTGGCTCTGTGCCAGGTTTGGCCCTTGTTTCTCCTGGTTCATCCTGCAAGCACAACTCATCCAAAACTTGTGGAATTTGTCAGTAAAAATACTTTTATGTATGGAACATGGTATGATCATCCTCATTTTACCGAAATGTTGACGGTCACTACGGGGTTATAACGGCCATCAACACACCCCCAAGCTTAGACTCTTGCTCGTCCTCGAGCAAGACTAAAACTCTAGGTTCGGTAGGTCAGGAGTTGCTTCAATGTGTATACTCTTAAAGTACCCTGTGCTTAAGCCAAAACTCAACGAATCACTTGAATAAGTTGGCATAAAAGAGGACTCATACCATGGTTCCACGTGGGGCTACATCGATTCACGTTTTGGGCTATTGAGAGCTTGAACGGTCATTTCTAAAGTATTTCCTGCACTTTTCAGGTTCCATCTCGGAGATATGAATTTTTCAAAAGATGGTTTACTCGTTCCCTGATGGTACTCTCGAGTCACTCAAGGTGTTTAATCCTCACTCTTGGTCGGGATTGACCAACTTTTCCTACACTAAGGCTGAAGTGGAGTTGTAGGTAGGGTAAGAGTGGCATACCTTGGTTACTTCTGTTGTCGAGTCGAAGAGTGGTCCGCGAGCAATGGTACTCATCAAATTCCGGTCTTTGGAATTCATGGGGTTTGAATGGAGAGGGAGTAGGTGTGATGCTCAAAGGTCTTTGACTCCTTATTGTTTCTCTCTCATGTTTTTGAGATGTTTCTTTTCTCTCTCTTTTTTTTCAGATGGAGCATTTGTCTCCATTTTTTTTCGAATACATCTCTTCTCTTACTTTGGTAACAGAGAGGGATTCAGCTTTGTATGGAGTAGTTGAGGACCTTTTGGGGTGAGCTTTATGATGAGGTGAGTGTATGTCATCGACGGTGGACGTCAACCCCGGAGCGGGACTTTGACTAGTTGGACATTTTGAGGCTGAGGTGGATGGGAAGACCGTTAAATGTCAAGTACCTTCTGCAAGTGGACTTCACCATTCGACAAGACTCAAAGCAACTCAAGATAGCATATGGTAGTTTCAACTAATGTATAACTGTTTAGGCTCTGGATAGGACATTAAACCATCGAGGAAGATTCACCATGTAACATTTTATAAAAACTTCTGAGAGGTTCCTTACTAAGCATGCAGTTATACCTCGAAACAAACCATATCAAAACTCACAATAACTTAAACAATGAACAAGTGCTCTTGCTCCCACAGTTTTATCATGGCGGATCCTTAAATGCCAACGAACTCAAATACTCAAGAGTAAAGGATTAAGCACGAGGCACTTAGAGGGCATAAACAGAGCAACTATTCATCATTCTAGAGGTTCTCAACCATAGTTCTATACATAAAGACATCTTTTGGAGCTTTTATTTTATTTATTATGTTTTATTTTATTTTGATTTTTATTTATTTTTATTTTTTAGCATTTCATCATGGCACGGCAAGGCAAGGAAAATGGCAACGGCAAGGCAAACGGCATGGCCATGGTAAGGCAAACGGCAACGGCAAGGCAAACGGCAACGGCAAGGCAACGGCAACGGCTTTCGACATACCTGAGACTCCCCCAAGCTTCGATGAAGCTCACTGGTAGTTCTGGTTGGGGTCGTAGTGCATGTAGTCGAAGAAGCCGTGGATGTCGGTCTGGAGGGATGTGGTCATCCCCCAGTTCTACTACGTGAGATCAGTGTTGTGTGCAACTGCATCTCTGAGTTGATGTTGTTGCAGCGTCATCGTCTCCATCCTGGTATTAAGATCAGCGATCCCCCGGGAAACCAGGTTCTCGCAGTCATACCTGACGGAGGCGGATGGTCCGACCTACGGGCCGTAGCCTGCCGTTCCTTGGTGGTAGTCGAATGCTTCCTCAAAGTTCATGTTGGCCGTGGGGTTCTCTGTCGGCTGCTGGTAGTTGTACTCGGGCTGCTGCTGGTAGTCGTACTCGGGCTGCTGCTGGTAGCGGTACTCGGGCTGTGGCGCGGTAGAAGTTCCGGCTTCATCATCATGCCTGGCTCGCCTGCCACATGTTGCAGGGCCTGCAACGCTGTGGCGAGCGGGTTCCCTCCTTCTGAGCTGCATGGTTAGACTTCTCGCTGATCTCAGCGACAAAGCTGGGCATGGAAGCTCAACTTCGTCGATGAAACCAGGATAGCACATGAAAAGAGTATGGCCAGGGCCCTCGCGCATCAAGTGACCCTGGATGAAATGGTCTAAACCAATGCAGTACTGATATTCTTGTGTGGCGGGGAGAAAGGTGACTTGAGCGCCCTGCAAAGCACCAACATGGCTGGCGATGCGTGTGACTAGCGAGGTTATGTCAATTGTGGCTCGGCCACTGACTAACCTCTGCCAGTTCTCAAGCATGCTCATGACCGGAGAAAAATGAATCTTCTTGACCATGGCATAAAGGCACTCTAAATCAGGCAAGAGGCAAAGACGCAAATCAGCGCGCGGGTGGACCACCATAGCGATCCACTTCGCCAGGAAACGAAGAGTGGGGTTGTGGATGGCGGTAATGCTATTTTTTCCCGAGGATGGCTCCCCTGTGATGCTATCCCACCATGCGGCACGGTTGTACCGGTGGTTATTTACCAACAGGTTGGCATCAATGATGCATCTCTTGTTGAAACCAAGAGCCTCACTGAGTTGTTTCGGGGTCAAAACAAAATCCTCATTGAAAAATCGAAAGCAAATGTTTGTCTCGTTGGGACGAACTTCGATTTTCAAACTCATCAAAAATTCCATAGTAAGAAAATGCGAACCTGTTTCCGTGATGGGGTAGAAATTTTGCCATCCGGCATTGTTGAACGCCCGTTCCATGTCTCCTCCGAGACCGGTCTTGATCAGCAGCATGGGGTCGAAGTACTTGGCGTGTGTGAAGTAGCAGTTCTGGAGCTGGTCCAGCACCGTTCTCTCTTCTTCGGTCCGAGCAACGATGTGCTCGACCCGAGTCATGATCCTGAAGCGGAGCCTGTTCCTCGGCACCTCCTCCTCCTGGGATTCTGTGTCGTGTCGAGTTGAGTCGACAGACATAGTATCCCGGGAAGTAGATGATCCCCGAGAGCGGCGAGAGCTCGAAGAGGTGAGCTTGGTCATGACTCCACGTGCCTTAGTCCACATGATTCCTGCAAAAGATTAGTCTCACAATACCCGAAGGAAATCAAGGGTTAGACAGTCAGATGTTAGGCGTTCTTGTGGGAGATTAATCACCACAACTCGGTTAGTCGTTCTTGTGGGGTAAGAACCACCACAAACGTTCTCGTTCAACCGGCAGGGGTTTGTTCTCACAAGGATTCAAGAATGGATTTTAGCAGAATATCCTTGTGGTTTAAACTCCAACCTTACTTAGAGAATTTCGAAATTTAAACGAGGGAGAATGAAAACGAACAGGATGCACGCATACCTGTGCTTGGGGCGTCTTCCTTCAGAGCTGGGCACTGGTATTTATAGACGCGCAGCAGGGGGAGGCCGGCCGGCCTGAGGCAGGCCGATCGGCCTGCACATGGCGCCGGTCGTCCCCATCCCGTGCGTCGGTGGTCACTGCCCTGTGCTTGGTGCTCTGGTAGGTGAGGATGGGACAGCAACGGTGTTGAGAGGCCGGCCGGCCTGGCTGGGGCCGTTCGGCCTGGTGTTGTTCCAAATTTCCTCCATCCTCTCGTGTCGTGCCTCCCACATGTTCTTGTTCCTTGCTTGCTGTGATCTGGCCACTGAAGTTGACAAGTGGGGCCGGCCGGCCTAGGTGGGGCCGGCCGGCCTGAAGTTTGGCCGAAAAAATATATATTTTTTTATATGCTTCCTAATGCACAATTGAAATATAAATGCAAGCTTCGAAAAATAAACATGCTGTGATGAATGAAAAGAATTGAAATGAAAAACCTATTCTATATGCAATGCAAAGATACGTACCATATACCTTATGGCGAGGGCTCGAGTTTTCGTCCTGAGCGGAACTCTCCGAATCCTTGTTCGGGACTGCTTTCACCCGCCATTCCTTTCGGAGTGGACGGGACTTGGATTCAATCTCCTTGTCGCGCTTTGCTTGCTCCACCAGCGCTTTGGTTCTCGACATCCTTCGCCGTGCATGATAGCGATTATGCCTCTTCTTTTCTTTGGCAGCGAAGGCTTCCACCATCTTCATGAGCGTCTCTACGCTCGGCATCTTGGACTTTCGGGGCATGACTTCTTCGACCATATTGACTTGATGGGGGATCTCCTTAGGACGGAAAGAGAAACTCTCGGTCCCTCCATTAATCCTCAGTTGAATGGTCCCACGTCCCACGTCAATGTTTGCATTCGCAGTACTTAAGAACGGTCTCCCAAGAATGAGAGAGTTCGTTGCTCCGGCTTCCATATCTAGGACAATGAAATCCACAGGGATGAAGAAATCCCTGATCTTGACCGGAACATTTTCTGCGACTCCATGGGGGTAGCGGATCGATTGATCCGCTAGGTGCAAACACATGGGTGTAGAGACAAGCGATATATGTTTAAGGTGGTCAAAGACTACCTTGGGCATTACGCTGACGCTCGCCCCCAAGTCACATAGGGCGTTGTCGAAGTCATGGCCTCCAATTGAGCATGATATTGTGGGGCAGCCAGGATCTTTCTTCTTAAGGTGGGGCCCGAGTATAGCAGAGCTACATTCCTCAGTCAGCTGTACCGTCTCCCTTGTGGGTAAAGTCCGTTTGTTGCTAAGTATATCCTTGATGTACTTGGCGTATGTCGGGACCTGCAAAGCATCAAGTAATGGTATGTTGATGTATACCTTCTTGATTACCTCGACGAACTTGTCGAATTGTTCGTCGGCCACGGGTCTTCTCCCCCGTTCTGGGAATGGGAGGAAAGTGGGATCTCGGCTGTAGCATGAGGCTTGTGGTGTCTCGTTCCCCTCCTTCGAGACAGGGGTGGTTTCCTCGTCTTCTTCCTCTTCGGCGGCCACCTCGGTTTGGCTAGCTTCCTTCTGCCGGGTACCTGCATCCTGTGGATTGTGTGGATCCCGCGTGGACTTGCCAGTCCGCGTGGTTACCGCACTAACATTTTCCTTGAAAGGAACCTCCGGTTGCCTGGGTAACTTTCCCGCATTTGGGTTAGGACAGGATGCAGCCAGCTGAGCTACTTGAGTTTCAATCATTTTGTTGAAGCTCAGCTGGTTCTTAACGACAGAATTAAAGGCTTCTATTTGGGAGGCCATCGACTCCATAACTTTATCATTAGCAAGAAATTGCTATCGTTAATCTGTTTTTGGCCATACCAGATGTCCTTTAGCGACGGTTGAAAACCGTTGTTAGAGCCCTTACCTTGCTGTTGGCCGAAGGGGAAGTTGGGCTTGGAATTCCAACCTTTTTGAGGACGGAAGCCTGAATTGTTATTGTTTCCAATGAAACAGGCTTCTTCTTGTGTCGTCGGGCAAGTGTCGCCCGAATGTCCTGCTTCTCCACACGTTTCACACGTGATTCTCTCCTCCATGATCTGATTTATCTCCTTGCCAGGAGATTCCATCTTTTTCAAGAGAAGGTCCATTTTAGCGGCCAGCATATCAACGGAGTCAATTTGATGTACTCCCTTGCGGGGAGCCTGTCTTTCTCCTATCCAGCTCTAGTGAGTGGATATTTTCTCGATTAGCGCTTTCGCTGCGTCTACATCCAATGAGAGGAAAGCTCCTCCCGCGGCTGCATCCAACATCTCTTGCGATCGTCGGCTCAGGCTATGGAAGAAGTTCTGGGTAATCAGCCAATCTTCCACACCATGGTGGGGGCAGGCTGCAATATACTCTTGCAGTCGCTCCCAAGCTTCGGGAATTGTTTCTCCGTCTAGCTGCTGAAAGCTAGTAATTTTTCCTCGGAGGGCATTGGTCTTGCCCACCGGAAAGTACTTGGCCAGAAATGCGTCTGCGCAAGTCTGCCAGCGTCCTTCGAATGATGCCTTGTTAGCATAAAACCACTCCTTCGCTTTCCCAAGCAAGGAGAATGGGAAGAGTTGAAGGCGGATGTTGTTGATCGGTGTGCCATTGGGGTTGATAGTACTGCACACCTCCAGAAAATTCCGAAGGTGAGCGTTCGCATCCTCAATCGCCTTTCCGCAGAAAGGGCTGGCCTGAACCATGTTTACCAGGCCAGTTCTCAGCTCAAATGCACCTTCCTGTGCGTTCGACAGTCCCGGGAAGTTGCTGCTTGATGGGGCTGAGAACTCACGGAGCGTCTTCTTAGCTTGAGTCATAATCTCTGGAGACTCTGGGGCTGAAGAAAACGACGAATCTGATTCGGACTCGGAGTCGGATGACGACTCGAGTATATTGCTTGAGCTGAGTGAAATCTGAGGAGGTACGATTCTCTTTCGCACTACTCTTCCAATGCGATCTGGATTTGGATCAAAGTTTGATGGTAGGTTGAAACCAGTCATGCACTACCCTGCAAAACACATCAAAAATAGACGAATGTTGCAGTGGTGAGGTCACTAAGGTTAGTGGTTTGGTAAATCTGTAAAGATAATCAAATGATTCAACAATAACTTTAGCCAATTGCTTCCCCGGCAACGGTGCCAGAAATGCTTGTTGGCACTCCTTAGCGTCACGTTTTATCAACGCTCAAGAGCGCGTAGATATATGTCGTTGTATGCAAAAGTTAATTCTGCAAGCGCACAGAATATATCTCGTTGTAGCACTTCACCTCGGGAGTTACCCTAGGGTATCGTATTTATATTTCCGCAGGGAAGCAGATGGTTAAAGTGTATTGAAGAATGAAATGATATATCTTGCCAGAAATATCAAGCCACAAACCCAGGGGCACAAACTCTAAGTTTGGATGGATAATGGTCAAGTTAATGACCGGATAGAAGGTCTGAAAGACCAGCGACACACGGAGCACCTATTTCTAAAGAAAAGGAAAGACGTTGGGAGAGACCGGACCTAGACTCTTTCGAACTCAGAGCAAAAGGCACTCTAGCCTTAGCCTAGACCCTAGCTTAGATACCGGGAACAGAGCTCGCTTCGACGGCTAGAACGGGAGAACCTCAGAACGGGGTGAGAGAGGGGGTTCTCCGGGCTCAGCACTACTGTTATGAATACACCCGAACGTGGTGGACTACGAAGGACGGACAGGGCTGTCACCACCTGCCGCCTACCACTGCAGTTCCGTGGGTTGCAACACACTTCCTAGATAATCAACAAGACAGACACCACGTCTGCACTCGATGATTAAGATTTCTCTTGAGGCCTGTTAAGAGAAATCCCCATCTTCCCTAAGGCGTCTTACGGCCCGATCAAGGCGAGCAAACCCGCGAGATAAAACCCGGTAGAGCTAAACTAAACTCTACACTAAAACTAAAGGGGATAGGGCTTTGCTCTAAAGAGAGCAAGATCTTTACTCTAAAAGAAGAGCAAGAAAGAAATATAAAAGATAACTTAAGCTCTGAAGTAAGAAAGTAATTATATAAATAACCTCTTCAAAAGAAGGAAAGGATACAAGAGCTTTACCAGAACTCCGAAGACTCCGAAGATCCAGCTAAGCTCGACTCGACTCTACTCCCAACTCTAATCCTAATCTAACAAATGAAAAAGATACTAGAGCTCCCTTCAAGTAAAGACTTGAGATGTGTGGTGTGTGTCTTCCCAAGGTGAATGAGCTTCCTTTTATAGCCTCCAGGGGGTGGATGTCAGCGTCATTAGCATGCCAAGGCTGTGCTTAAGCTTCACGCAAGGAGGAGACGTGGCGGCCACAGAGGGAGGCCGGTCGGCCTGGGCTAGGCCGGCCGGCCTGGCCCTGGTGCCACTTGGCACCGTCCTCTGCAGGAACGGTCCTGATGCTCTCCCAAGGTCGGTAACGGTTGAGTTTAGTTGAAGCTTGTCCGAGAATCCTAGGATGTGGGCCCTTCAATCCATGTGCTTTCACCTCTAGGCCTTCCGGGTCCTTGGATCAAACCGACGTTGTTTGCACGGTTCTTGATCATCCTGGGCACTTGGCAAGACTTGTGGATCAATGACGTGGCCAGACCTGGCCAGGGGAGGCCGGTCGGCCTGGCTTAGGCCGGTCGGCCTGGCTCTGTGCTAGGTTTGGCCCTTGTTTCTCTTGGTTCATCCTGCAAGCACAACTCATCCAAAACTTGTGGAATTTGTCAGTAAAAATACTTTTATGTATGGAACATGGTATGATCATCCTCATTTTACCGAAATGTTGACGGTCACTACGGGGTTATAACGGCCGTCAACAACCGCTCCGGTTCTTGCTCAACCCGACATCACCAAGGGCTTTGATGTCTATTGTGATGCCTCTCGCATTGGTCTCGGGTGTGTTCTCATGCAAGAAGGCTGAGTAGTAGCATATGCTTCTCGTCAACTTAAGCGTCATGAAGAAAATTATCCCACGCATGATTTAGAGCTTGCGGGCGTTGTGCACGCTCTAAAGATATGGCGTCATTATCTCCTTGGTAATCATTGCAATATCTACACCGACCACAAGAGCATCAAATATTTCTTCACTCAATCCGATCTTAATATGAGGCAACGAAGGTGGCTTGAGTTAATCAAGGACTATGATCTTGAAGTTCATATCACCCCGGGAAAGCAAATGTTGTTGCCGACGCCTTGAGCCGCAAGGGTTGGTGCAATTGCTTAACCATTGCGCCTCATATCAACACTCTTTGTGATGACCTTCGGAAGCTAAGGGTTGAAATGGTTCAAGAGGGATTTGTTGCTACCCTTCTTGTCAAATCCGACCTTTATGACCAAATCAAGGAAGCTCAAAGGAATAACAAAGGGATGGCCCGAATTCTTTCTTTAAAAAAGGAGGGCAAGGCCCAATGTTTCTCAATTGATGATCAAGGTGTCATTTTCTTTGGGAAGAGAATTGTTGTGCCTAAGGACCCTAAGTTGAAGGATCTAATTCTTGATGAAGCCCATAATTCTCAACTTTCTATTCATCCGGGTAGTAAAAAAATGTATCAAGATCTCAAGCAAAGGTTTCGGTGGACTCGCATGAAGCGAGAAGTCGCACGGTATGTTGCTCAATGTGATGTTTGCCAAAGGGTCAAGGCCGAACACCTCAAACCGTTCGGCGCTCTTCAACCATTGCCTATTCCATCTTGGAAATGGGAAGATATTAGTATGGACCTTATCGCCGGCCTTCCCAAGACATCCCAAGGGTATGACTCAATTTGGGTAATTGTTGATTGCTTGACTAAGTCGGCTCATTTTCTCCCAGTCAAAGCTACTTATCTCCCTAAGCAATACGCGGAGTTGTATCTCACAAGAATAGTATGTCTCCATGGTGTTCCTAAAACCATCGTCTTCGATCGTGGTTCTCAATTTATGGCTCACTTTTGGCAAAGCCTTCATGAAGCCATGGGAACCAACCTCACTTATAGTACCGCTTATCATCCTCAAACCGATGGTCAAACCGACAGAGTCAATCAAGTCTTGGAAGACATGTTGAGGGCTTGTGCCCTTATCTATGAGAAGAAGTGGGTAATTTGTTTGCCATTCGCGGAATTTTCTTACAACAATAGTTATCAATCAAGTATCAAGATGTCCCCTTTCGAAGCTCTCTATGGTAGAAGATGTAGAACCCCTATTAATTGGTCCGAGTCTGGGGAAAGGCCTTTCTTTGGCCCGGATTTGGTCATGGAAGCCGAAGAACAAGTGAGAATCATTCGTGAGAACCTTCGCATAGCTCAATCTCGCCAAAAGAATTATGCCGATCGTCGCCGTCGTGAATTATATTTCAAGGTGGGCGATCATGTCTGTCTCAAGGTCTCTCCTTTCAAAGGCGTTAGCCGTTTTCAAGTCAAGGGAAAATTGGCGCCTCGGTATGTTGGACCCTTCCAAATCACCAAGAGGATTGGTAACGTGGCCTATCAATTGGATCTTCCTCGATCACTCTCCGCCGTTCATAATGTTTTCCATGTCTCTCAACTTAAGAAATGTCTTCGTGTTCCAACCGAAGCCGTCGATCTAGAGATGCTTAACCTCCAACCGGGCCTTACTTATGATGAGCATCCTATTGATATCCTTGATCGTGCGGAGAGGAAATTGAGAAAGAGAAATGTCAAAATGGTTAAGATTCAATGGAGTAATCACTCCGAGGATGAAGCTACTTGGGAACATGAGGATAAGATGCGTGAGGAATATCCCGAACTTTTCGCAAATAAGTAAGCTCTCCCTATCTACCTCGCCCCATGCTCTTTTTATGAAGAATTTCATACTTACTTTCTTGTCATATGTTCACTCCCATGGAACTCTCGTAGAGTTACCGTTGGTTATATTTGTACTTGTCATATGTTCATGCTCTATGTCATCACGATATAATTCTTGTTTCAATTAAAATATTGTGTGGGCTTGGGCAAGTTAAGTAAAATGAATTAGATGTTTATGGGTTGTTGTTCATCATGCTTATGGTTAAAAATTAAGGATGTGTCGCTTAGGCTTTTGCTAAATTTTATTTAACCTTAAAGCCTAACCTTGATATATTCTTGCATGGTGCTAAATATTTTCCTTGCGTAAGTCTTGTGAGTACCCCACGTACTCACGTTGCTTTCAAAACTCTAAGCTGCAGGTGAACCGGAGCTTGTGTTTGGTTACTTTTCCCCCGCCGATCCAAGGGTGGGTGATGAGTGATTAAACTTGTTATGGCGTGCGGCGATGGTGTTTTGGGCAACAACACCATTGTTTATTTTGCGTTACTATCGTTTATCCGCTGCGTTTTACTCCTATCGTCTAAGTTAGAGCTTGGAAGAACATGAATTCACTTATGTTTTATGTTGTCTTGTTGAGAGCTTAAACTTGTTACTTTTGCTCTCTTTTATTTCTTGTTGAAACCATTTATGTAAGAATTTGTAACTTAATTGTGAAACCATGTCGTTTAAAATTGCTCTTTACGGTGGGTGTGCTCGATCTTGGGCGTATGTGGAACACCTACCGGGACTACCGGCTTTGTACTCGTTTGAAGTGAAATTGTAAGAGGCCGTCGATCTTCTAGATGTGGTTTAGTAGTTGAATCGTCGAAAGGCGGCTAAGTACTAACCCTCATCTCGATGAAACGGCTAATTGTTCACTTGAGCCGAGTGCAAATTGGGCGGTTCTTACAGCAAATTCTGTTCTATCCTTGCCCTTCAAGATTTGAGGCAGCTCGCAGCTCGGTTTATCTCGCGGGGATATGCGGATGGTGGTTGCCGTTGACTACGGCGACTGTGGGATGTCAATGACATCATGAACAGCTCGGTTCGGAGCCGGCGACCACCATGACCTGCTCCGTTCTATCCTTACCCATCACGATCAGCGGCAGTTCGGTTTGTCTAGACGGGATCTGCGGACAGTGGTTGTCATTGACTACAGCGACCACGGGGCTGTAATGATGCGCCGAGGATACCCCCGGCGCCAAGCTCTGTTGGGAAGGCCTCGATACCGATCACCGTCACCAAAATCAGATTGCTTCGCATAGACAGTTCTAATGCAAAGTAAGAGGGCACACATGCTAGAAATCAAGAATATCAACATCAATATATATCAAGAGCAAAAAAAAAAAAAAAACTCAAGCAGCTAACTCCAGTTTGATGGAGACAACGAATGCACCAGCCATTAGGTAAGTACAATGTCGTGCGTACTAAAATTAATATATACAAGCACTCTAAGTTTGTAACACCCTTTTATGGTGTACAGACAGTAAAGCAAACTATTGATTCAGCTAATGCAAAGGAAGATGTGGCACATGCTAGAAATCAATAATATAAACGTCGATATCGAGAGAGAAAAAAAATCTCAAACGGTTGATAACAATTTGATGGAGACAACAAATGCATTAAATAAGTATTATGTTGGTGTACTGAAATTAATATATAAAAGTATTCTAGGTTTGTTAGAGTTTAAAAAAAATCAATTACAAAAAAACAAAAGCTTTTATGAACACGTGCCTGTGGCACGTGCCCTTCTACTAGTCAAGGTAAAGACCAAATCAAATATAGTCTGCACATCTTAAAGTTCAGTTGTGACTGTACTTTTCTGGGCAGAATTGTTCTTGTGTATGTCTCTACGAAAACTTACTATTACTGACTGATGCTCGTGCTCTCTGTGCTTTAGATAAATGGTAGCAATGCCCAATACTTCGGATATGATTTTGATTATAAGGTTTAATTTGAGCAGAGTAGTGTGCTTTTGTAGACATGATGCTTAAGTAAAAGAAATAAATTCTTGATCAGCATACTGATTAGTCATTAGATGCTGCCGTGCCACACTTATACTTTAGCTTTAAGGAATGCAAAGCTGCAAACTAGCGGACATTAACACCTGAGAAACATTGCATAGATTATATGGTTGTATATGCTAGTTCCGAGAAACATTGCATAGATGATCTATTTGTTTTTTACGATTACCTATTCATTTTTGAACTGCTTGGGCTACCAATCAAGCTTCTGTGCTACTAGTATGCATATCCAAGATGCAAAGAAATATTGATCACAAGTTTTTGCAAAATTCTTCTAGGGTGATAGCAAGCTCTACAAAGGCTGGTGAGGGCTCTGTAAAGAAGGATGCAATTAGTCCCTATGGTGGCACCAGTAGCTGAAGTAACTAGGTTAGTATTTTTTTTTAACTTGTATTAGTCTTCCCTAGCTATTCTTGAAACTGACCTACTCATGTCACTTGTAGTTGGTTCAACATGGAGTTTACAACCAAGGGATGGACTATATGCAACCACAGGTAATATATCATAATTTTGTTTGTCAGTATAACAATGGTATAGTAAATCTCTGATACTAAACATGGCACAGAATTTCAATTATTACTTCACTGACAGTTTTCTTCCTGTACACACTCAGTACCACAATGGAGATACCTAAAGGGCAAAAACTGAACACAACAGCAATTCATGGTAATCTTATTGCTCCCTGAATTCTTTTTCTTTTGTTAAAGATTCTGTTTCCAGATAACTTTCCATGCTAGCACATTGAAAGGTACCTAAAGGGCAACAAATGAAGGCAGCAACAATTTTCCATGCTAGCACACTGTAGGTACCAGCTCACAATGTTTACCAGTTCACTAATAAGGTATAAGCTATATCTCCTTGACCAACTATGATACTAATTAGAGAGTATGAAATGAAAATGACTGTAAAGGAACGATACTGGCCTTGTGATATTGCCATATCTGACTGCATTAAAATAGGGTTGTGATGCAGGGTGACCAAGTAGATGGATTTCAGCCATTCTGTGAAGTAGAGAGTGACAAAGCAAACTGACCAAGTAGAAACGTAAGTTATGTTTTTCTTTTAATTTAAGTGCCTTATGGGTGTGCAATTTTGCAATACTTTCAATCTTTGAAGTGAATAACAGTTGGACTGATTGCTTGCTCAATCTCCTCTTTTTATGAAATCTATAAAGTTCATGCATGATACTGCTCTCTTCTACGTCTAGCTTCCTCAAATATAGCTTGTACAAAATATCTCCCTTGCAATGGAGCTTTGGTTCAGTATGTGGTGCTATGCATTTCTGTGTTCTAAAGGAAAGAATATGCTCAAGAGCTTTAAGTTTTGCCATTGATATAATGCATACATGCAGTTATATCGTGCAACAAGTTTGGCCTATCTCATATCCTTTAAAAAGGTGTTGTACATGCAGATTTAATGTATCCTTGACACTAGAAATGCCCTGGACAACTCTTAGTACATGCATTTCTTTGCAATTATGATAGCACTTTAAAATTTGCTTGTTCTTGTATGTCAAAGCAGTTGGAAAGGAAATGTGAATAAGATTTCATGGACTTGTCTTTCAGCTGAAATGGGAACATTGCCGCAGGGAACTTGGCCGAGTCCTTGGGTACGACACAGCATTACCGGGTCTGTGGATCACAGATCTCTCCTTTCACAGTTTAGCTAGACCCTGTACAGTTGGGTACGACACCATTACCGGGTTTGTGGATCACATATCTCACCATTCACAGATTAGTTAGACCCTGTACAGTGTTCAACACGGACAAAAAACAGAACTGTTCTTCAATGGATTACTGCATTTGTAATGTATATAGTGTATAAAGCACGTGAATTTGTGATGTAAATTGATAAAAACATGTGTATTTGTGATGTAGATGAGAGTATATTTTGTCCTCCTTTTCCTTTTTTTAATTCATCATAGGAGACGTGGGTTGGGAAAATTCGTCTCGAATGACCATCTCATAGGAGATGTGTATTGGGAAAACGTGTCTCCTACAAGCGTTACAGCAGACGTGTTTTGCCAATTCGCGTCTCCTAACACGCCTCCTATAAAGGAGGTCATAGGAGACGCAGGTTGGTAAAAATGTGTCTCCTATGACCTTTCTTATAGGAGACGCGGAAAATCCGTGTCTCCTACGACTTAATTCGCGTCTTTATAAAAGAGGTCATAGGAGACGTGGATCGGTAAAAACACGTCTCCTATGACCCTTTTTATAAGAGACGCGGATGTTCCGCATCTACTGGGACTTGTAAAATGAGACGTAAATTTAGAGACGTAGGAAAACCGTGTCTCCTTTGTTCCTTAACCCGTGTCTCCTTAGTAAGCGTCTTACATAGTGCCTCCCTCCCTACGCACGCCGACGAGCATACGCGCCCGCACTCGACCTCGCCTGGCATGCATGCTTACACGCTTGCTCATCGTGGCTGGCTACTGCTCCCGCGTGAGGTCTTACTTGCAAGACCTCGCAGCCCTCACCAGGGACGCCGGCCCCTGCGCCGTCGTGTGAAGACAACGGCTGCACTTGCAGGTGAGATGAGCGAGCGGCCATGGTCCATGGATAGACATGGAGTTCGGAGCTTGCGGAAGAGATAAGGTCATGTTCAAAAAGAGAAAGCGCTGCGAATTGATCAGTATGTCAGTGGCTTAGGATAGAAAAATTCTTGTGCTTATCAATTATGCAAGCTTGTGTCTTGTTAATAACGTCCTAAAAAATAAAAAAATCAGTTAATTCTAACCTTAAGCAAGTTATGTAATTACTCCATTCCAAATTTTCCTACCCCCTTCCGTGTTTCTGTTGCAATTTCCACACACTATCTTATCTACTCCCTCGGTCCCAAAAAGAATAATGTTCTAGCATTCAAAATTTGCCCCAAAAAGAATGATGTTTTGATATTTAAACCTAATGTAAGAATAATCTGGCGCATTAAACTCGTGCATGCCTAATTAAATGGAAACAAAATTTTCTCTAACTTATACATGTAACTCAACTAACTGAGGGTACATGCGTCTTTTTCATTCATCCTTAATCTGTCTAAAAAATCGTAAAACATCATTTTTTTGAGACGGAGGGAGTATATACTATAAAGATCCTAAACAATTGGAAACAATTTCTACCAAAAACTCTCTGTACCCCTTACAGAGGACCCACTTGACGGCCATCAAGTTGGTAAAACCATTGAGTGCCAATACAAAATTTGATGATAGAAAATGAATCCTAGAAAACTAAAAGGATTTTCTCACTCGAATGGAGTTTACCCGCCCGCTGTAGCCTGTATCCACCCAATCCCGCCTCCTTCAATCACGCGCTCTCTCCCGTTTCTTTCCGTCTGCGTGCGTTGCTGATTCATTTCCTTCCCATCCGCCCTCACCTAGGCACCGTATCCATCCAATCCTCTTCCCCTTGGAGCCCATCTCATTTTCATATCACGAAGAGGGCGAGGGCCTCTCGTCCCAGCAAGCCGACGTCGCCGGCGCGGAGGACCAGCTCAGCGCCACGCCGCCGCACTCCACGCCATCCTCGCCCGGGTTGTCGCTCCGCGACGCCACGGCCACGACCGCGCTCTGCTGCCGCTGGTCCCGCGTCTTCGCCACGCTCCCGCGCATCCTCATCCACCCAGCCACCTTCAACCGTCGCGACTTCCCTGAGCATGGCGACGAGGACTACTACGAGGACCTCTGGCACTGGATGGACTCCCTCTGCCACGTGCTCGACGGCCGCGCCGTGCCGGTCGCAGTGGGAGGAGAGGGACATGATGGCGAGGGAAGCGGCAGTGTGGGCATTCTCGAAGGACAAGCGCCGCCGCTGCGCTCTGCTTCCCGCGGGCGCCGCCGCCGCGCCCCACCGCAGATCGTGGGTGTGATGCTAGGCGTCGAGTTCCCCGGCGTGCGCCGCCGCGTGCACGTGCTGCACTCAGGATTCCTCCTGCCTCCTGCGCTTCCACCCTTCTCGCCGCCTCTCCCGGTCCCTGGTACATGCAGCCGCCGCCTCTTCCGATTTGCAACCTAAGTACCTAACCCACTTACAGTATAGATTCAGTCATGCTGGCCTCGCGGGTGCTTTGCTGTGCCTGGTGACAGCGCATGGCCATTCCTGGCAAGGATTTCTTCTCACGATCCCATCTCATGCATATCCTATTGTTGCTTGTAGGTAGAATTAACAAATCTGGGAGATCAGCCATCTTTCTCTCTCACACAAATCTTTGCTGGTTGCGGACCCGAGTGAGATTGGATTGCTGCTGGCTCTAGAAGGTATGTTACTGTTGACGATAATTCAAATTCAGCCCATATTAAAAGGCCAACTTCTGACGGAGCGTAGCGGGGACCTGTCGTCGGAGGCTTGGGCTGGAGCGGAGCGGTACCGGTCATATATACCCCGTTAGGGTTTTCTATTGGAGATTGATTCTCTCATATTCTTGTAAGCCGCCGCCGTTGGTGTTGTACTTGAACCCCGACATAGTGAAGTTCTTGCTAGCTGGCGCCTGTGGTTTTTCCCTCTCACATTGGGAGGGTTTCCACGTTAAATCTCATGTCCCTTAACAACTTTGATCGTTTACGTTCATCGTTTATTCGCTGCCTCTTGTAACATGTTAGTAGGCTTCTTTGACCAAATTCCATGCGTAAAATTATTTTAATGGACGTGTCTTACTTGGGTATTCTGATCACGGGCATGGATGCTTGTGGCAGAACCGCTAAATTGAACTCAAATTAAGTGTGATGGCCATTCCTTGAACACATCAGGCGCATAATCACTTAACGATTTAACTTGAAAGCCCGCTTTCAACTACATAAGGATCCAAACTATAACATCCCGCTAAATCACCGTCTGTTACTTGTAATGAAAAATCGGAGTTTAAAAATTTTTGTCATGAATTGTTGTGAGATATAAAGTATTTGTAATATAAGTTAATTTATTTGAATTTTGCCTGGATTAGTTTGAGTGGATTTGTATTTGAAATCTAACTTCAAATAGAAATAAAAATAGGCCCAAACCTAAGTCTAATACTAACCCCCGAACTAACCTCTGTAACCAGCCTAGCCCGACCCGCGACCTAAACCTAAGGCCCACGGCCTTCGAACCTTAGCCTGCGAACCGACCAGGCCGCTCGGCCCATCCTCGCGGCCCAGCAATCACCAGCCCAGCTGACCACCCTCTCCTCACCTTCACCCGTCGCCACGCGGACCCTACCTGGAAGCCACTCTCCCCCTCCTGTTCCTCTTCCTCGCCGCTCCCCTTTTTCCCCTTTCCACCTCAAGCCTTTCCAGCGCCGCATGCCAACGTTGCGCGCTAGCTCTGCTGCCCACCCTCGCGCAGCCAACCACGATGTTCCACCTCAGACCCATCACGTCACCGCCGCCATGCAGCCACCATCTCACCTCCGCGCACGCGCTGCGCACCCGCCTTTGCGCCTGAACCATGGATGCCGCCCACGCGTCCCGGCCCGGACGCCGAGGACCCTCGACCATCCATCCTCGCGTCGCCCTAGCTCTAGGGCTATATAGACCGCAGCCGCCCCGCTCTTCCCCCAACTCCCTCTTTGCCGCCGCCTTGGGAAAAATTCCCCTTTGCTCCCTTGCTCTGCGCTGCCGCTCTCTTCCCGCATCCACCTACGCGCATGCACTCCACCACGACCGAGACCAAGCGAGGAGAAGCCCGACGCCGTCGTACCGGAGAAAGGAGAGGAGTGGAGAGAGCTGCCCGCATGATGAAGACGCCGCCATGCCGCGACGCCATTAACGCTGCTCGGGGCAAGAAGCTGAAGCCGCCACCGTGCTAGAGGGGAGCACGACGTCGACCGCGCCGCCCCTGAGCACCGCAACGACCGCGAACCCAAGACGCCACTGTCCCTCTTCTTCTTCGCCTCCCGATGTCCTTCTTCTTCTTCGCCTGCCGGTGAGCCATTCCAAGCCCAAGCTCCCTCCTTTTACCCATGTCTTGCCGTGCCTGTGTGTGCCTCACCATCAACCAGATCGCCGATGCCACCGACCCCAAGGCTTTGCCTTGCTTGCCTTCTGGAGCCGACCCTTGTGCCGCGCTTTCGCCTTCTCCTGCAGGTGTCCTCGCACGCGTGCGACCGCCGCCGCCCTAGCCGCCGCCCTTCGTTGCTTTGTGTCCTGGCCTTCGTGCCGCGGGGTTCTTTTGCAGGTGCTTCGCACGCAGCCACCGCCAACTGCGCACCCGCACTGCTAGCCACCCTGTCAGTGTTCTACACCCCTCGATAGTAGATTTTAGGTTGGGTTTCACCAAGATCAGGAACGCAATGGCTACACAAGACAAGATTTATACAGGTTTGGTGTTGACGGCCATTATAACCTCGTAGTGACCATCAACATCTCGGTAAAATGAGGATGATCATACCATATTCCATACATAAAAGTGCTTTCACTGACAAATTCCACAAGTTTTGGATGAGTTGTGCTTGTAGGACAAATCAGGAGAAACCAGGGCCAAACCTGGCTCAGAGCCAGGCCGGCCGGCCTAGGCCAGGCCGTCCGGCCTCCCCTGGCCATGTCTGGCCACGTCACTGATCCACAACATATGCTAAGCACTCAAGATGATCAGGAGACGTGCAATCAATGTCGGTTTGATCCAAGGACCCAGAAGGCCTAGAGTGACCGACTTCAGGAGAGCATCAGGGCCGTTCCTGCAAAGGTCGGTGCCAAGTGGCACCAGGACCAAGCCGGCCGGCCTAGATGAGGCCGACCGGCCTCCTTCTTTGGCCGCCACGTCTCCTCCTTCGCGTGAAGCTTAAGCAGGTCTTTGGCGTGCTAATGACACTGGCATCCACCCCCTGGAGGCTATAAAAGGTAGCTCATCCACCTTTGGAAGACACACACTACATTACTCAAGTCTCTACTTGAAGGGAGTCCTTGTATTTTTTTCATTTCTTAGATTAGGATTAGAGTTGGGAGTAGAGTCGAGTCGACCTTAGCTCGGATCTTTGGAGTCTTCCGAGTTCTGGTAAAGCTCTTATATCCTTTCCTTCTTTTGAAGAGTTTATTCATACAATTACTTTCTTACTTCAAAGCTTAAGTTTATCTTTTATCTTTTTTGTCTTGCTCTTCTATTAGAGTAAAGACCTTGCTCTCTTTAGAGCAAAGTTCTATCCCCTTTAGTTTTAGTTTAGAGTTTAGTTTAGCTCTACCAGGCTTTATCTCGCGGGTTTGCTCGCCTTGACCGGGCCGTAAGACGCCTTAGGGAAGATGGGGATTTCTCTTGACAGGCCTCAAGAGAAATCTTAATCATCGAGTGCAGACGTGGTGTCTAGCTTGTTGATTAACTAGGAAGTGTGTTGCACCCCATGCAACTACAGTGGTAGGTGGCAGGTGGTGACAGCCCTGCCTGTCCTTTGTAGTCCACCGCGTTCGGGTGTATTCATAACAGTAGTGCTGAGCCTGGAGAACCCCCTCTCTCACCCCGTTCTGAGGTTCTCCCGTTCTAGCCGTCGAAGCGAGCTCTGTTCCTGGTATCTAAGCTAGAGTCTAGACTAAGGCTAGAGTGCCTTTTGCTCTGAGTTAGAAAGTGTCTAGGTCCGGTCTCTCCCAACGT
Organism: Urochloa ruziziensis; assembly: GCA_015476505.1. Classification (NCBI taxonomy): domain Eukaryota; kingdom Viridiplantae; phylum Streptophyta; class Magnoliopsida; order Poales; family Poaceae; genus Urochloa; species Urochloa ruziziensis. The sequence goes on along the minus strand of CM027122.1, from coordinate 25,429,028 downwards.
CTTTCCTTTTCTTTAGAAATAGGTGCTCCGTGTGTCGCTGGTCTTCTAGACCTTCTATCCGGTCATTCATTTGACCATTATCCCCCAAACCTAGAGTTTGTGCCCCTGGGTTTGTGGCTTGATATTTCTGGCAAGATATATCATTTCATTCTTCAATACACTTTAACCATCTACTTCCCTGCGGAAATATGAGGACCCGGTGTGTCCGAGGACCGGTGGATGGTCGCTTCCTGGTGTGATAAGTGATTGACAACGTGGTGTGGATTGACATTTCCCTTGGCTCAAGTATTGCAGGTGTAGAATGCGGCTTGATTGCATTGGTGTAGGTGAAGGACAGGCGCGAAAGGTCTTAGCCATGGCGGCCTCCGAGGAGCGGAGAAACAAGTAGGCTTGGTTCGAGAGACCCGGTGGCCAGATGGATCAAGTGCGGTTCACATGGTGGCAAGAACGAGCGAGGGGACATGGTTCTGGTGCGAGGTACCGGCTCACAACCGAAGCTCGTACGCGGACTTGAAGCCGGTGCAAGGTGGCGGCTAACGACCGAAGCTTGTACGCGGGGTTTGGTGATTTGGCCACAAAATCATCGGTGGACAGTTTCCCTTGGTTTGGGCCTCAAAACCAAGGCCGAGGACTCGACGTGGTGAAGATGGGCCACTGGGCTGTGGCATCAGCCAGGGGCAGTTTAACCGCCTCCCCCTGGGCCGACCCATCGGAGTCGAGGAGCTTCGATCCGGAGGGAAGCTAGCTTGCGGTGGAAGGTGTCCCAGCCGGAAAAATCTTCGCAGAAAATGTCATATTCGCCCCTGAGGGGTATGTATCACTTAGGGGTAGTTTAGTCTTTAGAGCACCACCACTTGGACTACTAATAGGCCCCATCAGGGCTGGTGGCTGCAATCTCTCTAGTTATCTCTTTAGGCTTTCCTTTGAACTAGTTTTCCCTTCATCCCCTCCACCTAGAACTACTTCGAATCTTTCTTAGTTTTGTATAGGTGAATTCATGGTTATGTGATGGAGTTTGTGCTGCTCATCTTTGTGCCATGATTTGATTTCCCGAGCTCCCTTTCCTTTGGCCGGCTCATCTTTGTGCCATCTTTGTGAATTCATGGGGGAAGCTGGTGCGGGGGAGGCTCGATTTGGCCGGCGGTGGGGCGGCCGGCGCGGGGGGCAGCTCGATTTGGCCGGCGGTGGGGGCGGCCGACGCGGGGGCGGCTCGAGGAGGCGCGCGACCGGCGTCGGAGTGGAGGCGTCGGAGTGGACGACGGTTGGCACCGGAGGGCGGGCGACCGACGACCGGAGGGCGGGCGACCGACGACCGGCAGGCGTCAGAAGGCGGGCGGACGTGGAGGTGTCGGAGCGGATGGCGGTGGATCTGGGGGTGCGAGTGGTCAGTTGGAGAGGAGAGGAGGAGGAGAGTAGGAGACACGCGGCACGGTCGTGGGGTGCGGGTGGGTGCGGTCTTGGTGGATTAGTGGGTGAATGAAACCCTAGCGCTGATTATATACCTCTTTTGTAATGGCCCCACATGTCAGTGCGGGTTGGCGGGTATGCGGGTGCGGATATGATATTTTCTTACCCCATCAGTTTGTGCCCATTGGGTACAAATCTATACCCGTGCCCGTACCTGTGGGCACAAGTTGGCGCCCGTATCCGCGCCCGCCGGGTCTGACACCCGCGGGTACGTGGGTATTCTGTGCCCGTTGCCATCTTTACTCTCTGGTCGCCGTTTCGGTCCTTCAATTGGTATCAGAGCCGGTTACGGGTCTTTGCGACTCTAACCAGTCTAAGATCCAAAGATGGCGTACCAAGATCGGGGTTCCGGGCCTCCGCACTTCGATGGGAGAAATTATCCGAACTGGGTTGCGCGTGTGGGTGCTTTCTTGCGAGGCAAAGGAAAGTTGTTGTGGGATGTGACCAAAGGTGAACACTATGTCAATCCCAACAACTTAGATGCCCAAGATGCGAAAGATAAGTTCGAGGCAAACGCTAGAGCTGTCGATTACTTGTTTCGTTCTTTGTCGGCTGAGGAGTTTGAGCGAGGACCTAGCTAACCAGATCTGGCAGAAGCTCAAGGTAGCCCACGGTGGTGATAGCCATGTGAAGGCTAGGATTTTCTCAATGTATCGCATAGAGTATGAGAACTTGGAGAAGTTGCAGGGTGAGTCAGTTGATGCTATGTTTCAGCGCTTTACTGCCATAGTCAACAACATGAAAGCCAACATCACCCAGCTCCCATACTCGGATCATGACAGAGCTATCAAGCTCTTGCAATCACTTGATAGATCCGTGTGGGGTGCCAAGGTTGAGGCGATCATGGAGTCGGCTAACTATGAGACTTTGATGGTTGATGAGCTTTTTTCCAAGTTGAAATCTTCTGAGGTTGATAGACGGTTTCTTGCCAAGGCTAAGAGTCTGACTGATCCCCATAGTCTATCTCTAGTCGGTGGCTCTGGTTATGGACATGCTAATACTTCCAAACACTTTGCCTTGTCTTCTCTTGTGTCTCTTCCAGATGAGGAGTATGAGGTGCTGAGCGAGGAGGATCTCGCGTTGCTCACGAGGAGGTTCAAGCGCATGTACCAGAACCGCAAGGGTTCCAGGCGTGCAGGGAGTACGTGCTACCGGTGCGGCAAGAAGGGCCACTTCATCGCCGAATGCTCGGAGGAAATCAAGAAACGCAAGCACCGCCCGCGAGATGAGCACAAGCACCGCTCCAAGGATGAGTACCGCTCCAAGCACAAGAACAAGGAGGAGAACACCGACACTTCGTCGAGCTCGAGCAGCGAGGATGAAGACCGCGGCCACCGCAAGGAGAAGAAGCACATGAACCGCAGCTTCAACGGGCTTTCCTGCGCCGCTATGAACTTCTGTACCATGGCACATAACTCAAACAATAAGAACGACTCTGACTACGACTCCGACTCCGAGTCCGAGGATGAGGTATTTACCGATCCCACCTCTTTGCGTAAGGAGATTGCTAGGCTAGAGCAGTTGGTTGATAATTGTGATGATGTGCTTAGAAAGACCAACAACGAGAAGAGAGAGTTTAGGTCTTTACGAGGAGAGTCCAAGGAAAGAATAGCTGAACTTGAGGCTTTACTTTCTGAGACTGGAAAGAAGGCAACAGATTTTGAGTCCTTGCTTGGTGAGTCTACAAAGAGAATAGTTGAGCTTGAGTCTAAGATTGGTGTGCTGAGAGATGCTACTGTTGTATCTGATGAAATAGAATGCTCGTTTTGTGATGTGCATCTAGCTGATCAGGTAGCTCTTAAGGACAAACACATGACATGCCTTGATGAACTAGAAAGTGCTAGGTTGAGCTTGCTGAGTTGAAGTCTAGATCTTCTTTGCTAGGTGCTTGTACTTCATGTCCTGCTTTACATGCTCAGTTGCTTGAATCTCGTACCATGATTAGTTCGCTTGAAGCTCAATTGAAATCTCCTATTGCAAATTCTTGTTCTGCTTGTGATGTTGTCGCTTTGAAGAATGTTGAGCTAGAACAATGTATTGATCGTTTGCAAGATGAGAATGATGAGCTGCGACAGTGTTTGGGTTGGTTGTCGGGTCGCGAGCCACAGCTTAAGATGTTGATTGCTGGGTTCAAGAGAGCTGATGGTCGTGGTCTGGGTTCTGAAAAAGCTGGTGAGTGTAGTGGTGAGAAAGAGAGAAAGCAAACCCGTTCCACCACAAACACCCCAACAATACCATAGAAAATTCCACCAAAGAACAGATTCACACTTAAACCCAACCACCTGTTGAACAAGCTTAACACCACTCCAGATCCTCCCAAGTTTCCTCCAAAGACAAACAACTTCCAAAAGAGAGTGACCTTTGTGAAGAGTGGGGTTTACCAGAAGAGAGAGAAGCCACAGCCGAGAGGAACCCCAAAGCCAAAACCAGTCCGCTTCCATTGTGATCATTGTGGAAGGGATGATCACCTAGAAGTGTTTTGTTGGAGGAAGAAGAGAGAAGTGAGGCGAGAGAAGGAGTTGGGTAACAGGGACAGGTACTACTCTTCCCGTAGTGTGCCTGTGTCTCGTTCACCCTTGCCTAGGAGAGAGGCTTTTGTGCATACAGTTCCTTCTGTGAGTAGTTGTGGTGTTCCAGCTTGTGGTGAGTTTGCTAGGCGGCCTCCTGCTCGTGGTCAGTTTGGTGCAGGGAGGTTTGACCGTAGCTTTGAGGCTAGGAGAGAGTCTAGGCCACATTTTCCCCCGCGTGGTGCTAGAGGTCCGATGGTGAGAGACGAGAGGGTTTCACGGAGTAGTGTTGATTTTGCTAACCCCTCTTTTGAGCAGATGGCCCGACACTGGTTTAACTCTTTTTGTGCTAACCCCAGTGTCGAGTCATTCGCCCATTCTCGTTCTCGCTTTTGATTGTGCAGGTGGGAGGCGTGGAGAACTTTTTGTTGATGGTTCTCCACACTTTTTGGATGGCCTCGATGTGGCCTTTGTACACTTTGTATTGTGAGTATATCTTTTGTACACTCTTGTACTCACTTGTGTATCTTTAGCATGTTTTGAGTTGCATTTTGCTCGTTTGAGATTTCTCTTCCTTTTCGTGTGATGGAGCTTTCCATTTGCTTTTGTACACCTTTTTCTACTTTTCTTTTACTAGGTCTCTTTGGTTGAGGGGGGCTCGACTTCATTTAAAGGGGAGAAATTGCACAAGTTGATTTGAAAAGGAGAAGACCCTGCTTATAGCTTTTGGATTGCATGAGTTTGTGAGTTTGCTGTGTTGGCACTTGGTTGTGCATATTATGGGGAGTTTGATGTTTGAACCTGAACCTTGGATTTGCATTTTGGTTGCACATTTCAGGGGGAGCTTTATGGTTATGCTTTGATCACGCTTGTGCATTGAGTTTGAGTTTGCCCATGTTTCTACCCAAAATTAGCTTGCATACATTTTCACCAAACCACTTGACCAAGGTACCTTCACCCGCTTGCGAGGGGAACTTGGCGTGTGTGCATTCTTCTGAGCTGAGTTTTGGAGGCTTCTCTTGTAGCATATGTATACTATTGTACCATCTTTGTATCTTGATGTACACTTTCTGCTTTTGTATCTTGATGTATAGTTTTCATCTTTGCATCTTGTGATATATCATGCTGCATTTGTATCATATCTTAGGATGAGCTTCTCCTATATGCAGTGATTGCTACAACTTGCTACATTTTAGATTTTAGGCAAGCTTGCTAGGGATTGGATGTATGATTGGCTATGCTCTTGATGGTCTTGATATATATTCTTTTGAGATAGTCAATTTTTGAATTAAAATGACAAACTGAACTTAACTCTTTTCACCCATGAGTAAATGCCTTTGCATGTCTTGTTTGAGCCTAAATGGCTATATTTTGCTTAAGGTCATGCTAGGATGATATTCTTTTCATTTGGGTCAAAGATCTTTGTCATTGTAAATGTTTAGCCCATGTTTATCTTGTGGAGGAGCATAAGCTTCTTTTTGTCACAAAGACATTTCATGTACCATGCTTAAATTGAAAAACATGAAAAATGAGATGTCTATGCATGAAGGAAGAAAGATAAGCAAAAGATACTTCTTGAGAAATATTTATGCTCATGTCTCTATGCTTTCACCATTGCACACACTTGAACACATAGGTGCTAAGCGGTTGCATGTTGTTTGCCGAAGAAGTCTCTCTTGAGAAGTGAACACATGGCTCCGTGCTTTAACATGACATGAGATAGATTTTGGGCGTTTATAATGATCTTTTGTCAAGAATGCTTATCCTATCATAATCTTGGTGAAATGAAGTTTATTTTTGCTCAAATGACCCATGTTTAGGATTTTGCTCATGAGGTGAAACTTTTGAGAAAATTGCACAAATTGACCATGGCTTGGTCAAATGGCTATATATCTTCACTTTCTTGACGGCAATGCCCTTCTGATGCTATGACCTATCTAGTTTGACTTTTATCTAATTTGTAGAATCTTGTATCGCTTATTGTCTATATGAGAAGCCCATAGTCGAAACTTTTGCATTTTTGCCTTGATTTGTGCATTGTCAACAAGGGGGAGAGTTTGAGCATGGGAATACATTGCTGATCACTTATGGAAGGTTTTTGAGTTAAAACGACATCGTTGCGAGTTTGTTTGCAAATTTTGCATTTTTGGAGTTGGTCATCTGCCAGGGGCTATTTAATCGCCGCCCCTGTGCTGAGTGCACAAGATTTGTGGGATTTTGAGCATTTTCGAGTGTTTTTTCACACGCACAAGTTCACTTGTTCAGGGGGAGTTGCATCTTTGCAGGGGGAGTGCTTTGGGTGTTCTGAAAAGTAAATTGGAGATTTGTGATTTGTGCTTTGTGCTTTTGCTCTTTTGTCGATGGTGTTGAGCCCTTTCGCTTCTTCTTGAAGGGTCTGCGTTTTTGGAGTTTTCTCTTGTGAAGTGACTTTGTTCTCGGCTTGTTCTTGCTTTTAGTCACTTGCTTGAGTCTTGTTTTCGAATTCTTTTCTATTTTCTTTTGATATCTATGGTTACTATGTGTCTGTTGTCAATGCACTCATCAAGAGGGAGATTGAGGACCCGGTGTGTCCGAGGACCGGTGGATGGTTGCTTCCTGGTGTGATGATGATTGACAATGTGGTATGGATTGACGTTTCCCTTGGCTCAAGTATTGCAGGTGTAGAATGTGGCTTGATTGCATTGCTGCAGGTGAAGGACAGGCGCGAAAGGTCTTAGCCATGGCGGCCTCCGAGGAGCGGAGAGACAAGTAGGCTTGGTTCGAGGGACCCGGTGTCCAGATGGATCAAGTGCGGTTCACATGGTGGCAAGAACGAGCGAGGGGACGTGGTTCCGGTGTGAGGTAGCGGCTCACAACCGAAGCTCGTACACGGACGTGAAGCCGGTGCAAGGTGGCGGCTAACGACCGAAGTTTATATGCGGGGTTTGGTGATTTGGCCACAAAATCATCGGTGGATGGTTTCCCTTGGTTTGGGCCTCAAAACCAAGGCCGAGGACTCGAAGTGGCGAAGATGGGCTATTGGGCTGTGGGATCAGCCAGGGGCGGTTTAACCGCCCCCAGGGGTGGTTTAATCCGGCTCCCCCTGGGCCGGCCCAAAATCGGCGTCGAGGAGCTTCGATCCGGAGGACACGCGGCGTGACTGCAAGGCTTGCGTCGGAGGGAAGCTAGCTTGCTGTGGAAGGTGTCCCGGCCAGAAAATATCTGAAACCAAATGTCAAATTTGCCCCTAGGGCTTGGTGGCTGCCATCTCTTTAGTTATTTCTTTGGTTTTCTCTTTGAACTAGCTTTCCCCTTCATCCCCTCCACCTAGAACTATTTCAAATCATTCGTAGTTTGTATAGGTGAATTCATGGTTTGTTGATTGAGTTTGTTCAGTTCATCTTTGTGCCATGATTTGAATTCACGAGCTCCTTTTCCTTTTTCTATTTTTGGAGGTATTTTTGGAGCCATTTTGGGGGGTTTTCGTTCTTCACTTCCTTGGGCAATTTCTCTCAGATTTCTTTGGGGGATTCATGTATGAGTGCCTTGTGCCTCTTTTGCTGGTGATCTCCTGCCCCCAAACGCCGGGAATCGCTTTGGATTTGAAGTTTTCATGATGAACTCGAGGTCATGGTGTTCTTCCTTAGATTTGAGATTCCGGGAGTTCTAGTGAGTTAGAGGCCGAGATCTTTTGGAAAAACACTCCACTGGAGGTATATACCATCTGACCAAAATCTCGTCTCAAGAGCTCAAGCGGTTTGGAAGAACCACTTTCGAATTGACTTTCTCCCGAGGCTCCCAGGGCAGGCCGGTTTAACCGCCCCCCTAGGCGGTTTAACCACCCATCTGGCAGCACAAGGTCGAGTTGGTTTTGGTTCGTGTTGTGTTCGTTTCGATCGATTCGAGTTCCGCTGCATCTATCTTGTTCCTAGGGTTAGTAGCTTGACAGTGGCTATGTGATCTTGTCAAGATCGCTTTCGGAGGCGCCGGAGTTGATTTGGGAGAATAGCCGGATTGGTTGGAAAGAATTTTTATCGGCTCCCATTCACTCCCCCCCTCTCTGGTCGCCGTTTCGGTCCTTCATCGAGCCAACCAATATGTGACATGTGGTGCCGACTCAGTGCCAAGTCCGCCGACACGTGGCTAACGTACGGATGCCACGTAGGACCGTGGGCCCACTTGTGGGACCCACTAACTGATAGCCCGAACCCACGTGACTGATGGGGCCCTCATGTTGACATGTGAGACGTTCACTCTGACTTGCGCAGTTAACCCGGCAATCTTGACCCATTGACCATAGCTTTGACCCGTTGACCAAGGCTGTGACCCCTTTGACTGTTGACCTCGTCAACATTAACCAAGTCAATGATGACATCATCAGGACCCGTGATGATGTCATCAACCCCGGACCAAGGCCTTCGCCAGCTCGACTTGAGGTTTAACCCCAAGCCGGCAATTGACACTTCCCAACTGCTAACTTCTGTTCTAACTTTTATTTCTTTTCCGAAATGATTTATAAATCTCGAAAATGGATTTAAACTTCGAAAAATCAAAATAAATCAATTGTAGCTCAGAAAAATATGAAACCAGTTTGAGTATTTTTCTAAAATCATGATGAACATGATAGACTAGAGTTTGCTGTTATTTGGACCTCTATTGATTCTGATTTGGAGTTCATTTGCTAGTAGATGTCGTTGTTTACTTGTATTTGCGTCCAATAGGATCCCCAGAGGACCCGGACTTCTTCGACGACGTCGACTACGCTGAAGACAAAGATAAAGACGATACTTCAGGTTCACACCCATTCTGTTTCTTTGTACCTATTAGGCATTGCAAGTAGAAATGCTAGCGCTTTATTGCATTGATGAGATGATGATGAGCCTGGCACAGCCTTGTTTTATAACATGATTCCTTGATAATCCTATACACTCTACTATATATGATTGCTATGCTTTGCTTACATGTGTGGGATATAGTGGTGGTTTTAAACCTCTTGGCGTGAGTATTTGGGTGGGAGAACTTGGAGAGTTTCGAACCCCTGGTTGGAGTGAGCAGACATTAACTGACCTTCGGGTCAGGGTTGGGAGGTAGTTTGGACAACCTCCCGTACCGTAGCGGGTACATGTGATATGATTTGGATTAGGATTGGACTTGAGGCGTTGAGTGGCCATACCTATGATGGGTGCCGATTGGCAGACCACTGTGATGGATACGCATTTGGGAGAACTTGCTTGCTCTGGCTTAGCCTGAGTCGGATTGGACCCAGTGACATGACTTTTTCACGAGCACACTGCTTACCCTTATGGGAGGGGTTCCAGCCATTCTGTTTCTCGGTGGTACCGATCCTAGGGAGTACTGTGATAGGACATTCGAACATGCCCATGGGACATTCGAGATGTTCAGCACCCGGCGATTCTCGCACTTCATTTCCGAGACTCTCAGCACCTATGTGGTGCTAGGGACTCACGATCCCGGACCGTTCGGGTTGCCCGTACAAGTCGTTGTTCAGAAATTCAGGCTGGTACTATTCCGGTTAGGGAGTCATGGTTGTGGGTTGCGTCTCGAGGTGGCCGTACAGTGCCTCGCATCCGAGTGTGTCCAGGTGCACACACTCTGCAGAGTTATGATCTATAAGTGCAGCGTTTCTAGTAGTACTTTCTGGTATGCATCTTTAGAATTGCACTTTGTCAACAATAAGAGATGGTAATTCTTCCTTTTTTGGCTGATAATGATCTTTCAGCTGCCACTTTGTCAACAACTGCAGTGATGCCAATTCTTCCCTTTTTCTTACTGTGCTAGGTCATGCTCCATTTAAAAACAAGTTCATTTTTAAGATGGTATGCATATTTACAATCCAATTTTTCTTTTTATTTCACTATTAGAGGAGGGAAACAATTTCATTGGTGATGTATGCTGGGTGGACTCTGAAGTTATAGCTGCATTTGGTTGTGAACAATTAAAACAGTATGTTGTTGCTGACCCAGAAATTAATGTTTGCCTCGTTTAGTTTTGTTTCTTAAGGATTGTCTGGATAGTTTCATAAACATATCATGGTTTTAGAGAGTAAACATGGAGTTCTATCATCAGCAATGCATGATGTTCCTGTAGCCATCTGAAAAAAAAAATCTGTTACTACCAGGAGTTGGTCGATAGTTCCCTTCAGTTCGTCATTCTTGGCTCCAGGAGTTGGTCGATAGTTCCTTGAGTTCGTCATTCTTGGCTCGCTACTGATGGACTCTGGTATGCTATCAGTAACCATGTATCTGAAAGCCATTGACCTGTTCGACCAAATGCTGGAAAGGTATGATGTATACTCAACCTGCATTGTGATATTCCTGTTCAGTCAAATGCCACAAATGGACCACTACTTTTCTAATTGCTGTACGTTGGATAGATATGGTTTAGTTGCTTGTCTCCTCTCTGCAATGCTTTGTTCTTAGGTACCACTTATTTTTCCATAGCTGTACTGTTGTAAGAGCAACTTATGCATGCCTACCATTTGAGAAAATAGTGACTGGTTAGTTGAGCATATGGAACGTTGTCACATCTAAAGCTGCATAATAACTTGCGTCTGCATATCTCTAACATGGTTAGAATGAACATATGACCAAAAAAACGTGCAGCCATCAGTGCATTTCTTCCAGATTGAAAATATGGCGTGTGCTTTCAGTATAAACTGGTCAAAGTCATGTGAAGTTACATTACATATAGATAAATAAAGCCAAAGTTTGATGCCTAATTGTTTGACGGCTCGTGCTAACCACATTCAGAATCGTAATTGTACTGCATTAAACATATCTTGAGCTCACAGGGCTGTTGCTATTGCCAAGACTTTACAATTTTAATTTCATTGATGCAAATACCAATCCGACTCAACTTTTTTTCAGGACACAACAGTTTCAGTGGATACACAAGTGCTGGGATCGTCAGCTTGGAGGAAACCTTTGCTGAATTGCCACATCTTTTAGTTTATTAGCTTTATATGAAACATTTGTCTGTTGCCAACATTATATCTTTGAGTTTTGCGTGTGTTTCTAAAGATTATGACATTGGATGGTTTGATCAATGAAATATTGTTTGATGGGCATAAAAGCTTTCATATTTATCATATATATAATATATTGTCCGGCAAACAAAACCTGGCGATAGATTGCCATTTTATGCAACCAAACATTAATTGTAGTAATAGGTACTCTACCATAAGGCAACCAAACATTGAGCGTTGCAATAGAGGTTTCATCTTATCGCAACCTACCATTGTAGTGCTTACAACGATTTATTTTCGCGGTAATAGAAGGTCCATTTGTACCAACCAATGATTTATTGATGCAATAGAGGACTCCACTTTTAGCAACCACACCCTCATCGTGGCAATACAGGGTTCACCTATAGCAACCAAGCCTCCATCGTGATAATAGAGGGGCTCACCTACAGCAACCAATCCTGTTTTGTGGCAATACATGAACTCACCTGCAGCAACCATAACAACTTGGTGGTACAGAGATGCACCTAAAGAAACCAAATACATAACGTGGCAATAGTGTGATCCACCTATAGTAACCAAAATTGGATCGTGGTAATAGAGGCTCCTACCTATTGCCACACATATGATGCGTGGCAATAAATTGTCTGCAACCCTTGTTTTTCGTTGCTAATATACCTATTACCACGCTTCGAGTTGCAGCAAGAAGCACCTAGGGAAACAAGCGATTTGTTGCAATAGGTTTTATTACCAACAACAAAATCGTTAACTAATCTCGCATTATTGGGTTGCAATAGGTTTTTCTTTGCAACGAAAAAAATCAATTTTGTGGTCCAAACTTTGGACTACCCTCGATATTGATACGATTTTTTACAAAATTATTTCGTTGTAATTGCACTTATTGCAACCAAATTGGGCATATTGCAACGAATGTAGGCCGTTGCATTAAGGGGAAAAACTTGTAGTGACCCCTGATTACTAGCTTCGTCTGATTAGTGTTTTGAGACTTTCTATCTCCCCCTATTCTAGAATTATAGGTTGGGATGAGAGCTAATAGTTCAGGATAAGGTCCGGCATTTGCCACTGAGATGGGGAAGGTCGCAAGCTTCCCCATCAACTCGAGAGGCAATGGTGCACCAGAATAGCCCGTGGTGTTGTGATATAGTTGGGATGATGATCTTGGTATTTCATAGGAAACCCGAGCCTTTCCTTGATATACTTTTACCCTTTAAAAGATAAGACACATAAAGCTTGCATACGGATGGTGACATGAACCTATCCCATTCCTTGGGGATAGTTTGTGAGTTGCAGGTCAGGACTTGGTGTTTAAGTCCGAATGAGTTAGACGGGTAGCGCTGCTTCGCTTAATGTTGCCTATGGATTGAAGATGAAGACTTGAAGACTTAGCTACCGCTACGTAGGGTTTCCGCTTGTCGCTCAGCCCGTGAGGCTTGTACTATATTCATATTTCCATATTGGTATGGATGTAAACCTCTTCCTGTAGTCTAAATTCTTTATATGACTATGATATTATGCTGAGATGAGTTATGTACGTGATAGCTACTGATCCAGGGACTATCACAAGGGTACAGAGCGTTGGATTCTCGATTACGAAAATCCGGTTCGTCACAGAAACAACATGCCACTAGTAGTCTCACACGAAGGTGAGCGCAGATAATACAACATGCCACAGTTTACATAAATTAAAGTACAACATTTACTCTATTACAACAGAGTTCAAATTACACAAATAACAAAGTCTGAGGCACATCAGAATTAAAATTTAGCAAGTACAATAATTGAGCTCAACCTGAAATAAAACACGATAACTAGTGACGATACAGAACAAGCTTCACATCTAGCCCGTGATGTGGAACTTGCAGCACAACAACTCATGGAGAAGCAGGATGCCTCTCCATAGACCAACCAGACGGTAGAGAACGATCATCCCAAGGTTGAGATGCAACTACCTCCTCAAAGTCAGTGGGAACAAAAATTGTAATAGGGTCACAACAACAACCCCGAGTATACTAATACTCGCAAGGCTTACCCGACAAAAAGGGGACTTCTAGACATGCAAACTTTTTGGTTTGCTGAGTTTATTTTGCATAAAAAGCTTACTACAAGTGAATCCTTACTTTCAAGATTTTAGCTCAAGTTAACATACAGTAAGCATCATCTAGATTTGCATGAATAAAGTACAACAAGCATGGTATAAATTAAATTTAGCAACAAGTATCATAATTCATATCTCGTCATCATTCACTTTCTGTTACTACGATGTGGCGTAGTGACCAAGGTTCTCTTAACCGAGAGGTACGGCGAATCGATTCGATTTTCATCCTTGGAAGGAAAACCTACCTCCATGACACGCATATCCAAAAGGGTCACACGTGGCAAACGGTTCCTATCGTTTCCCAATTTTTGATCCATGTCTGCCAAGACCGGGTGAGAGTCCCCAACGTGCAACCCCAGACGTATGGCGGTGCCGTGAGCAACTACATCACCCGCCAACGCCCCACTCCTGAAGCGGAAACCCACACTTCAAATTTTGGTTCACTCAAGTACTAGGTTTTACCGGGTCCCAGGGGCAGCATGCAGATTGTACAATTCAAACTTGGTCAGGCAGGGCCAACTATGGTTCGGTCCTCAAACGACCCAGGAGAGATACCAAGTAGAAACCAACAACATTAATAATATTAACAACAACATCAAACCCCGCCCGGTCTCCAATTCTCATCATGTGATTAATTCTCAATTAACTTCTCATAAGTAACCAACTCCTATTTCTCGCGAGTGACAGGAAATCACTCGACTTTTACCGAAACCTATTTAAGCATGGCAGTGCTAACGGTCCACACATGCTAGTATAAGAACCAAAGGAACCTAAGGATGATGCATCTAAGGTTTCAAACAACTCCTCAAAACTTAATGCACAACTTAGAGATAAGATTATTGCATAAGAAAAACAGGGTTATGCTCTGGGGCTTGCCTTGGAGCTCTAGCGGGTTAATCTCTTCTTGGCCTTGGGCCGGATCATCTTGGCCTTTTCCCTGGACTTGCTGCTACTGTTGCTGCTCCTCTGCTACTAGCTGGTACACCACATTCTTAGTTGCGGGCTCTACATGAATGAGATGATGCTATGCAAGTGAGAATGGATGCAAGGATAATAAACAATTTAATGGGCAGCCATTAAACAAGCGAGACAGCAAGTAAAGAACAAAGGAAAAGATTGCATAAATGATATTATTAATAAACTATTTTTCTCTAAAGTATTTCCTTCATTAACTCCCTAAATTAATTTTATTTTACCTTACAAACAAACATGCAATGCTGTTCATAAAATAAACATGTAATATCATAAAGGAAGCATGATAAAATGGAATTGTGCAGTACTAGCAACAAAGCATTTTTATTTGCCCCCTTGCTGGTCATACTTTATTCTCTGGAATTTAAATTAGATAACAAATTTATCTGCACTTAGCTATGCACATTAAAACGAACAAGTTGGCATGGCATGAATTTATGCAAGCACCTGCAAACAACCCAAAAACTGAGGCCACTGCAGTAAAATGTTGTTTTCAGCCGAAAACACAGAGACAACAGATTTAGATGCATTTTTATCCGATTTTACCTAGCACATTCATAAATAAACAAAACATAGAAGGTGCGATAAAATGCATATAAAACCTCATAAACAAACTTCTGCTCAATACAAACTGCATAACTTATTCCTAGCATACAGAATTTTTTTCAGTCAAGGCTCACAATTCTTCACAGAGACATACACATGCAACAACACAGCCACTTCCCCGACATGATTCCGGTTCAGTAATCTGCAGCTCCTCTTAATTCTCTGATTGTTCCTCAGTGTTCATTCCTTTCCTTGTTTTCCCATGTTTTGATTCGGCTGTTCGTGCTCAAATCGGTTCGTGAGACATTCGATCCTCTCAATTGGTAATCAGAGGCATCAATCCTTGGCGAGATCCACTTGCTTCCAGAGCCAATTCCTTGGTTCTTGTACGATCGGCGTGGTGGAACGTTGGTTTCGGCTCACCCGTGAAAAATCCCACCCTCCCACCTAGATCTGAGGAAACCATCCAAATATTCTCCAAATTAGTGACTAGTTCACCTCAGCAAGGGTTGCGAAGCATTGTTTTCGCGTAAAATTCCGGAAACTGAAGTGAATTGAAATCACGGTGGCGTTGGAGGGGATTGCTCTTGAGTAAAGGTTGCCAGATTTATTCTGGTGTAAAATCCCCAAGCTCAATCTGCAATCCAGGTGTTGGGAATTATCTTGTGAATCTGTTGGGGAGGGCTAGCCTGAACCGAATTCACAAGAGTCGAAGATGGACAACAGAGCGGAAGCTGGTGATCCTGATCCCAGGTATGCCACAGCAGTGGAGGTCGATGGACTTAGGAGAACAGTGGATGAGTTTATGAAGAAGCAAGAGCAACATAATGATGTGCTGGCGACCAAATCAGTGGATATCTTAGGCAATTAGCTACGCTTTGGTGCTACTGAAGACAAGGGTTCAAGTTTCAAAGGAAAAGAGAAACAAGTGACAGCCCACCCTGAAGGTAATATATTGCCTAAGTTTCAGCAAATTGGTCAATCATCCACTATGGCTCAGCATCACTACTATACTCCACCACACATCAAAAGAACACAGTTTACTCATCATAAAGATAACCATCACCAACAATCAGTCTTGGGGCAGAATGATGGTGGGGATCAAGAGGGATATGTTTATTACTATGAGGTGGCTTATGGAGAAGAACCTGATAAAGCAAGAGAAGGAGCAAGTCCATTTGGTCAAAGACAACAAATCACCCATCAAGCAGATACCCCCAAAAACCCTCCAAAACAGCAACATACCAACCAGCAAACCCACCCACAACCACCCAGACCACCAATACAACAACCACATTCTCAGGAGTACAACCAGGATTACACTGCTCACATGTTACAAGCTCACAAACATGTAGCCAAAGGCCCCAAAATAACCTTTCCAGAGTTTAATGGCATTGATTCTGTGGGCTGGATAAGAAAGGCAGGCAGATATTTTGAATTGGTTGGAGTTCCCACTGAAGAAAGAGTTAAAGTAGCAGTGCTCTATCTAACGGGCAGGGCTGAATATTGGTGGAGAGGAACAGGCTGTAATCCTAACACTATGCCATCACATCAGTTTTGTAGAATCCTAGAAGACAGATTCAATCAAATTTCTGAATATGATATTATTGCTCAGTTTCATGGACTCAAGCAAACTGGTTCAGCAGTAGAATATATTGATAAATTTGAAGAAATGTTGAGCATGGTCAAGAGGCATAATCCATCCTTAACTGATGCATACTGTTGGCGGCGCAAACGCACACCAAGATTCACCGCAAGCGCACGGATCATCGTAGCCTTTCCCTTAGAGTATTCTTCCATGGTTATCAATCCGTGGATCGACTACGAACTACCTAGGGTTTTCCATCTAATCTAATAGATCTAATCCTAACATTAAGCGTTGATTGCATAGAAAGGGTAAACCTTATAGATATGAATTAATGTATAGGGTTGATCTCATCCACAAGCATAGGCAAAGTTGAAGGTAAACCAGAGATTGACTAAGCCTATCGCCTTCTAGTTGTAGTTCTAGCCAACGAGAAAACAAATCATGCATCTCATCCAAAGCATCTTTAAACTCTTACCTCAGGTCAACCTCCCGAGAATCACCACCTTACAGGCCTTACCCTGTCACGATGCTCCTTTCGGCGTGGTAATTACAAGGGCACGCCCACAAGGAACGTGTCTAGAAATCATGAAGGATGCACTAGCTAGGTCTAATCACCATGATCACACAAAGCAAGCTAAATAGTCTAAACTAGCACTAGACTAAGATCAAGCACATTCATGATAGGTAGAAAGCATAGAAGGAGACATTGAGTCGCTAATAGATCGGATGACAAGATTATCATTACTCAGACAAATGTACTCATTACATCATCACCTCCGATGCATACCATAGATGACGAATGATTAGCTCCTGAACTCCACCATGGCACAACCACGCAGGACGGCCATGGCGGCTAGGGTTGGCCTAGGCCATCCCCTAGACAACTTCGAGGACTTCCGGCAGCTGTCGTCTCACTCCGGTGCTCTCCTCTAGGTTTCGCCGACTTCTGGTGAATGAATGATGCCCTCCTCTAGAAGATTGGCTGTTTATATAGCAAGGAAACCCTAGCTCGAAGGCGATGCCGAACCGCCTCAAAAACCCCTTGGGCAGCGCGGCCAAGGGGCCCTAGGCCGGCCGGCCTAGGCTCTTTTTGGCCCGCCTTAGGCCCATCTTTTGCAGTGCAAGCTTCTCTGATGTGTTCCAATTCTTGTGGGCTTTGGACGTCGTTTGCTTCGGGATATGGATAGGTCTTGATGGGTCTTCCGATTTTGCACTGGATTTGTCTTGATCTAAAAGTACTTTGGCCTTATCTTCAATTGAGCGTTGTTAGTGGTGGCCCATTGGAGTTGAGCATAAACGGGCTTCGGTTCCTTTGGGCTTCATTAGGGCTTTTGGCCTTCATCTTTCGCCATGTTGTTGCTAGTCTCGAATTCAGACCATATTCGCTCCAAAATAGCCAATTAACCTATGTAAACCAAAATGCTCCAGAAATATGTAGCACAAGCAGAAACGTGGTTATTTCAGTGCCAAGTGGCGGGGTTAGTATAATGATTAGTCCAAAAACATAACCTAGATGGCACTAAAAGTGTGTCATTTAACAGCGCCAACAATCCCCCATGCTTAAACCTTGCTCGTCCTTGAGTAAGTTCAGGAACATGCTTATCATAGAAATCAGCATTGCCCTTCAATGCCTTCCCTACACTTAGTCATACACAACAAGTCACATTGCTCTCTCAAGTGTTTAGCATTTAAAGTTCAAGTTGTGACCGGCTACTTTTCTTTATGGAAGATAGACTAACAATAAAGCACAAGCCACAATTAAATAAATATAATGCTCTCGAACTTAAGCGAACTTCATACCTTTACCTTGTCCCATCGTGAGGAGTTTTCAAAAACATGCACATCAAACATAAGTGAGGTTCTCTTGCAAAAGTTCATGGAAACTCTCATCTCATCAAGTCGCTCAAGCCTATACTAGATTATTTTCAACCTATTCTACACATATATGAAAGTGGAAGGCTTATGTGGAGCTTGGTAGGTCAAAACAATCCTAGCAAAACATTATATCTGAAATATTGTCAAATTAAGAGAGAAATCTAATGGATTTACCGAGACTTGTCAAAAAGGCCATGAGAAAATAAATGTTGGAGAGGGAGAGATGGAACACACACTTTTTAGATGGTGGACATGTGCAAATGGCAAAGGGTGACACCGAGGCACAAATGAAGTCCTCGTTATCGGATTGTACATGGTTGGAATAAATGAGTGTGGAATACATCTTTTAGGCACCAAGAATTTAATGAAACAAAAAGAACTAAGGAGCATTTTTTTTATTTTTTTCTTTTCTTCATTTTTTCTTTGTTCTTCTTTCGTTTTCACCTTTTTCTTCTTTATTTTCTTTTAAGCTCCTTAGAACCTTTTGTAACATGATACTTACTCAGCGGTAGTCAGAGAGATGCGATGACTCCTTCCCCCCATGCTTGAACGATTGCTCGTCATCGAGCAAATGAGTGAGAAATTAAATGACCGCTGAGTACAGTATAAATTCTTCTAATCTTACAGAGAATGACTTAAATCTTCAGGAGGGACACCCACAAAAACTTTTTGAGGACAACAGGGATGAAAATACCCCTGGCCGCCCGGCCCAGAGGGTCTCTGGCCGCGCCGCCCTAGCCGTTCTCGCCTCTGTTTCTTCTGATTTTTCTCCAGTATGCTTGTAGAGTCCTTTCAAATGTATATTCTTCGTTTGATGCCTCTGTGTTGTCAAAATCTCCGTCGAAATAATTTTCCATACTCAATATTTGGGTTGTGGTCAAGGAAGTAATCACAAAAAGATATTTTTGGTTTAAGGCGGATGCCCAGCGAGGTTTGTGAAATTTCCGATGAGGAGACTCGCAATGCATGGACAGAAAGGCTAGCAAAAAGAAGTTACGCAAAATGGAATGGCCAGCTTCTTAGTCTCGTACCAAAGAAATCAATCCTAATCCAACTCATCAAAATATAAGTTTGCAATCTAAAGGTTTCAGCAAGAAAGAACATGTATGTGTAGGCTTTGGTAGGTAGAACTTTGCAAGAGACTCACGAATGTAGACATCATAAAAGTTAAGTTTAAAACACTACAAGGCTTCAGATCATCGGTAAACTTAAATCAAAGAGCAATCATAGAGTATGTGGGTCTAGAAATTAGTCATTTAACCTCCACAAATTAAAGAGCCGGTAATTATATCAATTTATATCCATTTAATTGAGAGCAATTAGTTAAGTCATATACAACATAGTGTAGGTAAAACAAAGCGGCAACTTTCATCATTTTTCCATAATCAAAGCATAAACAAATGATATCATCGTGGTGAGCGCAAATATGGTGGTGATTATAATTTATTTAAAAACAAAGACAAGACTAGGTTGTCCTCCTCGTAGCCATGTTATTAAGAGAGATATACAAAAGTTTTCTACACTAAGGTCGATGACATGTATATGTACAGGCATTTAGAAAATGATAGACAAAAAGAAGGTTGAGGGAGAGTTATCGTCCTCTTCAATGCTCGTAGTGAAGTGCAGCGTGCCTCCCCCACGCTTAGCATTGTGCTTAGTATGGAAGAAAAGTCTTGAGTATCTCGTGGTGATCCTTGTACTCCAAGTGGCTTGTCTCCCCTTGTCCCGCAAATCCTTCCCCATGCTTAGCATGTTGCTATGCGTAGAAGAAGAAAGTGAAATGTCTCATTGTTCTTGAAGTCCCATTGCCATGTCTGGAGATTATCTTCTTGTTCCTTCACCTTTGTTCCCTTAATTGTCCTCAACTTTGAAGGACCGAATCGGCGACCAGAGAGGGGGGGAGTGAATGGGAGCCGATAAGAATTCTTTCCAACCAATCCGGCTATTCTCCCAAATCAACTCCAACGCCTCCGAAAGCGATCTTGCCAAGATCACGTAGCCACTGTCAAGCTACTGACCCTAGGAGCAAGAAACACGCAGCTGGAACTCGAATTGATCGAAACAAACAAAAAACGAACCGAAACGAGGCAAAACCTTCTCTACCCAGCCAGGGGCGGTTTAACCTCCCTAGGGGCGGTTTAACCGCCTAGGGGGGGCGGTTTAACCTCCTGGGGGCGGTCAATCTGGGAGCTCTCGGGAAAAAGTCAACTCGTGAGTCGATCTCCCAAACGGCTTGAGCTCTTGAGACGAAACTTTGGGGAGATGATGTACACCTTCAGTGGAGTATATTCCCCAAAAATCTCGGCCTCAAACACTCTAGAACTCCCAGAATCTCAGATCTCGTGAAGAACACTTCCACCCCAAGTTCATCCCAAAAACTGCAAATCCAAAGCGATTCCTGGCATTTGGGGGCAAGAGATCACCAGCAAAAGAGGCACAAGGCACTCATACGTGAATCCCCCAAAGAAATCCGAGAGAAAACTCTCTAGGAAGAGAAGAACGAAAATCCCCCAAAAATAGCTCCGAAAATACCTCCGAAAATAGAAAAAGAAAAGGGAGCTCGTTGATTCAAATCATGGCACAAAGATGAGCAGCACAAACTCAATCACATAACCATGAATTCACCTATACAAACTAGGAAAGATTCGAAATAGTTCTAGGTGGAGGGGATGAAGGGGAAACTAGTTCAAAAGAGAAAACCAAAGAGAACTAAAGAGATAACTAGAAGAGATTTCTAAAAGAGATAGCAGCCACCAGCCCTGAGAGGGCCTATTAGTAGTCCAAGTGGTGGTGCTCTAAGACTAAACTACCCCTAAGTGATACATACCCCTCAGGGGCAAATTTGACATTTGGTTCTCATATATTTTCCGGCTGGGACACCTTCCACTGCAAGCTAGCTTCCCTCCGACGCAAGCCTTGCAGTCACGCCGCGTGTCCTCTGGATCGAAGCTCCTCGACGCCGTTTTTGGGCCTGCCCAGGGGGGCGGTTAAACCGGCCCTGGGGGGCGGTTAAACCGCCCCTGCCAGCCACACTTGGCCAAGCAGCCCATCTTCGCCACGTCGAGTCCTCGGTCCTTGGTTTTTAGGCCCAAACCAAGGGAAACCGTCCACCGATGATTTTGTGGCCAAATCACCAAACCCCGCGCGCAAACTTCGGTTGTTAGCCGCCACCTTGCGCCGGCTTCTCGTCCGCGTACGAGCTTCAGGTTGTGAGCCGCTACCTCGCACCGGAACCACGTCCCCTTGCTCGTTCTTGCCAGCATGTGAACCGCACTTGATCCATCCGGCCACCGGGTCCCTCGAACCAAGCCTACTTGTCTCTCCGCTCCTCGGAGGCCGCCATGGCTAAGACCTTTCGCGCCTGTTCTTCACCTGCACCAATGCAACCAAGCCGCATTCTACACCTGCAATACTTGAGCCAAGGGAAACGTCAATCCACACCATGTTGTCAATCACTCATCACACCAGGAAGCGACCATCCACCGGTCCTCGGACACACCGGGTCCTCAATCACCCCCTTGATGAGTGCATTGACAACACACACATAGTAACCATTGAGATAAAGAAAATATAAGAGAAATCGAAAACAAGACTCAAGCAAGTGACTAAAAGCAAGAACAAGCTGAGAACAAAGTCACTTCGCAAGAGAAAGCTCCAGAAACGCCGACCCTTCAAGAAGAAGCGAAAGGGCTCAACACCATCGGCAAAAGAGCAAAAACACAAAGCACAAATCTTCAAATCACTTTTCAGGACATTCAAAGCACTCCCCCTGCAAAGATGCAACTCCCCTCTGAACAAGTGAACTTGTGCATGCGAAAAACACTCGAAAATGGCTCAAATCTCCACAATTCATGTGCACACTGCACAGGGGCGGTTAAACCGCCCATGACAGATGACCAAACCCAAAAATGCCAAAATTGCACAAACGAACCCGCAACGATGCCGTTTCAACTTGAAAACCTTCCAAGTATGCCCAGCCAGATATTCCAAAGCTCAAACTCTCTGAAACTTCACCAATTTTCAAAAACTTCCTTTTTGGCAAAGCTCTCATCAAGTCTCACATAAATCCAACAAAATCAAGCTCAAAGACTTTCACAAGTTCAGCAACTTCTCCCCCTTGCAAAATGCTCCAGAAATTCTCCCCCTTGTTGACAATGCACAAATCAAGTAAAAAGTGTACAAAATGCAACTACAAGCTTCTCAAATATACAATGAGCAATACAAAATGCTACAAGTTAGAGAAGAGGCAAACAAGATAGTTCATCATGTGACACGGGCATTGCCATCAAGAAGGTGAAGACATATATCCAATTGACAAACCATGAGCAAGTTGTGTAGTTTTATCAAAAATGTCACCACATGAGCAAAGTCCTAACCATGGATTGTTCAAGCAAAAATGAACTTCATCTCACCAAAAACATGAAAGGATAAGCATTCTTGACAAAAGATCATCATAAACACCCAAGTTATACCTCATGTCATGTCAAAGCACGGAGCCATGTGTTCACTTCTCATGGGAGACTTCTCCGGCAAACAACATGCAACCGCTTAGCACCCATGTGTGCAAGTGTGTGCAATGGTGAAAACATAGAGACATGAGCATAATTTTCTGCAAATATGTCTTTTTCTCATCTTTCTTCTTTCATGCATAGACATCTCATTTTTCAAGTTTTTCAAATTAAGCATGGTACATGAAATGTCTTTGCGACAAAAAGAAGCTTATGCTCCTCCACAAGATAAAGCATGGGCTAAACATTTACAATGACAAAAGTCTTTGACCCAATTGAAAAGAATATCACATCCTAGCATGATCTTAAGCGAGATATAGCCATTTCGGCTCAAACAAGACATGCAAAGGCATTTACTCATGGGTGAAAGCATTTAAGTTCAGTTTGTCATTTTAATTCAAAAAAAAGAGACTATCTGAATAGAATATATATCAAGACCATCAAGAGCATAGCCATCCATACAATCAATCCCTAGCTAGCCTGCCTAAACTGTAAAATGTAGCATGCTGTAGCAATCACTGCATATAGGAGAAGCTCATCCTAAAATATGATACAAATGCAGCATGATATATCACAAGATGCAGAGATGAAAACTATACATCAAGATACAAAAGCAGAAAGCATACATCAAGATACAAAGATGGTACAATAGTATACATAAGCTACAAGAGAAGCCTCCAAAACTCAGCTCAGAAAAACGCACACACACCAAGTTCTCCTCGCAAGCGGGTGAAGGTAACTTGGTCAAGTGGCTTAGTGAAAATGTCTGCAAGCTGGTTTTGGGTAGAAACATGGGCAAGCTCAAACTCAAAACACAAGCGCGATCAAAGCACAAATACAAAGCTTCCCTTGGAATGTGCAACCAAAATGCAAATCCAAGGTTCAGGTTCAAATTTCAAACACCCATGAAATGCACAACCAAAGTGCCAACTCAGCAACCTCACAAACTCATGCTATCCAAAAGCTCTAAGCAAGATCCTCTCCTTTCCAAATCAAGTCGAGCAAATACTCCCCATTAAATAAAGCCGAGCTCCCCCTCAATCAAAGACACCTAGAAAAACTAGAAAAGGTGTACAAAAGCAAATGGAAAACTCCATCATAAAAAGGAAGAGAAATCTCAAATGAGCAAAATGCAACAAAAGATACCAACTAAAAAGATACCAGATAAACAAATGTACAATATGCTACACAAAACATAAAAATCATGATACAGGCACAAAGCAAGCTAAATATACACAGATGAATACAAGAGTGTACAAGAGATATACTCACAATACACAGTGTACAAGGACCACATCGGGGCCATCCAGAAAAGGTGTGGAGAACCATCAAACCTTGATCATGCAAAAGACCAAGAGTCATCAAGCTCATGTTCTCCATACCTCACACCTGCACAATCAAAAGCGAGAACGAGAACGAGCGAATGACTCGACACTGGGGTTAGCACAGAAGGAGTCAAACCAGTGTCGGGCCATCTGCTCAAAAGAAGGGTTAGCAAAATCAACGTCACTACGTGGTACCCTCTCGTCTCTCACCATCGGACCTCTAGCACCACGCGGGGGAAAACGTGGCCTAGACTCTCTCCTCGCCTCGAAGCTACGGTCGAACCTCCCTGAACCAAACTGACCACGAACCGGAGGCCGCCTAGCAAACTCACGACTAGCTGGAACACCACGACTACCAAACGAAGGAGCTATACGCACAAAGCCCTCTCTCCTAGGCAAGGGTGAACGAGACACAGGCACACGACGGGAAGAGTGGTACCTGTCCCTGTTCCCCATCTCCTTCTCTCTTCTCACCTCCCTCTTCTTCCTCTAGCAAAACTCCTCTAGGTGACCATCCCTTCCACAATGATCACAATGGAAGCGGACTGGCTTTGGCTTTGGGGTTTCTCTCGGCTGTGGATTCTCTCTCGGCTGGTAAACCCCACTCTTCACAAAGGTCACTCTCTTTTGGAAGTCGCTTGTCTTTGGGGCAAACTTGGGAGGATCTGGAGTGGTGTCAAGCTTGTTCAACAGGTGGTTGGGTTTAGGTGTGAAGCTGTTCTTTGGAGGAGTTTTCTCTGACGGTGTTGAGGTGTTTGTGGTGGAACTGGTTTGCTCTCTCTCTTTCTCACCACTACACTCACCAGCTTTCTCAGAACCCAGACCACGACCATCAGCTCTCTTGAACCCAGCAATCAACATCTTAAGCTGTGGCTCGCGACCCGACAACCAACCCAAACATTGACGCAACTCATCATTTTCATCTTGCAAACGATCAATAGATTGCGCCAGCTCAACATTCCTCAAAGCAACAACATCGCAAGCCGAACAAGAGTTTGCAATAGGAGATTTCAATTGAGCTTCAAGCGAACTGATCATGGTACGAGATTCAAGCAACTGAGCATGTAAAACAGGACAAGAAGTACAAGCACCTAGCAAAGAAGGTCTAGACTTCAACTCAGCAATCTCAACCCTAGCATCTTCTAGATCATCTAGGCATGTCATGTGTTTCTCCTTAAGAACAACCAGATCAGCAAGATGCACATCACAGAAAGAGCATTCAATCTCATCAGAAACAATAGGAGCATCTTTCAACACACCTATCTCAGCTCTAGCACTTGCCAACTCAGTTTCAAGCTCAGCCACTTTCTTGCTAGACTCGCTAAGCACAGACTCAAAATCCATCGCCTTCTTTCCAGTCTCAGAAAGTAAGGCCTTAAGCTCAGCTATTCTTTCCTTTGACTCTCCTAGCAAGGACCTAAACTCTCTCTTCTCCTTGTTGGTCTTCCTAAGCACATCATTGCGATTATCGACCAACTGCTCTAATCTAGCAATCTCCTTACGCAAAGAGGTGGGATCGGTCAATACCTCATCCTCGGAGTCGGAGTCGGAGTCGGAGACGTTCTTGTTGTTGGAGTCGTGCGCCATGGTGCAGAAGTTCATAGCGACCCCAGAAAGCCCGTTGAAGTTGTGGTTCTTGTGCTTCTTCTCCTTGCGGTGGCCGCGGTCTTCTTCCTCGCTGCTTGAGCTTGACGAGGTGTCGGTGTTCTCCTCCTTGTTCTTGTTCTTGGAGTGGTGCTTGTCCTTGGAGCGGTGCTTGTGCTCATCTCGCGGGCGGTGCTTGTGTTTCTTGATTTCCTCGGGGCACTCGGCGATGAAGTGGCCCATCTTCCCGCATCTGTAGCACGTACTCCCGGCACGCCTCGAACCCTTGCGATTCTGGTACATCCTCTCAAACCTCCTCGTGAGCAACGCGAGATCCTCCTCGCTCAGCACCTCATACTCCTCATCTGGAAGAGACACAAGTGAAGACAAAGCAAAGTGTCTGGAAGTGTTAGCTTGTCCATAACTAGAGCCACCAACTAGAGCCAGACTATGGGGATCAGTCGGACTCTTAGCCTTGGCAAGAAACCGTCTATCAACCTCTGAAGATTTCAACTTCGAGAAAAGCTCATCAACTCTCAAGGTTTCATAGTTAGCCGACTCCATGATCGCCTCAACCTTGGCACCCCACACGGACCGATCAAGGGAAAGCAAGAGCTTCAAAGCTCTGTCATGATCCGTGTATGGGAGTGCGGCAATGTTGGCTTTCATGTTGTTGACTATGGCAGTAAAGCGTTGAAACATCGCATCGACCGACTCACCATCCAACTGCTCAAAGTTCTCGTACTCTCTACGATAAACCGAGAAAAGCCTAGCCTTAACATGACTATCACCACCATGGGCTACCTTGAGCTTTAGCCAGATCTGGCTAGCTAGGTCCTCGCCCAAAACTCTCTCAAACTCCTCAGCCGACAAAGCACGAAACAAGTAGTCGACAGCCCTAGCAGTTGGCCTCGAATTTATCTCTTGCACCCTGGGCATCTAAGTTGGTAGGATTGACATAATTTTCATCTTCGGTCACATCCCACAACAACTTTCCTTTGCCTCGCAAGAAAGCGCCCATACGCGCGACCCAGTTGGGATAGTTCTTCTCATCGAAAGTGCGGAGGCCCAGAACCCCGATCTTGGTACGCCATCTTTGGATCTTAGACTGGTTAGAGTCGCAAAGACCCGTAACCGGCTCTGATACCAATTGAAGGACCGAATCGGCGACCAGAGAGGGGGGAGTGAATGGGAGCCGATAAGAATTCTTTCCAACCAATCCGACTATTCTCCCAAATCAACTCCAACGCCTCCGAAAGCGATCTTGCCAAGATCACGTAGCCACTGTCAAGCTACTGACCCTAGGAGCAAGAAACACGCAGCGGAACTCGAATCGATCGAAACGAACACAAAAACGAACCGAAACTGAGGCAAAACCTTCTCTACCCAGCCAGGGGCGGTTTAACCTCCCTAGGGGCGGTTTAACCGCCTAGGGGGGCGGTTTAACCTCCTGGGGGCGGTCAATCTGGGAGCTCTCGGGAAAAAGTCAACTCGTGAGTCGATCTCCCAAACGGCTTGAGCTCTTGAGACGAAACTTTGGGGAGATGATGTACACCTTCAGTGGAGTATATTCCCCAAAAATCTCGGCCTCAAACACTCTAGAACTCCCAGAATCTCAGATCTCGTGAAGAACACTTCCACCCCAAGTTCATCCCAAAAACTGCAAATCCAAAGCGATTCCTGGCATTTGGGGGCAAGAGATCACCAGCAAAAGAGGCACAAGGCACTCATACGTGAATCCCCCAAAGAAATCCGAGAGAAAACTCCCTAGGAAGAGAAGAACGAAAATCCCCCAAAAATAGCTCCGAAAATACCTCCGAAAATAGAAAAAGAAAAGGGAGCTCGTGGATTCAAATCATGGCACAAAGATGAGTAGCACAAACTCAATCACATAACCATGAATTCACCTATACAAACTAGGAAAGATTCGAAATAGTTCTAGGTGGAGGGGATGAAGGGGAAACTAGTTCAAAAGAGAAAACCAAAGAGAACTAAAGAGATAACTAGAAGAGATTTCTAAAAGAGATAGCAGCCACCAGCCCTGAGAGGGCCTATTAGTAGTCCAAGTGGTGGTGCTCTAGAGACTAAACTACCCCTAAGTGATACATACCCCTCAGGGGCAAATTTGACATTTGGTTCTCAGATATTTTCCGGCTGGGACACCTTCCACTGCAAGCTAGCTTCCCTACGACGCAAGCCTTGCAGTCACGCCGCGTGTCCTCCGGATCGAAGGTCCTCGACGCCGTTTTTGGGCCTGCCCAGGGGGGCGGTTAAACCGGCCCTGGGGGCGGTTAAACCGCCCCTGCCAGCCACACTTGTCCCAGCAGCCCATCTTCGCCACGTCGAGTCCTCGGTCCTTGGTTTTTAGGCCCAAACCAAGGGAAACCGTCCACTGAAGTTTTTTTGGCCAAATCACCAAACCCCGCGCGCAAACTTTGGTTGTTAGCCGCCACCTTGCGCCGGCTTCTCGTCCGCGTACGAGCTTCGGTTGTGAGCCGCTACCTCGCACCGGAACCATGTCCCCTTGCTCGTTCTTGCCAGCATGTGAACCGCACTTGATCCATCCGGCCACCGGGTCCCTCGAACCAAGCCTACTTGTCTCTCCGCTCCTCGGAGGCCGCCATGGCTAAGACCTTTCGCGCATGTTCTTCACCTGCACCAATGCAACCAAGCCGCATTCTACACCTGCAATACTTGAGCCAAGGGAAACGTCAATCCACACCACTGTTGTCAATCACTCATCACACCAGGAAGCAACCATCCACCGGTCCTCGGACACACCGGGTCCTCAAACTTATTGTTGTCTCTAATACATTGTCCCAATCATTCTTCACATCATCCTCACCTCTTTCCGCGTTCTCCTTCATTGCTGTTCATCCTCCACGAAATTTTCTTCATCTTCCAGAACTGAACATGTACTAAACTATTGCTCCAACGCAAAGTACGCAAAATTATCTTTCCAACGAGTCCTCATTCGCCCAAAACCGATTCCGGACAAGAGAGTTATGCTATTTTTACTCCGGAGACATAATCTGTCCCGAGCTGATTTCAGCACGCACAGCGCTCAATGATTTTGCCATAACTCCTTGTACGGGTCTTCAAATGTCATGATCTTGGATGCGTTGGAACGAGAACTTGATGATGCTTCTGAATATTCAATTTTTCCTTGATGTACATGTTGACGCCGTTTTTTGACACGTGTCGGAGCCGACGTTGAAACAGAAAAGAAAATGTGTTTTGGAATCGGAATTGGATGAAGGGTTGGTTCCAGTATCGGAGAAGGGCAAAAGAATTGAAATGGTGACCGATTTGGAATCGGACGAAGCCGAGTATCAGAAATCTTATGTGAAGAAAGTTGGCATCGGACTTTGACCAGTTAAATCCAATGTAACTTGAGGCAATCGGTTAGTGGTTTGTATCGACAGGGATCATGCGTATGTTGGCACTCCTTAGCGTCACGTTTTAGCAACTGGTCAAGAGCGCGTAGATATATGTCGTTGTATGCAAAATTAATTCTGCAAGCGCACAGAATATATCTCGTTGTAGCACTTCACCTTGGGAGTAACCCCAGGGTATCGTATTTATATTTCCGTAGGGAAGCAGATGGTTAAAGTATATTGAAGAATGAAATGATATATCTTGCCAGAAATATCAAGCCACAAACCCAGGGGCACAAACTCTCGGTTTGGGTGGATAATGGTCAAGTTAATGACCGGATAGAAGGTCTGAAAGACCAGCGACACACGGAGCACCTATTTCTAAAGAAAAGGAAAGACGTTGGGAGAGACCGGACCTAGACTCTTTCTAACTCAGAGCAAAAGGCACTCTAGCCTTAGCCTAGACCCAAGCTTAGATACCAGGAACAGAGCTCGCTTCGACGGCTAGAACGGGAGAACCTCAGAACGGGATGAGAGAGGGGATTCTCCGGGCTCAGCACTACTGTTATGAATACACCTGAACGTGGTGGACTACGAAGGACGGACAGGGCTGTCACCACCTGCCGCCTACCACTGCAGTTCCGTGGGGTGCAACACACTTCCTAGTTAATCAACAAGCCAGACACCACGTCTGCACTCGATGATTAAGATTTCTCTTGAGGCCTGTCAAGAGAAATCCCCGTCTTCCCTAAGGCGTCTTACGGCCCGGTCAAGGCGAGCAAACCCGCGAGATAAAGCCCGGTAGAGCTAAACTAAACTCTATACTAAAACTAAAGGGGATAGGACTTTGCTCTAAAGAGAGCAAGATCTTTACTCTAGAAGAAGAGCAAGATAGAAATATAAAAGATAACTTAAGCTCTGAAGTAAGAAAGTAATTATATAAATAAACTCTTCAAAAGAAGGAAAGGATACAAGAGCTTTACCAGAACTTCGAAGACTCCAAAGATCCGAGCTGAGCTCGACTCGACTCTACTCCCAACTCTAATCCTAATCTAAGAAATGAAAAAGATACTAGAGCTCCCTTCAAGTAGAGGACTTGAGTGATGTGGTGTGTGTCTTGAATGGAAGACTGAGCAGCCTTTTATAGCCTCCATGGGGTGGATGTCAGCTTAATCTTCACGCCACCATCCTACTTAGCATCCACGCTGAAGAGGGTAGCTTGAGGCCACAGCAACAGGCCGGCCGGCCTGGTGTAGGCCGATCAATCGGCCTACACCTGGCACGTCTGGCCACCGACTTCGTCGTGGACGCTTCTGATTGCTCCCTGAGGTCGGTAACGGTTGCGTTCAGTTGAGGCTGTCCAAGAATCCGAAGTTGTGGGCCCTCTAATCAATGTGTCTTGCACTCTAGGCCTTTCGGGTCCTTGGATCAAACCGACGTTGATTGCACGGTGCTTGATCATCCTGGGTGTTTGATTGAACTTGTGGATCAGTGACGTGGCCAGACCTTGCCAGAGGAGGCCGGTCGGCCTGGCCTTGTGCCAGGTTTGGCCCCTGTTTCACCAGTTTTGTCCTGCAACCATAACTCATCCAAAACTTGTGGAATTTGTCAATAAAAATAGTTTTATGCATGGAATATGGTATGATCATCCTCATTTTACCGAAATGTTGACGGTCACTACGAGGTTATAATGGCTGTCAACACGCCCCCAAGCTTAGACTCTTGCTCGTCCTCGAGCAAGGCTAGAACTCTAGGTTCGGTAGGTCAGGAGTTGCTTCAATGTGTATACTCTTAAAGCACCTTGTGCTTAAGCCAAAACTCAACGAATCACTTGAATAAGTTGGCATAAAAGAGAACTCATGCCATGGTTCCACGTGGGGCTGCAGCGGTTCACGTTTTGGGCTATTGAGAGCTTGAACGGTCATCTCTAAAGTATTTCCTGCAACTTTTCAGGTTCCATCTCGGAGATATGAATTTTTCAAAAGATGGTTTATTCATTCCCTGATGGTACTCTCGAGTCACTCAAGGTGTTTAATCCTCACTCTTGGTCGGGATTGACCAATTTTTTTTCTTTCTACACTAAGGCTGAAGTGGAGTTATAGGTAGGGTAAGAGTGGCATACCTTGGTTACTTCTGTTGTCGAGTCGAAGAGTGGTCCGCGAGCGAGGACACTCGTCAAATTCCGGTCTTTGGAATTCATGGGGTTTCAAATGGAGAGGGAGAAAGTGTGATGCTCAAAGGTCTTGGGACTGCTTATTTTTTATTTTTTTCTCTCATATTTTTGAGATGTTTCTTTTCTTTTTTTTCAGATGGAGCATTTGTCTCCATATTTTTTTCTTTTTTCAAATACATCTCTTCTCTTACTTTGGTAACAGAGAGGAATTCAGCTTTGTATGGAGTAATTGAGGACCTTTAGGGTGAGTGTATGTCATCGACGGTGGACGTCAACCCCGGAGCGGGACTTTGACTAGTCGGACATTTTGAGGCTGAGGTGGATGGGAAGACCGGTAAACGACAAGTGCCTTCTGCAAGTGGACTTCACAACTCGACAAGACTCAAAGCAACTCAAGATAGCATATGGTAGTTTAAAAGATGTATAACTGTTTAGGCTCTAGGTAGGACATTTTAAACCATCGAGGAAGATTCACCATGTAACATTTTATAAAAACTTCCGAGAGGTTCCTTACTAAGCATGCAGTTATACCTCGAAACAAACCATATCAAAACTCGCAATAACTTAAACAATGAACAAGTGCTCTTGCTCCCACAGTTTTATCATGGCGGATCCTTAAATGCCAACGAGCTCAAATACTCAAGAGTAAAGGATTAAGCACGAGGCACTTAGAGGGCATAAACAGAGCAACTTTTCA
The DNA here is from genome assembly GCA_015476505.1 of Urochloa ruziziensis. Taxonomy (NCBI): domain Eukaryota; kingdom Viridiplantae; phylum Streptophyta; class Magnoliopsida; order Poales; family Poaceae; genus Urochloa; species Urochloa ruziziensis. The sequence goes on along the minus strand of CM027122.1, from coordinate 25,397,332 downwards.
TCATTCCAGAGGTTCTCAACCATAATTCCATACATAAAGACATCTTCTGGAGCTTTTATTATGATTATTTTATTTTATTTATTTATTATTTATTATTTTTTCTTTAGCATTTAATTATTTTATTTTATCATAGCAAAGCAAGGCAAGGCAAGGCAAAGGCAAGGCAAGGCAACGGCAACGGCTTTCGATCATACCTGAGACTCCCCCAAGCTTTGATGAAGCTCACTGGTAGTACTGGTTGGGGTCGTAGTGCATGTAGTCGAAGAAGCCGTGAATGTCGGTCTGGAGGGATGTGGTCATCCCCCAGTTCTGCTGCGTGAGATCGGTGTTGTATGCAACTTCATCTCTGAGCTGCTGCTGTTGCAGAGTCATCGTCTCCAACCTGGTACTAAGATCAGCGATCCCCCGGGAGACCGGGTTCTCATAGTCAACCTAGCGGAGGCGGATGGTCCGACCTGCGGGCCGTATCCTGCCGTTCCTTGATGGTAGTCGAACGCCTCCTCAAAACTCATGTTGGCAGTGGGGTTCTCCGTCGGCTGCTAGTAGTCGTACTCGGGCTGAGGTGCGGTAGATGTTCCGGCTTCACTGTCATGCCTGGCTCGCCTACCACGTGTTGCAAGGCCTGCAACACTGTGGCGAGCGGGTTCCTTCCTTCTAAGCTGCATGGTTAGACTTTTCGCTGATCTCAGCGACAAAGCTGGGCATGGAAGCTCGACTTCGTCGATGAAACCAGGATAACACATGAAAAGAGTATGGCTAGGGCCCTCGCGCATCAAGTGACCCTGGATAAAATGGTCTAAACCAATGCAAGACTGATACTCTTGTGTAGCGGGAAGGAAAGTGACCTGAGCGCCCTGCAAAGCACCAACATGGGTGGCAATGCGGGTGACTAGCGAGGTTATGTCAATTGTGGCTCGGCCAGTGACTAACCTCTGCCAGTCATCAAGCATGCTCATGACCGGTGAGAAACGAATTTTCTTGACCATGGCATAAAGGCACTCTAAATCAGGCAAGAGGCAAAGACGCAAGTCAGCGCGTGGGTGGACCACCATAGCGATCCACTTCGCCAGAAAACGAAGAGTGGGGTTTTGGATGGCAGTGATGCTATTTTTCCCCGAGGATGGCTCGCCTGTGATGCTATCCCACCATGCGGCACGGTTGTACCGGTGGTTAGTCACCAACAGGTTGGCATCAATGATGCATCTCTTGTTGAAACCAAGAGCCTCACTGAGTTGCTTCGGGGTTAAGATAAAATCCTCGTTGAAAAACTGAAAGCAAATATTTGTCTCGTTGGGAAGAACTTCGATTTTCAAACTCATCAAAAACTCCATTGTGAGAAAGTGCGAACCTGTTTCCGGAACGGGGTAGAAGTTTTGCCATCCGGCATTGTTGAAAGCCCGTTCCATGTCTCCTCCGAGTCCGGTCTTGATCAGCAGCATGGGGTCGAAGTACTTGGCATGTGTGTAGTAGCGGTCCTGGAGCTTGTCCAGCACCGTTCTCTCTTCTTCGGACCGAGCAATGATGTGCTCGACCCGAGTCATGATCCGGATGCGGAGCCTGTTCCGAGGCACTTCTTCCTCCTGGGACTCTGTGTCCTGTCGAGTCGAGTCGACAGACATAGTGTCCCGAGAACCAGATGATCCCTGAGAGCGGCGGGAGCTCGAAGAGCTGAGCTTGGTCACGACTCCACGTGCCGTCTGACGTGCTCTTGTCCACATGATTTCCTGCAAAAGGTTAGTCTCACAATACCTGAAGGAAATCAAGGGTTAGACAATCGAAAGTTAGACGTTCTTGTGGGAGATTAATCACCACAACTCGGTTAGTCGTTCTTGTGGGGTAAGAACCACCACAAACATTCTCGTTCAACCGGTAGGGGTTTGTTCTCACAAGAATTCAAGGATGGATTTTAGCAGAATTTTCTTGTGGTTTAAACTCTAACCTCACTTAGAGATTTTCGAAATTCAAACGAGTGAGAAGGGAAGCGCTCAGATTTGCATGCATACCTGTGCTTGGGGCGACTTCCTGAAGTGCTGGGCACCGGCTTTTATAGAGGTGCGGCAGGGGGAGGCCGGCCGGCCTAAGGCAGGCCGTTCGGCCTGCACATGGCACCGGTCGTGCCCATCCCTCTGTCGGTGGTCACGTTCCTGTAGCTGGTACTGTTGTTTGGTGAGGATGGGACGTCGACGGTGGAGGGAGGCCGGCCGGCCTGCCTGGGGCCGCTCGGCCTGGGGTCGTGCCCATTTTCCTCCACCCTTTGGTGTCGTGCTCGTGCACGATGCCTGCTGCTTTGCTGCTGTGATCTGGCCATAGTTGATGACAAGTGGGGCCGGCCGGCCTAGGTGGGGCCGGCCGGCCTGAAATTTGGCCGAAATTTTTTTTATATGCTACTTAATGCATAAATGAAATATGAATGCAAGCTTCGAAAATTAAACGTGTTGTGCTGAATGAAAAGAATTGAAATGAAAAAAAAAACTATTCTATATGCAATGCAAGGATACGTACCATATACCTTATGGCGACGGCTCGAGTTTTTCGTCCTGAGCGGAACTCTCCGAATCCTTGTTCGGGACTGCTTTTACCCGCCATTCCTTTCGGACGTGACGGGACTTGGATTCAACCTCCTTATCGCGCTTTGCTTGCTCCTCCAGCGCTTTGGTTCTCGATATCCTTCGCCGTGCATGATAGCGATCATGCCTCTTCTTTTCTTTGGCGGCGAAGGCTTCCACCATCTTTATGAGCGTTTCTACGCTCGGCATCTTGGACTTTCGGGCCATGACTTCTTCGACCATATTGACTTGATGGGGGATCTCCTTAGGACGGAAAGAGAAACTCTCGGTCCCTCCGTTAATCCTAAGTTGAATGGTCCCACGTCCCACGTCGATGTTCGCATTCGCAGTACTTAAGAACGGTCTCCCAAGAATGAGAGAGTTCGTTGCTCCGGCTTCCATATCTAGGACGATGAAATCCACAGGGATGAAGAAATCCCTGATCTTGACCGGAACATTTTCTGCGACTCCATGGATTGATCCGCTAGCTGCAAACACATGGGTGTAGAGACAAGCGATATATGTTTAAGGTGGTCAAAGACTACCTTGGGCATTACGCTGACGCTCGCCCCCAAGTCACATAGGGCGTTGTCGAAGTCATGGCCTCCAATTGAGCATGATATTGTGGGGCAGCCAGGATCTTTCTTCTTGAGGTGGGGCCCGAGTATAGCAGAGCTACATTCCTCGGTCAGCTGTACCATCTCCCTTGTGGGTAAAGTCCGCTTGTTGCTAAGTATATCCTTGATGTACTTGGCATATGTCGGGACCTGCAAAGCATCAAGTAGTGGTATATTGATTGTGTGGGCCAAACCCAACTCCGCGAGGCCATTGAGCATGGACAGAAAGTGTTGACAGACAATCTCACCCAGGTCATCACTACCGCCATCAAGGACCTCAAGCTTCCTGAAACAATTGAGAGGTTGGACAAACGTATCTCCACTCTAACTGATAGGGTGATTGCATTGGAAACTCGTCCTCCACCCACTGAAGATGAGGACGTGGTGTATGATGACCATGGTCACAAAGATGAAGCAGCCACCAAAGAAGCACGACTACGACGTCGTCTCCGCACCAACACCACAGGTATGGGTGGTAATCTTGCTCCCGATGACCCTTACGCTAAGGTTAAATTTACTATACCTTCATTTTCTGGACATTATAATGCAGAGGAATATCTTGATTGGGAGAACTGTTGAGCAGAAATTTAGTGCACACCTTGTACCTGAACAACATAGAGTTAGACAAGCCACGAGTGAATTTAAGGACTTTGCTATCATTTGGTGGACTGGTTTAGCTTCAGCGGGTCTTTCACCTACTACATGGGACACACTTAAGGTTGCTATGCGTGATAGATTTGTTCCTCCTTCTTATGATAGAGACCTTTGTAAGAGCTTGATGCACTTAGAACAGGGAGATCAATCTGTACAGGATTATTATGGTGAGTTTCAAAAAGGTTTGATGCGTTGAGGCATAGTGGAGGGACCCGAGGATTCTATTTGTCGTTTTTACTCGGGTTTGCGACGCGATATTCAGGACATAGTGGATTATAAGGAATTTAATAGTGTCAACCAGTTGTTTCAGTTGGCTATGTTTGCAGAAAAGGAGTTGCAGGGACATGCTTTGCAGGAACGGAGCAAGGTTGGCACCACATACTATCAGCGTTCATCGCCATCTTCTGGGCTGACCAAAGCATCCTCTTTTCGGGCACCTCCTCTGACAAGCAAGCGGCAAACGGATTCCGGTGTTGCTACATCACCTAAACCATCTCCTTCCGACGCAGGTAAAAAGTCTGTTACTTCTACAGGAGGCACAACCGGCATTCAGTGCCACCGTTGCCTTGGATTTGGCCATGTGCGGAACGATTGCCCAAGCCAGCGGACATACATGGGTACAGACAATGGATACATCAGCACCTCCGACATTGAAGATGACGCAGAAGAAGCAGCTACTGTGGAGAGCGGTGATGTACTTGGTAGTGAGGCCACGGCAGCTTTTCGGAGCATCATTGTGCACCGTGTACTTAGCACTCAATTACAGCAACCAGAGAAGATTCAACGCCACAACTTATTCCAGATTTTCTTCGTCATCAACAATCGACGAGCACGTGTCATCATTGATGGAGGTAGCTGCAATAATTTGGTGAGTTCAGATTTGGTCAAGAAGCTTGACTTGACCACACTGCCCACATCCTCATCCATACCATATTCAGTGGTTTAATGATGCTAGAAAAGCTAAGGTAACACAAACTTGTAGAGTTTCTTTTTCCATTGGTTCCTATGCCAGTTCGGTTGATTGTGATGTAGTTCCTATGGATGCTTGTTCACTTTTATTGGGTCGTCCTTGGGAATTTGATAATGATGCTACACACCATGGTAGAAGTAATAAATACACTTTGTTGCATAAAGGAAAGAAAATTACTCTGTTACCTATGACACCTGCTGAAATTATACAAGCTGATAAAGAACGGGCTGCTAGTTTGAATGATGCTACATCTGAAAATCAGCAAGTTGCTAACTCAGTTTACCCACTCAAAAATGATAAATCTGAACCTAATTCCAAGGCTGAGGGAATTAAATTGATGGGTGGTGTTATGCTTGCTAGAAAATGTGACCTTGCTGAAATTTCTGCTGATGCTATTTGCTATGCTTTGGTTTGCAAACAGACCTTGTTTTCGATTGATGATGTTGCAAGCTCGATATCTCCTGCTGCCACTAACCTTTTGCAGGAGTATGAGGACCTTTTCCCAGCTGAGATACCCGCGGGGCTGCCACCTATGCGGGGGATTGAGCACCAAATCGACTTGATTCCGGGAGCGACATTGCCAAATCGTGCTGCTTATCGAACAAATCCCGAGGAGACTAAGGAAATTCAGCAGCAAGTCCAAGCACTTTTGGACCATGGGTATGTACGTGAAAGCCTTAGTCCTTGTGCCGTTCCAGTGATTTTGGTGCCTAAGAAAGATGGTACTTGGCGTATGTGTGTTGATTGTAGAGCTATCAATAATATTACCATTCGATATCGTCATCCTATTCCTAGGCTAGATGACATGCTTGATGAGTTGTGTGGTGCTATAATTTTCACAAAGATAGACTTGCACAGTGGTTACCACCAAATAAGAATGAAACTTGGAGATGAATGGAAAACAGCGTTTAAAACCAAATTCGGGTTATATGAGTGGTTAGTTATGCCTTTTGGTTTAACCAATGCTCCTAGTACCTTCATGCGCTTGATGAATGACGTTTTGAGGGCTTTTATTGGTCGATTTGTGGTGGTTTATTTTGATGATATATTAATTTACAACAAATCTTTGGATGAACATATGGAGCATTTACGTGCTGTTTTTGATTCTTTGAGAGATGCACGTTTGTTTGTTAACCTTGAGAAGTGCACCTTTTGCACCAATAGAGTTTCTTTCCTTGGCTATGTTGTTACTTCCACAGGGAATTGAGGTGGATGAGATGAAAATTGAAGCCATTGCGAGCTGGCCGCTACCCCAAACTGTCACACAGGTGAGGAGTTTTCTTGGACTTGCAGGTTTCTATCGCCGCTTCGTCAAAGATTTCAGCACCATTGCTGCGCCGTTGCACGAGTTGACGAAGAAAGGTGTGGTGTTTCATTGGGGAAAAGCACAAGAGGAGTCCTTTGCCACTTTGAAGGACAAACTTATGCAAGCGCCGCTGCTACAACTTCCCAATTTTGGTAAGACATTTGAGCTTGAATGTGATGCTAGTGGAGTCGGCATTGGTGGTGTTATGATGCAAGATGGTAAACCCGTTGCATACTTTAGCGAAAAATTACATGGGCCTGTTCTAAACTATTCTACATATGATAAGGAATTGTATGCTCTTGTACGTTCTTTACAGATGTGGCGTCATTATTTGTGGCCTAAGGAATTTGTTATACATTCTGATCATGAATCGCTTAAGTACCTTCGTTCTCAAAATAATCTGAACCGTAGACATGCTAAATGGGTTGAATTTATTGGGTCTTTTCCTTACATCATTAAACATTAGAAAGGGAAGGATAATGTAATTGCCGATGCCTTGTCTAGACGTTACACGTTGTTGTCCCACCTTGATTGTCAGATTTTTGGACTTGAATCAATAAAAGAACAATATGCGCTTGATCCTGATTTTAAAGATGTGTTGTTGAATTGTAAAGAGGATCGTTCTTGGAACCAGCTCGTGCTCAATGATGGATTTGTGTTTAGAGCTAACCGCCTGTGCATTCCATCGTCTGTTGTTGTTGCAGGAAGCACATGGAGGCGGATTGATGGGACATTTTGGTGCCAAGAAGACGGAGGATGTTTTGGCCTCACATTTCTTTTGGCCAAAGATGAGGAGAGATGTTGAGTGGTTTGTTGGTTGCTGCACTACATGTCAAAAAGCTAAGTCTCGTTTAAATCCACATGGTTTATACATGCCTCTTCCTGTTCCTTCTATTCCGTGGGCAGATATTTCAATGGACTTTGTGTTGGGGTTGCCTAGGACTAAGAGGGGAAGGGATAGCATTTTTGTTGTGGTGGATCGCTTTTCTAAGATGGCACATTTTATACCTTGTCACAAGAGTGATGATGCTATTCATATTGCTGACCTCTTTTTCAAAGAGATTGTACGTTTGCATGGTATGCCTTCTACTATTGTTTCAGATCGCGATGCAAAATTCTTGAGTCACTTTTGGCGTACCTTGTGGAACAAGTTGGGTACAAAATTATTATTTTCTACCATGTTGAGGGCTGTTTTGAAGGAGAATTTGAAGATGTGGGAAGAATGTTTGCCTCATGTGGAGTTTGCATACAATCGAGCAGTTCATTCCACAACCAAGGTAAGTCCTTTTCAGGTAGTGTATGGTTTCAACCCTCGTGCTCCTATTGACATTTTGTCTTTGCCTACTACTGAGCGGATTCATAGTGATGCAAAAGAACGTGCTGAATTTATTTTGCAAATGCATGAAACAACTAAGCACAACATTGAAAAGATGAACAAAAAGTATCGAATTGCTGGTAGTAAAGGTAGAAATGAAGTTAAGCTTGAACCGGGTGATTTAGTTTGGTTGCACCTAAGAAAAGATAGATTTCCAGATTTGAGAAGGTCTAAGTTGATGCCTAGAGCTGATGGTCCTTTTAAAATACTTGAGAAGATTCATGATAATGCATATAAACTTGAGTTGCCTCCCGAGTTCGGGGTTAGTCCCACCTTTAATATTTCAGATTTGAGACCTTATTTGGGAGAAGAGGATATGCTAGAGTCGAGGATGACTCCGATTGAAGAGGGGGAGGATGATGAGGACATCACTCCTTCGGATACACATAACACTCCTCCGCTGGATATTCAAGGTCCAATCACTAGAGCTCGTGCACGACAATTGAATTTAGAGGTGAGCTCGTTCCTAAGCACTTCATTTTATGATTTTGAGAATAGTTTGCTACCTAATGATTTTATTGTGCTTAGGAACCAAGGAGAGGACCAGGAGCTTCATGGAGAAGAGCTTGGAGGCGTGGAGGACCAGCGAAGGAGCGCAAGACAAGGTGGAGGCCCAATACAAGTCGACTTCGAGTCCACCTCGGAGTCCAGGAGCAGTCTGCCTTAAATTGGACGCCCAGGCCACATACGGACTCCGTTTTCGACGATCCACATATGGTTGGAAACATAACTTCATCGCATATCCAATGGCACCAGTCCCAGGTCCAAAAGATATCTGAGTCAACCGGAATCGTCAAAACAAGATGATGTCTAGAATCTGCGCCGGCGCTGCGTCGCTGTATTTTGGCCTTTGGGCCATGTATCTTTGTTGAGCCCATTAGGGGCGTGTCCAGTGGGTTAACCACGACCCTAAACTCTATAAGTCAGTTGCCACCACCCACGTTAGGGTTTGGGTTTTGCTTAGATTATTCTGTCAAGAACAGTTTCGCCGTTCATCGGTTTGTGGGACCCCAACTCGTGAGATTAATCTTTCATCTGCAATTTGGGTTGCATTCTTTCTTGTTCTTGCTTGTGTTCTTCGATTCGCAGGCAGGGATTAGCCTTCTTGGCGAGGTAGACCGAGCACCTCCGGTCGATAACCTGAGGAGACGTTGTGCTGCGATTGCGGGGTTCAGGACGTGTTGTTCGGAAGCCGGATCGATTTGTGTAGCGACTCCACCAAATTGAGAGTTATCAGAACCTTTCGGAAGATCGGGAACCCTAGTCCCCATCAATATCCACTTTCCATGACTCTGCATTAGGAGCCCAATTAGGTGAAAGGGCAACTTATAACAGGCTGAAGCTGGTGTTTTACTGGCCAAACATTAAACAATCAGTGATCACATATGTCAAGGAATGCCCAACATGCCAGAAAAATAAATCTGAGAATACCCCATATCCTGGCCTTTTGCAACAACTCCCTGTACCAGACATGGCTTGGACTCACATATCCATGGACTTTATTGAAGGATTGCCAAAATCACAAGGCAAGAATGTAATTCTAGTCATTGTCGACTGGCTGACAAAGTATGCTCATTTTCTTTCCTTAAGCCACCCTTACACAGCTCAAGATGTAGTGACACTGTTCATGGACAACATCTTCGAGTTACATGGTTTGCCTAGAGTGGTAGTCTGTCACACCCGGTTCTGCAAAACAAAACCGAGTGCGCACCGTATGTGTGCCAGGATCAAGTTTCACACATACGACGAACGAAAAGTGAATAATAGAGACAGTATCACGTAAAAGAAAATGAACAAAGGGAACTATCAGAGTATTACACAGCTCAATTCTGGAAACGGAGGCTCCAACTCCACAAGCAGACGACCGGGGGTTGCGTACGCCTAGAACTCAGCAACATCTTCAGTGAACTCCACAGTAGCTTCCTTCTTCTGAGCAACATTGTTTATAGCAAGGGTGAGCACATGTCGTACTCAGCAAGTGTGGGGAAAGTATGAATGCAAGGCTGAATCAAGGGGAGGCTGAGGGTTTAAAGCGATAAGCAATTTTAGTTGGTCAAACTTTTATTAGCACATATTTACTAACATATAAGTATATACCAAAACCCACATTAATATAAACAGAGCGCCATAAGCAAATGGCACAACGAAAACCACGATTTAAGTCCATCTTCAAGTTCAATTATCATGTGAGGGTCCAGGCCGCTCTTGACCGTGAGCACGGCTGATATATCAGTTTTACACTCTGCAGAGGTTGTACACTTTCACCATAAGTCGCGTAAAAGTCTAAAAGAACTTTAAACCCAACCACGCTGTGCTGGCCAAGCACGTATCACACTACCGAGGTGTGACCGCATAGGGACGCAACAAGGCCTTTACAAAGATTCCCTAACAAGTGATAGTCCGCTAAGGTTCCAAGCCGAAGCAGGCATAACCCTCTCTAATGGGCACACCTTAGCAAAGGCTTCCTCCCAAAAAGGGCCGGGCTATACACCGTCAACGCTTCCCCTCTTGCCCTAGTACAGGTAAGACTATCCCAAGCTAGAGTTTCTAATTAATTAGCCAAGACCAGAGCCCATTAGTTCTTATGGTTGTACTGTTTTCCCGGGCGGTTCTCCATGTTCCGATTAATGCAAAGTATTCTTGTATTAACCAGATGTATAACATAAAGTAACCATGTCGTCACTGTTGTTCATTAGAACCACCATAACCCAAATATAGCAACTAGCAGTGCTACCCAACATAAAGATAAACCCAGGCAGACAAGGAATAAGCATAAAAGACTAGGCACTCCTTAATAGGACCCATCAATATTAAATGCAAGCACATGCAATGGTGATTAAGTAAAGTTATTGGGACAAAAGCACAAGGACACACTTGCCTTAAATCCAGAGAATAGCTGCTCAGAATATCTTCAACTCTTCAAGCTCTCGAACCGCGTTCTTTCTACTCGCAGCAAACATCCAAGCAAAGCAAACATTCTAGAGCAAACAAACCAAGATAACTAAGAACAATATACCAATCAAAATAAAAGCTTTAAAAGCAACGCTCTAAATAATATGGATCATTGCTACGGTCACAGGAGCATAGGAATTATTAAAAATGGACATGAAACGAGAATGATGTGAGTAGTACATGGCTGCACAACTACAAGAGCTTGAATATGAGGACACGTCTTTGGATATAGGAATAATTGGTAATGAGAAATTATTATGCAAGAGCAGTGCGAGCATGATAAAGAGGAAATAGAAAATAAGTAAATAGAGTTATGATGTCATAAATGATTGTAAGAGACATATTGTTCTGCACATATATATAGACGTGAATTGCATGGTTGGTGAATGAGGGAAAAGCGAGATATTGCTCAATCATGATGTAAGCATGACATCACACCAATAAAGAACTTAGCAAAGGAACATTGGTGGCCTTGATTGCTGCATGGCACTACTGCTTACACGCGATGGCCGGCGCATAGATTACTGCAGCAGCAGCAGCAGCAGGACATCATGTGGAGAGTGCTCACCAACGATAGAATAACGAGGGAATCGATCGTGGCTGATGGCTGAAGGTTGAAGAAGATGAGTGGCGGTCGATCTTCATGTGAACGGCGCGCTCCGACGGTGGATCAGCAACGGCGTCCGCAGATTTCCTGGCGTCGATAGCTTCGGTGAACGAACCCGAGGCGGCGGCAGATTGGAGCGCTGATTACTCGGCAGCGAGGCTTGGAGTTAGACGAGATGGCCACGCACTGCAGCGCTAGTCTTGACGAACAAGCAGCCTGGCGGCGGCGGCGGCACCGCTTGGACGAGGTCGGCGGCGGCGGCTTGCAAAGGAGCTAGGGCACGACGAAACACTAACAGATACGGAAAAGAGCGGCTACGGCGGCGGCAGCTTCAGCTTTATACTCCGCATACGTGTTAACGAGGCTCGGCTTGCCCGTGTTGGTTCGGACCGAACTGGGTTTGAGTTCATGTGCGTACGGCGATACGTAAAGGCCCTTTCTGGCAGCCCGTAAACGGCCAGGGCTTCAACTCTCTTGTGTGATGCAGAGAATAGCAGCTAATTAAGCACGTTGCATGCTGGTGGTGCATGCGTGCATGTAGATAAAGGAAACGGGATAATTATTCCTCAAGAATGATGTAGGGTACTTAGGCAATAAAATAACATTGCAAGTGAATTGATGCGGCACTGATCTCAGGTGAGGTATGGGGAAAATTTAGCCTGTCTTTAACCATGCTGATGGACAAAGGAAAAAAAAAAATAGGAGCTTCTTTGAACTAACTCGAGGCAGCGACAAATCGGGTCATTGATACACGACAGCGGTCCTTGGAGTTAGAGAAGATCACCTGCGGCGGCACGTGCAGCTCAACGGCGCAAAGTTCATGGCGGTGTTGCGCAAGGCGGGCCGAGGCGGCAAGGGCAGCAGGGGACACGAGGCACATGGACGCTCCCTTGTCAACAGAACGAGGACGGCGAGCAACTGGGTGTCGAAGACCGGTGGCGGTGTTCGGCTTGATCCAGAAGTAGACGGAGATGACGAATTGGACGACAAAACTTGTCGATGGCTCAAAGGTAGCTTGGGATGCGATGATTCCAAATAAAATATTTGGAGCTCGTGAAGAGAATTTTAGAGCCTTCTAATAAATAGATTTAGCTCTAGGAAGAGGAGAGTAATTTCCAGAAAAATCTAGAAAATTCTCAGAAGCGCCTAAACATTTAAGGAATGCATTTTTGTAACCTTAGCACTCATAAAACACCAAAATGCAACTCGGCATGAATGCAACACGCAGAGAACATTTAATTTACTTTTAGAAACACACACAATTAATTTTCTTTCTAGCTAAATTCTCTGTAAAATAAATAAATGTCAGAAAAATTTTAAAATTGAGAGAAAATCATTGTTTATTTATTCTCTAAATTCACATCCTGAAATTGGAGAATTTCAGGGTGTGACAAAACTACCCCCTTAAAAGGAATCTCGACCCGAGATTCGAAGAAAGAAGAAACAAGGAGGAGACAGATAAACAAGATTCTTGTTGAGCGAGGCAAAATCTTGAATCTTCATTTTTTCTTGTTTTCTTCAACTTGCTTCCATCTAGTCGGGGTGACGATGATGACATCTGCTTCTCGATATAGGTGTTGCCTTCAACTTTCTTCTTGGCATCCTCCATTGAAACAACACAAAGGAAGGATAATAACAAGGAGGTGGAAGGTATAAAAGAAGAACCCAACTAGGCAACTGATGTCGTTGTGAGTATAAGACTCACAATACACCAACAGTCATTGCAAAGAAACAAATCACACAATGTCATAAGACAAGCATCATCGAGCAAGACACATAATTGCACCAATCGACATAACAGCAGCGAGCTAAACGTTGTTAGTAAGGGAAAGAGGGTCATCCTAAGCATGGGGTTTCTCTTCTGCTTCAATACTCTTGGCGCAAGCGTCCTTCAGCTTGTCTAGCAACAAATGCTCAAGCTTAACTTCTCGTGATTGATAGCATCTTCATTCGTCGGATGAGAGGGGTAGGAATTAGGACAGGTGACACGAATGATCTAAATATTTTGAATAAGCAGAAAACATACTTTGAAATCCAAAACTCAAGAGGGGATTTCAAATAGGATCAATCATAGGTGAATGGGAGAAAATTAATACTCTCAATTAATATCAAGGAATAAATGAGAATGATTATATGAATTGGATGGAGGATGACAATAATGACAGATTCAGATATTTGGAAAGACAGGCACAAAGCTCTCTGTCAGAAAGTCCAAAAATCTTGAAAAATGGACAGAAAATAGCCCATCAAATTCTGAGTCCAACAAAATTGGTTTCACCTCAAACTGAGACCTATAGCTCCAGAATTAATTCAAACATTACAGCAAGGTTGGACGGTGACGCGAACAGATTTGAGAAGGGTAAAGTCTTTAACAGGGGAGTGAATGATCGAGGGAGAGACGAAAGTAGATAGGCAAGGATTGAAAATTAGGAAGAGCAAGACAAGGAAGGGTAATAAATAACAAAAGTTAAGAATGGAAATTAAATTATCAAGGATGAGATAAGTAGACAAGGAGAAGGTCAAGGATTGGATACGAACAAGTTTCATAGTGAAATAGATCTTGGAAACGACCGTTGCTATCTAGGCTTACGTCCTACGGTCGATACAGCTCTGATACCACTTTGTCACACCCGGTTCTGCAAAACAAAACCGAGTGCGCACCGTATGTGTGCCAGGATCAAGTTTCACACATACGACGAACGAAAAGTGAATAATAGAGACAATATCACGTAAAGAAATGAACAATGAACTATCAGAGTATTACACAGCTCAATCCTGGAAATGGAGGCTCCAACTCCACAAGCAGACGACCGGGGGTTGCGTACGCCTAGCACTCTGCAACGTCTTCAGTGAACTCCACAGCAGCTTCCTTCTTCTGAGCAACATTGTTTATAGCAAGGGTGAGCACATGTCGTACTCAGCAAGTGTGGGGAAAGTATGAATGCAAGGCTAAATCAAGGAGAGGCTGATGTTTAAAGCGATAAGCAATTTTAGTTGATCAAACTTTTATTAGCACCTGATTACTAAGATATAATATATACCAAACCACATTAGTATAAACAGAGCGCCATAAGCACATGGCACAACGAGAACCACGATTTAAGTCCATCTTCAAGTTCAATTATCATGTGAGGGTCCAGGCCGCTCTTGACCGTGAGCACGGCTGATATATCAGTTTTACACTCTGCAGAGGTTGTACACTTTCACCATAAGTCGCGTAAAAGTCCAAAAGAACTTTAAACCCAACCACGCTGTGCTGGCCAAGCACGTATCACACTACCGAGGTGTGACCGCATAGGGACGCAACAAGGCCTTTACAAAGATTCCCTAACAAGTGATAGTCCGCTAAGGTTCCAAGCCGAAGCAGGCATAACCCTCTCTAATGGGCACACCTTAGCAAAGGCTTCCTCCCAAAAAGGGCCGGGCTATACACCGTCAACGCTTCCCCTCTTGCCCAGTACAGGTAAGACTATCCCAAGCTAGAGTTTCTAATTAATTAGCCAAGACCAGAGCCCATTAGTTCTTATGGTTGTACTGTTTTCCCGGGCGGTTCTCCATGTTCCGATTAATGCAAAGTATTCTTGTATTAACCAGATGTATAACATAAAGTAACCATGTCGTCACTGTTGTTCATTAGAACCACCATAACCCAAATATAGCAACTAGCAGTGCTACCCAACATAAAGATAAACCCAGGCAGACAAGGAATAAGCATAAAAGACTAGGCACTCCTTAATAGGACACATCAATATTAAATGCAAGCACATGCAATGGTGATTAAGTAAAGTTATTGGGACAAAAGCACAAGGACACACTTGCCTTAAATCCAGAGAATAGCTGCTCAGAATATCTTCAACTCTTCAAGCTCTCGAACCGCGTTCCTTCTACTCGCAGCAAACATCCAAGCAAAGCAAACATTCTAGAGCAAACAAACCAAGATAACTAAGAACAATATACCAATCAAAATAAAAGCTTTAAAAGCAACGCTCTAAATAATATGGATCATTGCTACGGTCACAGGAGCATAGGAATTATTAAAAATGGACATGAAACGAGAATGATGTGAGTAGTACATGGCTGCACAACTACAAGAGCTTGAATATGAAGGACACGTCTTTGGATATAGGAATAATTGGTAATGAGAGATTATTATGCAAGAGCAGTGCGAGCATGATAAAGAGGAAATAGAAAATAAGTAAATAGAGTTATGATGTCATAAATGATTGTAAGACATATTGTTCTGCACATATATATAGACGTGAATTGCATGGTTGGTGAATGAGGGAAAAGCGAGATATTGCTCAATCATGATGTAAGCATGACATCACACCAATAAAGAACTTAGCAAAGGAACATTGGTGGCCTTGATTGCTGCATGGCACTACTGCTTACACGCGATGGCCGGCGCATAGATTACTGCAGCAGCAGCAGGACATCATGTGGAGAGTGCTCACCAACGATAGAATACGAGGGAATCGATCGTGGCTGATGGCTGAAGGTTGAAGAAGATGAGTGGCGGTCGATCTTCATGTGAACGGCGCGCTCCGACGGTGGATCAGCAACGGCGTCCGCAGATTTCCTGGCGTCGATAGCTTCGGTGAACGAACCCGAGGCGGCGGCAGATTGGAGCGCTGATTACTCGGCAGCGAGGCTTGGAGTTAGACGAGATGGCCACGCACTGCAGCGCTAGTCTTGACGAACAAGCAGCCTGGCGGCGGCGGCGGCACCGCTTGGACGAGGTCGGCGGCGGCGGCTTGCAAAGGAGCTAGGGCACGACGAAACACTAACAGATACGGAAAAGAGCGGCTACGGCGGCGGCAGCTTCAGCTTTATACTCCGCATACGTGTTAACGAGGCTCGGCTTGCCCGTGTTGGTTCGGAGATGGCCCAGGTGACCGAACTGGGTTTGAGTTCATGTGCGTACGGCGATACGTAAAGGCCCTTTCTGGCAGCCCGTAAAGGCCAGGGCTTCAACTCTCTTGTGTGATGCAGAGAATAGCAGCTAATTAAGCACGTTGCATGCTGGTGGTGCATGCGTGCATGTAGATAAAGGAAACGGGATAATTATTGCTCAAGAATGATGTAGGGTACTTAGGCAATAAAATAACATTGCAAGTGAATTGATGCGGCACTGATCTCAGGTGAGGTAGGGGAAAATTTAGCCTGTCTTTAACCACGCTGATGGACAAAGGAAAAAAAAATAGGAGCTTCTTTGAACTAACTCGAGGCAGCGACAAATCGGGTCATTGATACACGACAGCGGTCCTTGGAGTTAGAGAAGATCACCTGCGGCGGCACGTGCAGCTCAACGGCGCAAAGTTCATGGCGGTGTTGCGCAAGGCGGGCCGAGGCGGCAAGGGCAGCAGGGGACACGAGGCACATGGACGCTCCCTTGTCAACAGAACGAGGACGGCGAGCAACTGGGTGTCGAAGACCGGTGGCGGTGTTCGGCTTGATCCAGAAGTAGACGGAGATGACGAATTGGACGACAAAACTTGTCGATGGCTCAAAGGTAGCTTGGGACGCGATGATTCCAAATAAAATATTTGGAGCTCGTGAAGAGAATTTTAGAGCCTTCTAATAAATAGATTTAGCTCTAAGAAGAGGAGAGTAATTTCCAGAAAAATCTAGAAAATTCTCAGAAGCGCCTAAACATTTAAGGAATGCATTTTTGTAACCTTAGCACTCATAAAACACCAAAATGCAACTCGGCATGAATGCAACACGCAGAGAACATTTAATTTACTTTTAGAAACACACACAATTAATTTTCTTTCTAGCTAAATTCTCTGTAAAATAAATAAATGTCAGAAAAATTTTAAAATTGAGAGAAAATCATTGTTTATTTATTCTCTAAATTCACATCCTGAAATTGGAGAATTTCAGGGTGTGACATAGTCACTGACAGGGATCCAATTTTCACCAGCCAAGTTTGGCGGTCTTTGTTCAAAGCTGTAAAAGTGAATCTCCATCTAAGCACTGTATATCATCCCAGACAGATGGTCAAATCGAAAGAGTAAACCAGTGCCTAGAAAACTATTTGAGATGTATGTGTTTTGCCAGCCCAATGAGATGGCATTCATGGTTATCATTAGTTGAGTGGTGGTATAACATATCATTCCACACAGGGGAGGAGCAGCACTGGAGTTCATGCCTGGTGGGGCTGCTGTCTGGGTCGAGCGAAAGTGAAGACAGGGAGGTAGGAGAAGCTTGGTGTTTGAAAGCTGGGGTGACGTATATGGACGGAAGGCGTCTAGGATGGGCTTCCGGCTACGGCACATCGATCTGGACGCTGGTTGGGCGAGCATGCGGTGGCCGGAGGCTGGCGAGCATGTGGCGCTCGAGCTCTGAGCGCTCGGTTAACTTCCTATTGAAAGTCCATGTCTTGGAGTTCAAATAAGTCACGATTTTGTACAAAAACTTTTGAAATGGCCAATACAAAAGTTGGAGACCATTCGAAGGAGAAGAACTTTCGTTATTACCAGTTTTTGAAATTCAAAACCAATTGAGAGATAAACAGATCAAAAGGCAAACCTGAATTCAGTTGTTTCTGAAATTTCAGAGCTCCACAAATTCATTCGATTTGGCCCTCTTTCAAGACAAATTTAGATTGATTAGAGGACGAAAACTTGATGAACAAGATGCCAATCCCAAGTCCAACCATATGATATAAAATTTTGCACAAAACTTGCAGCACGTTATGAGTGGACTCAAGATTTATAAGGCCTCCAAGATTGGGCAAGATATTGGTGATTGGCAGGGGCACCACCCGCCGTATGTGGCAGGCGTGATTGACCCGCAGAGGTTGCCATGGACGAGCTCAAGGATGTTCGCCGCCCTGTACTTCGCCGTATTCAGGAACGGCAGCCGCCTCTGCTTCCCTGCTAGGCAGCTGTCGCAGAGCTCGCCAGCGTGCTTGGTGCGCGGAAGCCCGCGCACCATCTTCCCCAGGCGCCCGAGTGCGTCGAAGCCGAGGTGCCCGTACCTGGCGTGCCACAGCCACGACACCTTCATGCACTGCGTCACTAGGCAAACCGACAACTCAATCTTCAGATCTAGCAAATACATCCGGCTCTGCGAGCCCACTTCACCTTGGCGAGCAGGCGGCGCTCTGGGTCGTGGATCGAGAGCACTCCGTCCTCAATCTCCACCTTGCACCCATGCTCATCGAGCTGCCCCAAGCTGACAATGCCGGAGCATAGCCTCGGGATTTAGTACACCTCTGTCAGCGCTCGGTGCTCACCGTTCAGGCACCGGAAGACGATGGTGCCTCGCCCGCGGATTTCCACCCTTGAGCAGTCATCGAACTTCACCGAGTCAGTGATGCTGGTATCGAGCTCGGAGAAGACGTCCCTGGATCTGGTCATGTGGTTGCTGGCATCGAAATCCAGGTACCACCTCTGCTCCGCTACGCCTCCCACAGATCCAAGATGGACTTGTCTGCGTGGCTCATCGCGGTCAATGCTCTGCTTCGGCTTGTCTGCAACCGCCACCTCCTCCTCTACTTCTGGCTCGACATCGTGCAGCGCGTAGAAGGTCACCATCAGCAACGTCTATTCATCGTCGTCCGCCTCCGCCAAGTGCACCTCTACCTTCGTCGTCTTCCTCGGGCTAGGCACTCCTTTGCCCAGTGCCCGGTCTTCCCACAGCGGTGGCACTGATCCCGGACGATTTGCAGCTTGGCGTCGTTCTTCTTTAGCGCTTTGCCCCTCCCCTTGCCGCCACCGCCGTTGCCGCCTCCACCTCCTCGATGGCCGGAGGATTCTCCGGTCCGCGGCCTTGCACGCACCACCCACTCATCGTGTGTGTGGAGCAGACTGTCGTTGGTAGTCACGCGACCAGCTCTCCTGCCGGCATGGTATTCTACCACCTTGATGCACCCTGTCACCTCGTCGATCAAGAGCCCCTTCAAATCGAGAAGAGTCTCGATCGAAATCGCCACCTGCTCGTACTTTTACAGAACGACGTGCAAGTACTTGGTCACGACCTCCTTCTTCTCAATGGTGTCACCCAGCACCGCCAGCTGGCTCACCATCCCTTGGAGTCAGAGCATGAAGTCCTCCATGGACTCGCCGTCGAGGAACGCGATGGCCTCGTACTTCCGGTGCAGCTGCTCCGCTCAGGCCGCGCGGATGCGCTCGTCACCGAGCCGCATCGTCTTCAGCTTCTCCCATGCCTTCTTCGCCATGGCATCCTCCGCCGATCCGAGCGGCGTCACTAGCTCCGGTGGGAAGGCCTTGAGGATTGCCTCCATCGCAAGGAGATCCTACTGCTCGTCCGCCGACTCGGCGGTGACAGCCGCCAACAGGCTGCGCCCCCTGAGCATGACCTTCATGATCGTCGACCACTCGGCGTAGTTGGTGCGTGTGAGCATGGGGAACTACGTGCCGCCGACATCCCGTACCGTATGCTTGACCATGTAGGTGGTCGACGTGCCGGCGCCGCTGCAGCATCCAGAGCAGCTGCGGGCGCCCTGGCAGCAGCCTCTGGATGCTCCAGAGGTGACCCGCTTGCTCCCGCCATGTACAGACCAAGCTCTTGATACCAATTGTTGGCCCTCACACCACCAGGTACTACACTACTTTGCCTAGAGGTAGGAGATGAACATGAGCTCAAGTTACACACACACTCACATGCTGCAATAGCTCGGCTGCTGCAGTTTGAAACCCTGAGAAATGTGGCAAAGTGAATTGTCTTTCATTGACTTGTTAGGGGATACATATACACATGTCTAGCTACCAACTACCTACTCCAAGGTAATGTTAGCAACTACTAGGTACTCATAGTATGGGCACTAGCCCACTACTTGATACAACAAGACAGCCACCAACTAGTTGACTTTTGCCTTGAATCATGCGAGGGAGAAAGGAGTCACAGAGCAGCAGCAGATTCAGTTCAACAAGTTGCTGCTTGTTAGAGAATTCTGCACGCGTAGGAGGAGCTTCTTGCTAGAGTGCAGGTAATCAACAAAATGAATAACAATGTAGGACTGCCTAAGTATGTCGGTCCTGGATCGCTCTAAGTTATTTTTAGTTATTCAACGCTTCAAATTAATATGTAAAATGACATCATACTGTTCGTTGCATCTTTCCCGTCGTCATTGAGTTGGTATTTACTGTTTTGTGATTTTGTCAGAGCCTCTCGTATTGTAATAGAACTGTAGTGGCCTATCTATTTGAATTTTTCTGTGCTGGAAAATGATGTAAATCTACCACACGTCCTCTCCTCTGTTTGTGTCTAACATCTATATAATGCATTTTGCTTTTTTTTACATGTGAAATCTTTATTATATGTTGAAATTTTCTAGACTAGCATCCTCACTTAGTCAGTGGAGTCCATTAATTCTGTAGAAACCTAAAATGTTACTGAATTGCTTTCTGTTAAGCCTGCTGGCTATAGCCACTGTCTGGTTTGGCTTCTGATACTTCTTTATAACCATCCAGTACAAAAATCCAAAGAATTTTGGTTTCCACAAGAAGCAAGTTAATTTCATACGACAACTGAATGATATTGGTAAAAGTTCTCAGTTTTCTGTTGATAGGAAGTTCTGATTGATCATTTGATTCCAAGGAAGGTGATGGACCAATACTAGGATCTTCTTCATATGGTGATGACAAAGTCGGTGCTTCTAGAGCTTCTGGTGACGTTGATATCATGATGCGCTTCCTTCCATGGTAATGAAGAAATGGCTAGTGGTAAAAATTTATCATCCCAAAAAATGTGGATCAGTGAGGTGTTTATTCCTCTCAATTATAGCCTCATTAGTTCATGCTGTCAGCAAGTTTATTTGAAAGAAAGACACATGCCTGAGTGTTGTATAACTTGTATTCTGGTTAAGAGCAATGTTTTAAATAGCTGGCTAAGCCTCTTAGCCGTTGCTATTCTAAAAGGCCAAGAACAGCTATAGCCTAGCTATAGCCGCGGCTAAATCATTTAGCCGCAGCTAAAAGTCATACACTACAAGTTTATAAAATAATAGACCATTACTTTGTTAGACCACCACCAAGGCACAACAACACAGTTCATCAGACCACCACCACCAATAACACAATACACAAGAATACATCCCAACCTACAAGACACAAAGTTATTAGAACATGATTCTAGTCCAAGACACAAAGTTACTAGAACATAGAATTCGGAGAGCCCGCACTTGATTTTGGCTCGCGGATTGATTTAGCCGCGGCTAAAAGGAGGGCCGTTTAGCGGATATAGCCGGCTAATAGCGGCTATTAGCCCTAAAGCTAAGGATGTGGCTAAGAGTGTGATATCTTAGTTGCAATGCTTCAGAAACGGCTATATCCGGCTATAGCTGTAGGTTTAGCCAGCTATTAATTGGTAAGAGTTGCATCTTAGGATCCTGCAATATGCAGTACCATACATCATAAGTTTTGACTTGGCAATGCCCTTGTTCCAGTTTAAGTTTTTGCCTTGTTCCAGTTTAAGTTTTTGCCAGTTGAGTCTTAGCCTGCTTTCCCTTTACATGATGTCTCCACCGCCGGCAATGCCTTGCCGGAGACAGGGAAGAACTGCCCTGAATGCACACTTGAACACACGCGAACTCCCGGGAACACGATGAACTTTTGTGCCGCAACAGCACAGCTTTTCTGGACTCTATATTGCTGTATATAAAGGAAACAAATCAGGACTCGTGGCCGCTACCACTACGAACGCACGCACGCCATACCCTCCGCCATTGTCGCGCCATCCCACGACTAGAAGACATGCCGAGCATCTAGGACTCTAACGACTCCAACAACCTTGACCGCGGCATGAACACAGCATGCGTCTGGCCTAAAGACGCGCTCAACACGAGCTCGTTTATTTGCTAACAAACTGACTTGACACGACTACAGAACGGGCTAGGATTACTGACAATCTCCCCCTGAGCCTAGAACCATTCACCTGAGATTGACGACGCCGATCCGGTCACGCAGCTCCTGGAACTTGACGCGCCCGAGCGACTTCGTCAGGACGTCTGCAAGCTGATCATGAGTACTTGCATAGTCCACCGTGATCTTCCCGCTCTCCACGCATTCACGAATGAAATGGAACTTTGTATCGATGTGTTTGCTTCTATCGTGAAGAACGGGATTCTTACTCAATGCAATGGCGGACATGTTGTCCATCTTCAAACTCGGCGGCGGTGACTCTGATCTGGTCATCTCACCCATCAGCCGCGCGAGCCACACCGCCTGACACGCCGCCGCCATGCTTGCGATGTATTCCGCTTCACAGGATGAGAGCGCCACCACCTTCTGCTTCTGAGATTGCCACGAGATTGGCATGTCGTCGAGGAAGAAGATGATTCCCGTGGTGCTCTTCCTGTCGTCACTGTCTCCCCCCAAGTCGCTATCACTGTAGCCCACCAGGAGAGGTTCTTGATTTCCCTGCTCAGTGTAGATGATCCCAAAGTCGATGGTGCCAGCGACGTGGCGCAGGAGATGCTTCATCGCCGCGAGGTGATCTTGCCTTGGAGCCTCCATGAACCTGCTGACGAAGCCTACGGCGAACGTGATGTCCGGCCGCGTGTGCACCAGATACCGCAAGCTCCCGATCAAGCTCCGGTATATGGTCACATCAACCTCTGCCGCTTCGCTATCCTTCTTGAGCTTCAGGCGAACCTCCATAGGTGTCTGATAGGAGTTGCAACCCTCCAAACCAGCTTTCTCTAGCAGCTTGCGCGCGTATGCCGCCTGGCACAATGTGATCCTCCCCTGCTCTACTTTACTTCGATTCCAAGGTAATAGGAGAGGAGTCCCAGGTCTATCATGCGAAACAAACGCATCATCTCACCTTTGAACGCTGCCACTTCCTCCGAGTGTGCTCCGGTAATGATCAGATCATCGACGTATACGCCGACGATCACCCTTGATGCTGCCGCGCCCCGTGTGTACAATCCATGCTCGCTGACGCACCTGGTGAAGCCAGGCGCAGGCTGCCGTCCAGCTTCTGATTCCATGCGCGCGGAGCCTGCTTGAGCCCGTACAATGCCTTCTTCAATTTCAGCACCTTGCCTTCATGCCCGGCTGCCACAAAACCAGGTGGCTGCATCACATACACCTCCTCAGTCAGCTCTCCATTGAGGAAGGACCGACTTGACATCCATGTGATGCACGAGCCAGCCTCCCCGAGCAGCAGTGGCGAGCAGTAGCCGCACGGATTCCATCCTTGCCACCGGTGCGAACACTTCATCATAGTCAATCCCGGCCTGCTGCACATATCCCTTCGCCACAAGTCGGGCTTTGTGCTTGATGATGTCCCCTTGCTCATTTCTTTTCAGCTTGAACACCCATTTCAAACCGATTGGACGGTGACCAGGCGGGAGATCGACCAGTGTCCACGTGCCGTTCTGCTCAA
This sequence comes from Urochloa ruziziensis, assembly GCA_015476505.1. Lineage (NCBI taxonomy): Eukaryota > Viridiplantae > Streptophyta > Magnoliopsida > Poales > Poaceae > Urochloa > Urochloa ruziziensis. The sequence continues at coordinate 25,373,945 of CM027122.1, read as the reverse complement.
TTGAGGACATCTCCTCGAACATTGCCCTCCTCCAGTTCTCCTCGCCGCGCGCTTCGTCAAACGTCGTGGGCTCGCTCCCAGCTGCCAGGAACAGACCCTGGGGAGGGGGGCGTATAAAAGGAGGGCGCCTTGCCCTGTGAGGCGGGCTTGCGGCTCCGAGGATGTTGTCGACGGCACGGAACCGCAGAGGTACGTCGTCGTCTTGCTCCGCGTCAAGATCCAGCTCCCCGCTTGGCGGAGAGACGAACTCTGCGCCTTCTCCTGGCGTGGCAGGCGTTCCCAGTTCATATCCGCCCGGCGCGCCTGTTGTAGTCGATGTAGGCGTTCGTGGCGATGTAGGCGTTCGTGACGCCGGGGAGTTTGGTGATGTCGCCCCTGGCGTCGCTCCCCCAGCTCCATTCTACTGGGGTGTGTATGGAGCAGTGAGGTGGCGCTGGATCCCCTGCTCGGCGCAGTACGCACCGAACGTTCGCACCGTGAACTCCCCTCCACGATCCGTGCGCAACGTTCCCAGCTTGCGCCCCGCTTCAACCTCTAGTTGTGCCTGCAGACGAATGATCGCTGCTGCCGCTTCGTCCTTCGTCTCCAGAAGCGTGAGCCACATGTGGTCGTCGACGACGAGCAGGAACGAGCGCTTCCCTCCTGGTGTCTGCGGCGTGATTGGGCCGCAGAGGTCCGCATGTACCAGCTCGAGGTAGTGATCCGCGGGAAATTTGCTCACCGTCGGGAATGGGTGTCGACGCTGCTTCCCAGCCAAGCACCCGTCGCAGACCTGATCGGTTTGGGCGATCGGTGGTAGGCCGCGTACCATCTCCTTCCTCACTAGCTCTCGCAGCCCCTGGAAACCAAGGTGCCCATACCTTGCATGCCATCGCCATGCCGTCTCGCTGCTCCTCGCCGCCAGGCACACTGGCTTGTCGATGTTGAGGTTGAGGATGTAGAGGCGGCTCGAGGAACGCGGTACCTTCGCCTAGGAGGCGGCGCCGGTGATCCCAGATGCGAGGAAATCCTCCCTCCAGGAGGATCTGGTACCCGTCCTCCTCCAGTTGCCCGAGGCTCACTATGTTGGCCGTCAGCTTGGGGATGTGGTACACGCCCGAGAGCATCTGGTGCTCCCCGTTCTTGCAGGAGAAGAGGATGGTCCCAGCGCCTTCAATTCCCACCACCGAGCCGTCGCCGAAACGTACGGTCCCACGGATGCCGGTGTCGATGTCAGCGAACACGGAGCGCACCGGCGTCATGTGGTTCGTGGCTCCAATGTCGAGGATCCAATGTGCGCAGTCTCCATCGCCGTTGCCGCCAAGCTGGACGAAGAGCTTGTCTTCCTCGACGTGGATCGGAGGGGGCGCCGTCTGAGTGTCGGATCCGGACGGGGTGGAAGAGGATGCTGCGTTGACCGCCACCGTCGCCACCAGCAAGGTGGGCTCGATCTCCTCTTCCGCATGGGCCGTGTGGGCTGCCTGAGCCGCAGCATCCCTCTTCTTCTTCTTGCACTCGCGAACCCAGTGCCCGCGCTTCTTGCAGTACTTGCATTGGTCGTTGTCAACCTCCTCCCCGCCGCCATCGCCGGGACTGCCGGATCCTCCAGCCTAAGGTGGTCTAGATCCACCCCGTCCACCGCCACCGCGTGCGCGCCCACGACCTCGCCCCTGGCTTGACGTAGGCAGACGCCTCCCTCGTCCCGAGGATCCGCCGCCCCCCGAGATGTTCATGCGCGCCAGCGACGCGCGCCACCAGCTCGTCCTCCGTCAGGTTCAACCTCGCGCCGCCGCCACCACCTAGTTCGTGCCGCTCCTCCGCCGACTTGAGCCGTCCCAACAGCTCCTCCACGGATACCTCACTCAGGTCGAGGAGAGTTTCGATCGACATGGCGATCTGGTGGTACTTCACCGGAAGCGCCTGGAGGATCTTGCGGACGAGCTCCTCCTCCATGCAGGCGTCGTTTAGAACCGCTAGCTGGTGCGCGATCTGGTTGATGCGGATGCCGAAGTCGTCGATCGATTCCCCATCGCGGAACTTGAGGGCGTCAAACTCGCGCCAAAGTGTGTTCACCTTCGACATCCACACGCGCTCGACGCCGACGTACATTGTCCTGATCGCGTCCCACGCGGCCTTGGCCGTCGCCTTGCTTGCGATGGTACCCATCATCTCCGCCGGAACCGCCTTGGCGATCACCTCCAACGCCATGCTATCCTCGGAGTAGTCGTCCGTCCCCATGCCCACTGCGAGCCACAGGCCGCGTGCCTATAGCATAACGCGCATGAGCGCCACCCAGTCGTAGTAGTTCGTCTTTGTCAGCACCGGGAACGAGCCGCCGCTGCTGATCTCCTTCGTGACCCGATGGATCACAAGGCCGCGCTCCGTACGGCCGCCACCGCTCCCGGACGCGCATCCCCTTCCGCCGCTGCGACTCCCGGACGCGCCACCGCCGCTCCCGGCAATGGAGTCGTGTCCGCCCAGCATTGCGACGTCGGCGATGCAGAGCGAGGACGCGCCATGAACGCCCACGCTACAGCTTGATCTCGGCCCCACGCCTTGAAGCCGGCTCTGATGCCAATTGATGTCTCCACCGCCGGCAATGCCTTGCCGGAGACAGGGAAGAACTGCCCTGAATGCACACTTGAACACACGCGAACTCCCTGGAATACGATGAATTTTTGTGCCGCAACAGCGCAGCTTTTCTGGACTGTATATTGCTGTATATAAAGGAAACAAATCAGGGCTCGTGGCCGCTACCACCACGAACGCACGCACGCCATACCCTCCGCCATTGTCGCGCCATCCCACGACTGGAAGACATGCCGAGCATCTAGGACTCTAACGACTCCAACAACCTTGACCGCGGCATGAACACAGCATGCGTCTGGCCTAAAGACGCGCTCAACACGAGCTCGTTTATTTGCTAACAAACTGACTTGACACGACTACAGAACGGGCTAGGATTACTGACATTACATACTTGTCAACAACATAGAACATAGAACGCTTGAGAAATATAATCAATGCCCTTGTTCCATTTCAATGATCCAGTATTTTGCCTAACACGGATGTGAACAACATAGAACACTTGAGAAATTGGTATTTCTTTTGACAATATTTAGCTGATTGCATAAATTTTTGCATTTTGGAACTGTAGCTATGTTTAATTGATTACTTGTATTTTTTGTTGCTTGTAGTTCTCTGTAGAATGCTTGAGAAATTGGAGCTGAGAAACGATAACAGGTAAACGTCTTTGTTGAACTCCTTCCAGTGCCATTTACAAGGTGTGCACACTGTATGTGTATGCACACTGTACGTACGTACGTACGTACGTACGTATGTATGTATGTATGTATGTATGGCTTGTATTTGTGATCTGAGAAGGACCTGTGATGTATGTACATATCCTATTTGTGATCTGAGAAGGGCTGTGATGTATGTATATCCTATATGTGATATGAAAAGGACCTGTGATGTATGTATAACCTATTTGTGATCTGAAAAGGATCTGTGATGTTTGTATATCATTTTTTTGCTTTTTAATTCATCATTGGAGACGCGTCTATAGAAAACGCATCACCAATGACTACCTCATTGGTGAGGTGCTTCTGCAAAAATTGTCCCTGATGTGGGTCATTGGAGACACAGATTTTGCAAAAAAAAAAACGTGTCTCTGATGACACCTCATCGGAGACGCGGAAACCCGCGTCTCCAATATTACCACATCGGTGACGAAACTTTAGAGACGTAAAAAAATTCCGTCTCCAATGGTCGTTGAGTCGCGTCTCTTGAGGACCGGGTGTGTCCGAGGACCGGTGGATGGTCGCTTCCTGATATGATGTAGCGGCTCACAACCGAAGCTCGTATGCGGACGTGAAGCTGGTGCAAGGTGGCGCCTAACAACCAAAACTTGCACGCGGGGTTTAGTGGTTTGGCCAAAAGACCATCAGGTGGACGGTTTCTCTTGGTTTGGGCCTCAAAACCATGGCCGAGGACTCGACGTGGCGTTCCGGGCCGTCGGCTGCCAGCCCAACCTGGGGCAGTTTAACCACCCTCCAGGGCCGGTTTAACCCCCCTGGGCAGGTCCGAGAGGCGTCAAGGAGCTTCGATCCGGAGGACACGCGGCGTGAGTGCAAGGTTTGTGTCGGAGGAAAGCAAGCTTGCAGTGGAAGGTGTCCGAGCCGAAAAAGATTCATTCAAATGTCAAATTTGTCCCTGAGGGGTATGTATCACTCAGGGGTAGTTGAGTCATTAGATAACCACCACTTGGACTATAAATAGACCCCTATGGGTTGGTGGCTGCTATCCAAGTAGTCTAGTTTATTTCCCTTGCACTTGAACTATTTTCCTTCAGTTTTTCCTTTCTAGTTTTCCATAGGCTAGCCAAGTGCTTCACCGGAGAAATCTTCAAGAGGGTAGGATGAAGGGAGGATCGCTAGCCTCTTTGTAAAGAAGTTGACCTCGTGATGTATGGAAGATTTGGCTTTGTTTCATCTCTACTTGTGTGATTTCTTTGTTCATCCCGTGGCTCCTTTTGGTCCCTTTGCTAGATTTTCGATTCCTTGTGTTTGAGGCCGTTTCTTTGTGGGATTGCTTGGGGGATTCACATATGAGCTCGTAGAGACTCTTTTTCTGGTGATTTGCCCCCTCAAAACCCAAAGAATCACTTCGGAATTGGGGATTTTTAGATGAACTCGGGATGGGTGTGTTCTTCGCAAGATCTGATATTCCGGAAGTTCTAGTGAGTTAAGGCCGAGATTTTTTGGTCATATCCTCTACTTGAGGTGTACATCATCTCCCCAAAGTTTCGTCTCAAGAGCTCAAGTCGTTTGGGAGATCCGTTCACGAGTTGACGTTTTCCCCAGGCTCCCAAGCCAGGCCGGTTAAACCGCCTCCCCCCAGGAGGTTTAACCGCCCCCTAGGAGGTTTAACCGCCCCTAGGGAGGTTTAACCGCCCCTGGCTGAGAAGAGAATGTTTTGTCTCGCTTTGGTTCGATTTCAGTTTGATTTGCTCAATTTGGTTTCCGCTGTTGTGATCATGTTCGTAGGGTCAGTAGCTTCTCAGTAGTTACGTGATCTTGGCAAGATCGTGTTGCGAGATTTGGAGTTGAGTTGGGAAAAAAGCCGGATTCGTTGCGAAGAAATTTTTATCGGCTCCCATTCCCCCCCCCCCTGGTCGCCTAATCGGTCCTTCAATTGGTATCAGAGCCAGTTATCGGTCATTGCGACTCTAACGAGTCTAAGATCCAAAGATGGCGTACCAAGATCGGGGTTCCGGGCCTCCGCACTTTGATGGGAAGAATTATCCGAACTGGGTTGTGCGTATGGGTGATTTCTTGCGAGGCAAAGGAAAGTTGTTGTGGGATGTGACCGAAGATGAAAACTATGTCAACCCTACCAACTTAGATGCCCAGGGTGCAAGAGATAAATTCGAGGCCAACGCTAGGGTTGTGGACTACTTATTTCGTGCTTTGTCGACTGAGGAGTTTGAGCATGTTTTGGGCGAGGACCTAGCTAGCCAGATCTGGCTAAAGCTCAAGGTAGCCCATGGTGGTGATAGTCATGTCAAGGCTAGACTCTTCTCGGTCTATCGTAGAGAGTACGAGAACTTTGAGTAGTTGATTGGTGAGTCGGTTGATGCGATGTTTCAGTGCTTTACTGCCATAGTCAACAACATGAAAGCCAACATTGCCACACTCCCATACACGGATCTTACAGAGCTTTGAAGCTCTTGCTTTCCCTTGATCGGTCCGTGTGGGGTGCCAAGGTTGAGGCGATCATGGAGTCGGCTAACTATGAAACTTTGAAAGTTGATGAGCTTTTCTCTAAGTTGAAGTCTTCTGAGGTTGATAGACAGCTGATTGCCAAGGCTAAGAGTCCGACTGATTCCCATAGTCTGGCTCTAGTTGGTGGATCTGGTTATGGACATGCTAATACTTCCAAACACTTTGCCTTGCCTTCTCTTGTGTCTCTTCCAGATGAGGAATATGAGGTGCTGAGCGAGGAGGATCTCGCGTTGTTGACCAGGAGGTTCGAGCGGTTGTACCAGAACCGCAAGGGCTCGAGGCGTGCGGGACGTATGTGCTACAGGTACGGCAAGATGGGCAACTTCATCGCCGAGTGCCCGAAGGAGATCAAGAACGACTACAGCCGCAAGCACCAACCGCGAGACGAGCACAAGCACCGCTCCAAGGACGAGTACCACTCCAAGCACAAGAACAAGGAGGAGAACACCAACACTTCGTCGAGCTCGAGCAGCGAGGATGAAGACCGCGGCCGCCGCAAGGAGAAGAAGCACATGAACCGCAACTTCAACGGGCTTTCCTGCGCCGCTATGAACTTCTGCACCATGGCGCATGACTCCGACTACGATTCCGACTCCGAGGACGAGGTAATGACCGATCCCACCTCTTTGCATAAGGAGATTGCTAGGCTAGAGGAGTTGGTCGATAATCGTGATGATGTGCTTAGGAAGACCAACAAGGAGAAGAGAGAGTTTAGATCTTTGCTTGGAGAGTCTAAGGATAGAGTTGTGGAGCTTGAGGCCTTACTGTCTGAGACTGGAAAGAAGGCGATGGATTTTGAGTCTTTGCTTGGTGAGTCTAACAAGAAAGTGGCTGAACTTGAATCTGAATTGGCAAGTGCTAGAACTGAGATAGGTGTGTTGAAAAACGCTCCCGTTGTTTATGATGAACTTGAATGCTCTTTTTGTGATGTGCATCTTGCTGATTTGGTTGCTCTTAAAGATAAACACATGACATGCCTTGATGAACTAGAAGAAGCTAGGGTTGAGATTGCTGAGTTGAAGTCTAGGTCTTCTTTCCTAGGTGCTTGTACCTCTTGTCCTGCTTTACATGCTCAGTTGCTTGAATCTCGTACCATGATTAGTTCTCTTGAAGCTGAATTGAAATCTCCTATTGCAAATTCTTGTTCTGCTTGCGATGTTGTTGCTTTGAAGAATGTTGAGCTTGCACAATATGTTGATCGTTTGCAAGATGAGAATGATGAGTTGCGACAGTGTTTGGGTTGGTTGTCGGGTCGCAAGCCACAGCTTAAGATGTTGATTGCTGGGTTCAAGAGAGCTGATGGTCGTGGTCTGGGTTCTGAGAAAATTGGTGAGTGTAGTGGTGAGAAAGAGAGAGAACAAGACAAATCCACCACAAACATAACAACACCCCCACAGAAAGCCATCCTAAAGAACAACTTCACACCCAAACCTAATCACCTGCTAAATAAGCTTGACACTACTACTGAACCTCCTAAGTTTCCCCCAAAGACAAACAACTTCTAGAAGAGAGTAACCTTTGTGAGGAGTGGGGTTTACCAGAAGAGAGAAAAGCCTGAGCCGAAAGAAACCCCAAAGCCAAAGCCAGTCCGCTTCCATTGTGATCATTGTGGAAGGGATGGACACATTGAGAAGTTTTGCTGGAGGAACAAGAGAGAGGTGAGACGAGAGAAGGAGTTGGGTAACAGGGATAGGTACTACTCTTTCCGTAGTGTTCCTGTGTCTCATTCACCCTTGCCTAGGAGAGAGGCGTTTGTACGTACAGTTCCCTCTGTGAGTAGTAGTGGTGTTCCAGCTCGTGGTGAGTTTGCTAGGCGGCCTCCTGCTCTTGGTCAGTTTGGTACAAGGAGGTTCGACCGTAGCTTTGAGGCGAGGAGAGAGTCTAGGCCGCGTTTTCCCCCCGCGTGGTGCTAGAGCTCCGACGTTGAGATACGAGAGGGTTCCACAGAGTAACGTTGATTTTGCTAACCCTTCTTTTGAGCAGATGGCCTGACACTGGTTTGACTCTTTTTGTGCTAACCCCAGTGTTGAGTCATTCTCCCATTCTCGTTCTCGCTTTTGATTGTGTAGGTGGGAGGCATGGAGGACTTTTGGTTAATGGTTCTCCACACCTTTTGGATGGCCCCGATGTGGCCTTTGTACACTTTGTATTGTGAGTATATCTTTTGTACACTCTTGTACTCACTTGTGTATCTTTAGCATGATTTGAGATTTATCTTGCCTTTTGGGTTTGCTATGTCTTTGGGTTGCGTTTTGCTTGTTTGAGATTTCTCTTCCTTTTTGGTTTGTGATGGAGCTTTCCATTTGCTTTTGTACACCGTTTTGTAGTTTTCTTTTACTAGGTGTCTTTGGTTGAGGGGGAGCTTGGCTTTATTTAAGGAGGAGAAATTGCACAAGTTGATTTGAAAAGGAGAAGACCTTGGTTATAGCTTTTGGATTGCATGAGTTTGTGAGGTTGCTGTGTTGGCAATTCGGTTGTGCATATCATGGGGAGTTTGATGTTTGAACTTGAACCTTGGGTTTGCATTTTGGTTGCACATTCCAAGGGGAGCTTGTAGGTTGAACTTGAACCTTGGATTTGCATTTTGGTTGCACATTCCAGGGGGAGCTTTATATTTGTACTTTGATCACACTTGTGTATTGGCTTTTGAGATATGCCTAGAACCTTCGAACTCTTTGGATTCGAGACCCTTGCTTTGTCATGATCCTATCTGAGCTGAATTTTGGAGGCTTATGTTGTAGCATATGTATACTATTGTATTTGATTTGGTTTTATCCATCTTTTTATCTTGATGTATAATTTCCATTTTTTATGTTGATGTATAGTTTTCATCTTTGAATCTTGTGATATATGTCATGCTGCATTTGTATCATATCTTAGGATGAGCTTCTCCTATATGCAGTGTTTACTACAACTTGCTAAATTTTAGAGTTTAGACAGGCTTGCTAGGGATTGATTGTATGGATAGCTATGCTCTTGATGGTTTTGATATATATTCTATTGAGATAGGCAATTTTTGAAGTAAAATGACAAACTGAACTTAAACTCTTTTCACCCATGAGTAAATGCCTTTGCATGTCTTGTTTGAGCTGGAATGGCTATATCTTGCTTAAGATCATGTTAGGATGTGTTATTCTTTTCAATTGGGTCAAAGACCTTTGTCATTGTGAATGTTTAGCCCATGCTTTATTTTGTGGAGGAGCATAAGCTTCTTTTTGTTGCAAAGACGTTTCATGTACCATGCTTAAATTGAAAAACTTGAAAAATGAGATGTCTATGCATGAAAGAAGAAATATAAGAAAAACATTCATTTGAGAAATATTTATACTCATGTCTCTATGCTTTCACCATTGCACACACTTGCACACATGGGAAGTCTCCCTTGAGAAGTGAACACATGGCTCCGTGCTTTGACATGACATGAGATAGAATTTGGGCGTTTGTAATGGTCTTTTGTCAAGAATGCTTGTCCTTGCATAATCTTGGTGAGATGAAGTTTATTTGTGCTTGAATGACTTTGCTCATGTGGTGACTTTTTGATAAAATTGAACAATTTGATCATGGCTTTGTCAATTGGCTATATGTCTTACCTCTGATGGCAATGCCCGTGTAAACACGATGAACTATCTAGCTTGTCATTCTAATTTGTGGTATTTTGTGGTGCTCATTGTATATTTGAGAAGCTTGTAGTTGTATCTTTTGCATTTTTCGCCTTGATTTATGCATTGTCAATAAGGGGGGAGTTTCTAGAGAATTTCTGAAAGGGGAGAGTTTCTGAAGGGAAAACATTGTACTGGACGCTTTGAAAGTTTTGCAAGCTTTTGTGTGAAGTTTTTGCTTCTTTTGTGCTGGAACTGCCTAGGGCGGTTTAACCGCCCCTGTGCAGTGAGCACAAGGTCCGTGGTGATTTGAGCTATTTTCGACACATTTTTGCACACACAGGTTCACTTGTTCAGGGGGTGTTTGCATCTATGCAGGGGGAGTTTGCATTTATGCAGGGGTTGTGCTTTGTGATTTGCTCTTTTGCCAATGGTGTTGAGCCCTTTCGCTTCTTCTTAAGGGTCGGCGTTTTCTGGAGTTTTCTCTTGTGAGTGACTTTGTTCTCAGCTTGTTCTTGCTTTTAGTCATTTGCTTGAGCTTTGTTTTCGATTTCTTTTATGTTTTCCTTTGATACTTCTTGAGATTATGTGTGTGTTGTCAATGCACTCATCAAGGGGGAGATTTGAGGAACCGGTGTGTCCGAGGACCGGTGGATGGTCGCTTCCTGGTGTGATGAGTGAATGACAACGTGGTGTGGATTGACGTTTGCCTTGGCTTAAGTATTGCAGGTGTAGAATGCGGCTTGATTGCATTGGTGAAGCTGAAGAACAGGCGTGAAAGGTCTTAGCCATGGCGGCCTCCAGGGAGTGGAGAGACAAGTAGGCTTGGTTCGAGGGACCCGGTGGCCAGATGGATCAAGTGCGGTTCACATGGTGGCAAGAACGAGCAAGACGGCGTGGATCCGGTGCGAGGTAGCGGCTCACAACCGAAGCTCGTACGCGGACCTGAAGCCGGTGCAAGGTGGCGGCTAACAACCGAAGCTTGCACGCGGGGTTTGGTGGTTTGGCCAAAAGACCATCAAGTGGACGGTTTCCCTTGGTTTGGGCCTCAAAACCAAGGCCGAGGACTCGACGTGGCGTTCCGGTCCGTGGGCTGCTAGCCCAGGGCCGGTTTAGCCCCCCCCCCCCCCTAGGCGTCGAGGAGCTTCGATCTGGAGGACACGCGACGTGACTGCAAGGTTTGCGTCGGAGGAAATCAAGCTTGCAGTGGAAGGTGTCTCAGCCAGAAAAGATTCGATTCAAATGTCAAATTTGTCCCTGACCGGTGTGTATCACTTAGGGGTAGTTGAGTCATTAGAGCACCACCACTTGGACTATAAATAGACCCCCTAGGGGTTGGTGGCTGCTATCCAAGTAGTCTAGTTTATTTCCCTTGCACTTGAACTATTTTCCTTTAGTTTTTCCTTTCTAGTTTTCCATAGACTAGCCAAGTGCTTTACCGGAGAAATCTTCAAGAGGGTAGGATGAAGGGAGGATCGCTAGCCTCTTTGTAAAGAAGTTGACCTCGTGATGTATGGAAGATTTGGCTTTGTTTCATCTCTACTTGTGTGATTTCTTTGTTCATCCCGTGGCTCCTTTTGGTCCCTTTGCTAGATTTTCGATTCCTTGTGTTTGAGGCTGTTTCTTTGTGAGATTGCTTGGGGGATTCACATATGAGCTCGTAGAGACTCTTTTCCTGGTGATTTGCCCCCTCAAAACCCAAAGAATCACTTCGGATTTGGGGATTTTTGGATGAACTCGGGATGGGTGTGTTCTTCGCAAGATCTGAGATTTCGGGTGTTGTAGTGAGTTAGAGGCCAAGATTTTTGGGGCATATCCTCTACTTGAGGTGTACATCATCTTTCCAAAGTTTCGTCGAAGGAGCTCAAGCCGTTTGGGAGATCCGTTCACGAGTTGACTTTTTCCCGAGGCTCCCAGGCCAGGCCGGTTAAACCCCCCCAGAGGTTTAACCGCCCCCTAGGAGGTTTAACCGCCCCTAGGGAGGTTTAACCGCCCCTAGCTGAGAAGAGAAGGTTTTGTCTCGCTTTGGTTCGATTTCGGTTCGATTTGCTCAATTTGGTTTCCGCTGCTGTGATCGTGTTCCTAGGGTCAGTAGCTTCTCAGTAGCTACGTGATCTTGGCAAGATCGTGTTGCGAGGTTTTGGAGTTGAGTTGGAAGAAAAGCCGGATTCGTTGCGAAGAAATTTTTATCGGCTCCCATTCAGTCCTCCCTCTGTAGTCGCCTAATCGGTCATTCAATCTGATCTTGGTCCCTTACATAGCGTTGATCGTGTGCAGATGGCCTCACTCGTCTCAATGTCTCATGCATACATGCATGGATAATGAATAGTTTGCTTTTGCGTGACATTATTACGAGGAATGCTTCTTGCTCATCCATATATAACTACCGTATTCCCTTATGTAAAATTCATTTTTATATAACGATTCATTTTTCTACTGTGAATTTGAAATTCTAAACTTCGTTCGCAAAGTAAGCGTCCTTTTAACGGGCCCAGCCCTTTTTAATGCGCCGCTTGACCCAGTTTTGAAAATGAGCTTTGCTCTTCTGGGCGCTGGGCGCTCCCGTGGTTCACGAGAAGGAAAAAGGACTAATCTTTTGTTACATCCGGCACGAGATGAAAAAGAGAGAGCTTCGTCTATCGATGAACAGCAGATTGACGGAGCAGCATATTGTCTGAACTTATAGGGTCTTTCCTATAATACTTTCCTTACACTAACTATACTCAGACGAACAGCAGATTGACGGAGCAGCATATTGTCTGAACTTATAGGGTCTTTCCTATAATACTTTCCTTACACTAACTATACTCTTTTCTGCTCTTCAAGTAGGTAGCGTGGACGGTGTGTCCCTTGCCTATTCTTAAGTGACTTTGTTTGGATTCTGTTTATGTGTTTTTCTAGAATTGGTATGTTGCACTCGTGTTCTGTAAAGTGTGCTAAAGTGGTATGTATGTGCCTTATGTTCTAAATCCTTCCTAATTGTTTGTTTTAGATATTTTGATTGAAAAGGTATCATTCAACATCCTCTCTATTTAGTTATTCAAACAAAGTCACTCTTTATCCCGGATTTCTCGCTAGCTAAATATAGAAAAATATATCTCTCTAGAGTGCGTGCAAGATATAGAAAAACTGTTGAAAAACAGAAAAATATAGAAAACGATTTTTATGCAAATGATTCTCTAAATGATGATTTAGACAGTGAGTTTTAGAGAGACCCTTAAAGATGCTCGACGTTAGTTTGTCCACCTTTCTCCATTCCAACCTCTAACTAGCTACTGATGTGGAAACCCAAAGAAGCAAGAAGCGTCCGTGTGAACACTGATAAAGCTCACCCGTGCCCGGCCAGCCGCTCGCGAGCAAAAAAGCACGCGGCAGCTCAGCGAATTCCTCGTCCGGAGAGCAGGTCGCAGGAGGCCACGGTACAACCACGACCTGCGCCCGTGCACCGATATTTTCATTTGTATCAACGCAAAGCGGCGAACGGATCGAACGCCGGCCACAAGTTCACAAGTGGGCGCACCGCGCTAGCTGACTAGTTCTGGTTCTGACCCAGAAAGTCCGTATCGTACGTCGCTTACGATGTGCATGCCGGCGCGTGCGCCTCCTATAGCTGTGGCTGGATCGAATGCCTATCTTGGGCGTTGGATGAACCTGCAAGGAAACAACGAGCCATTTTTTGCTTCGATTTCTTCCACCCATTTGCGCTAAATTCCGTATAAATTCGCCCTTTTTCTAGTTGGATCCACTACAGGAAAACGCACTTTTAGTACCGGTCGGAAAGGCTACTAACGTTTCGAGACTAACGTGGTTTCAGAACCGGTACCAAACGTGCGTGCCCTGCCGCGCGCCGCGGGCAGGCAGTACCGGTTATAACACAACCGGTACTAACGTACCAGGGACAAAAGGTCGTTTCTCTGGTAGTGATCGACGTTCATCGGATTGGTTCTATTGATCGCTGTTTCGGTGTCATATGGGATATGCCATGGGCTGACCTATTTGTTTAATTAGCTATTTTGTTTACTCACGGCACGGTCGTTTGTGTGCTGAAAATGAAGCATCACACGTGTGGTTAGCCCCACACTATTATGAGCACCCAAACGTTATATAGATGATGGGCGAGATCCACAGCACAATCATATCTCAGATGTGCAACGTCCCACGCGAGCTCTCGAGGAGTGCTCCTGCACGCCAAGAAGATCCACAACACAAATCATATCTTCCAAAGGCAGGTAAAACGCCGGCCCGATTGGTTGGCTAAAGGAATATTAAGCACATCGCATGATCCAAAGATGCCACATATCTTGACATGGCACCAAGAGTTTATGCCTTTGGAAGAATTTTTTCTTTAACAAAATGTGCAAGGCAAGATGCTTTGGAGTTGCGAACTGAGCGTAGCACAGCTGGTAAGGGTCTTTGTGGTGGGACCTACACACCGGAGTTCAAGTTCTCGACTTGGTATTGGTGCTCACATTTTTCTGGATTTATTTCAGGATTTAACCGGCGTTATTGGTGCCCGTCGACAACGATGCGCTTGTGGTAACTTCGTCAATCTCGAAGATTTGCTGGCTCAGTCTTTCGGAGGTGCTCATAGGAGTAGGATTGTGTACGTGTGTTCGTAGGGGCGAGTGTACGTGCGTGTTTGTAAGTGCATGCGTGTGTATTGTGTGATTTGAAAAAAGAAATGCTTCGGAGTTAAGATGCGTCGTTGCAAAAGCAAAAGGCATGTTCATAAACATTTCATTCGATTCTTCAACATAAAACACAAGCGTGAATCACTACTACACAAAACCTCATCACAACCGGTTCGTAACCCCTATCACAACCGGTTTTGAGAGGCGGATGAGACAAAGCGGCTGTGATAGTCCCCCCTATCACAACCGGTTTTCATCTAAACCCAAAATAAACCAAAATAAAATAGCAAAACATTTTATTTATTTGAGGGATGGAACCCCATCAGCCACTACCCACCGTCCCACGTCGCAAGTCGCGCATTTTTCGCGGAAAAACGCGCGCTACGCGGTCGGTGGGATTCGAACCCGCGACCTCAGCTTCGTGCATAGCCTCCTCTACCACTGCACCAATGGAGTGTTTGTGTCTATATACCATTTTGATTCCCCTCATATTAATGTTTTCCGAGTGTAGATTGCTTATTTGAGGCTCTAAATGACTTCAAATAAAAAAGTGATGAACTACAATGTTTCATAACTTTTCAAGATCTACAACTTTCGTTTTGGTCAAAAGTTCATCCAAGGTCGTTTACAAAATTTGAATTTTCAAATTTGAAAAATTCAAACTTAGATTCGGTTGACAAGATGACTTCAAATAAAAAAGTGGTGAACTACAATGTTTCATAACTTTTCAAGATCTACAACTTTCGTTTGGGTCAAAAGTTCATCCGAGATCGTTCACAAAATTTGATTTCGTTTAGCCCTCCAAAAATGTGTTAGTAAAGAACCGGTTGTGATGCTCACCATCACAACCGGTTTTCAAAAACCGGTTGTGATAGTGAGCATCACAACCGGTTTGTAAGAAAAACCGGTTGTGATATGCCGGCTGACTATCACAACCGGTTTTTGAGAAAAACCGGTTGTGATAGCCCGTTTGTGAAAGTGGTTTGTGTAGTAGTGAATAGGCAGCATGATCCACATTAATTCTTTAAATATGTTGGTTTGAAACTCTGTCCATCTCTATTCCACCAATTCTTTTCCAAACATATGTCTTCTATATATATGTACCAAAAGAATCCATCTACCTACCTACAAAACATTGCATGTACCTACTAATATAACCTACTTTTCAGAAGAAAAGGACAACCAAAACCTACAATTTGTCGCAGGAAAGATATTCTAATTAAGGAATACAGTTATATATAATGACTAAACTGCATCATGTTCCAAGTCTTGAAAGTGTTCGAGTCCACTGGTCTAGCTAATAACCGGATCTAAACTTTTGAGTGACCAACCGTAACGATCATGATGCCTTCTGATGCGGAGTGGAATCGTTGTATCCGATACCCTTCCTTTTGGTCGGGAAGATCATAAACACGAAGCTCGATAGGAACGCCGTCCCTAACGGCAGATTCTTCAGAAGCTCGCTGGTGTTGACGCCAGCGTTGGGGAAGAAGCACCTCTGCAGCCCGACGTCGCTGAACGCCACGGTGAGGAACACCACGGCGGTGAAGAAGGCGTGCACGTAGTCCAGCGGCCGGAGCCGCAGCTTCCGGAGCTCGCCGAGCGCCCACTCGCGCTCCTCCTCCTCGCCGGAGAAGTTGAACACGTTGAAGCCGTGCGGCGTCGCCACACCGTAGTAGAGCTTACGGTCGCGGCCAACGACACTGTCGGTGAAGGAGAAGAAGAGGGAGAAGGCGGCCAGGACGGCGACCAGCACAGCCGTGAGCCACTGGTTGGAGGCGGCGCTGCAGTCGCCGTGGTTTGTGAAGGATGGTGACAGCGCCTGGTACGCCAGCACCGTTCCCGTCGGCAGCAGCTGCGCCAGGTTCGCTGCGCTAGTCATCACCTTGTCTGTCGTTGTCCCGGAGGAGCTTACTGCCATCGGCGGCATGGTCGGGGGGTCATCGGCTCCCTTGGGAGTCGGCGGTGCTGCGGCGTTGGTCGTCTGTGAAGAAATCTGGATCACGGTGGCCGGAGGCGGAGAAGATGCCATCGTTAGCTAGGATCTATTATTTGGGTTTCTCAGTGTGATTTTGTGATCCATACTTGCCGGAGAGTAGCTGCTTATATATGTGTGAATATCGTGGATCGTGGAATAATCCCATGGTTGGCGCGTTGATTTATCTACTTTATTTATGGGTGTGTTGCTGTGGAAAGCCTTGTACATGCATGGACGACTTCAACTCTTCATGTGTGGTCAGCCAGTCCTACCATGAAATCTTGGAATTTTCTGCAGATTTTTAATCTGTCATGAGTGGACAACTTGCGGCCTTATAGGCGACGTGTGCAACGAGCTAGTTTCTCGTTCCTGCTGGGAGAAAAAGGGGAGAGACGAACGTTTTTGCCGTGCCCTGAGTGCCTCCTTCTAGGCAAGTGACGCAAAGTTTCGTTCACTCAACTTGCAAAAGAAACAGTGATGAAGAAAAGTATTCTATATTTCATACCAGATTTCATATATAATCTTAATCTGAATACAGTGAAGAAATAAATAGCATATATAGAGTTTGTTTTGACCTGCTTCTTGTGTATATATATGCCCATTCTCTGAAATCAATTGAGCTCTGATATTCTGTACGTACTTGTCACCTTAACTGTAGTAGTTGACACACGTGACCATGATTTAGTAAGCATGTCAAAAGAAGAGTCATCCACGTACGACGACCACGACCGCTAGCCGTTTGCACTCGCACACCAAGGACATGAACCTTTCCCTTTCGCTTGTACGCAGGAAATTGAAGAAAAGGGCATGAAGCAAGACACTCCGGCACGGTAAGCAACTGGCACGAGCGGCTGACCTTCAGAAGTGCAGATCGAAGATCTGGCGCGGGGACGCGAAAGGGTCGCCGATGGGCGGACCAATGCCCGACGTGGATTATTGGACCCCACAAGCCGGCTGGCCGGGTGTCTGCCTGTGTGATGAGCTATCCTGGGCCATGCATGGCCCCTTGTTTCTTACAAGTTTCTATGCAATTAGGAGATTATAGGAGGCCAAAGCCGTGATATATTGGTGAAAAGTGCAGCAGCTAGCAAGTAACACGGTGGCTGTTATTTAACTCTAGCAATAGGAGCAAGGAGCAAAGTTGCAGCAGTTACCTAAGGCTGTGTTTGGATCCAAGTGCTAAATTTTAGTAGGTGTCACATCAAAATGTAAGAGGGACGTCGGACAAATTTTTTTATTACCAATAAAAAAACAAATTACAGAATCTATCAGTGCTCCACGAGACAAATTAATTAAGTATAATTAATCCGTCATTAGCACATGTTTATTGTAGCACCAAATTGTCAAATCATAGACTAATTAGGCTTAAAAATTTGTCTCGTAAAATAGTCACAATATGTGTAATTAGTTATTTTTCCACTTATATTTAATACTTTATCTATATGTACTTTGTTTCGATGTGATAGATTTTAGCAGCGGGAAGCCGGGAACCAAACACCCCCTTTAGGGCGTCTGCAGCGGGCTCAACAAATAGCTGACTTACATGAAGGAGAGAGACAATAAAATAAGAAAGAACACAGGTTATTCAGTTAGGCCCATAGGGTTCAGAGAGAGTAAACATATTGGAAACCGTGCCAGCTTAGCTCTTCAGGTGCTAGTGAGTCAATTTTTTGAGTTCTCACTCCTCCACGTCCTCCACAAGCCGGCAACTTCGACAGACTGTGGAGAGGCCCTAACTCTCTAGTGCGTCTTCAAGGCCGCTACCGGTATATGCATGGATTTGTTATCTGCTGCATGCCTGCATATGTGCAGATAGCGATCCAACGCACACCTCCCGGCGGGGGCCACGCCCACCAAATCGTCACGGTCCATGTTTGGTTTTTTAGTAAAGTGCAACCCAGGTCCTAAACTTGTCGCGCGGTGTCAATCAGATCCCTAAACTTTCAAAATGCCTACCCGTGGTTCCTAATCTTGCTAATTGGTTCACATGAGGTCCAAATCACCATTGCTTAGGTTAAACTGCCCTTCAAATTTATTATACAATTCAGCAGGGACTAAATTGAAAAGGTACCGTCTTCCTCCAGCCACCTCTCCCTTCTTCCTTGCGTGCGGCGGCAGGACCTTGATGCGCATCCTCCGACGCGCGCGAGGGCGGCCGGCGCGCGCACCTAGATCCGGCGTAGGGATGGCCGACACGTCGCCAACCGCTCCTCCCCGTAGCTCTGACCGCCATCGTTGTGTCGTGTTCTCTCGCTTTGTTTTCTTGTGTAAGCCATGGCTGCGCCGTCGCCGCCGAACCCTCGCTGGCCAGTCGTCGCCGCGTTGTCGTCCAAGCCGCCGCGCGCACTTGTCCTGCGCACTCGTCCCATGCGCTCGTGTTGCCTGCGCACGCTGGCCCGCTCCCCCTTCTACGCGCCCGTACTCGTCTATGCGCCGCTAGCCATGTGCCTCGGCTCCACCCTTGCTAACGGTTGGGATTTCTCGCCGCCACTGTTTCTTCCTCGACACCGGCGACGCGGACGGCGGCTGCTCGGCAAGAGGCAGCCAGCGCTGACAGGGAACAAAGGGGCGGCCCGAGCAGGCTGCTGTGCCAAGCACAGCCCGAGCAAACGGCGGCGGCGAGCTCAAGCACCTCCCCGCCAATGGAACATCCAGCCCAGATACCAAGCGTCGACTCCGGCAACCAACACCACCGCGCGATCCGACCACGACCGTCGTCCGTCACCAAATTCCAACACTATGTCAACAAATCCACCTCAAACCCTCCGGTGGCCCATACCCCTGAGAGCCGCCCTGAGCCGACGACTGATTCGCCACTTTTGCAATTTCGTCCCCGTAGAATTACATAATATATTTAGGGTGCAGTTTAACACAAGCAATGGTATTTTGGACCTCATGCGAACCAATTTGCAAGATTAGGGACTACGGGTTGGCACTTTGAAAGTTTGGGACCTGATTGAGACTGCACGACAAATTTAGAGACCTAAGGTGCACTTTACTCTTGATTTGTTCTGCATGCTAAAATCAATATTTTAAATAGCTGGCTAAACCTACAGCTATAGCCGGATATAGCCGTTTCTGAAGCATTGCAACTAAGATATCACACTCTTAGCCACATCCTTAGCTTTAGGGCTAATAGCCGCTATTAGCCGGCTATATCCGCTAAACGGCCCTCCTTGTAGCCGCGTCTAAATCAATCCGCGAGCCAAAATCAAGTGCGGGCTCTCCGAATTCTATGTTCTAGTAACTTTGTGTCTTGGACTAGAATCATGTTCTAATAACTTTGTGTCTTGTAGGTTGGGATGTATTCTTGTGTATTGTGTTATTGGTGGTGGTGGTCTGATGAACTGTGTTGTTGTGCCTTGGTGGTGGTCTAACAAAGTAATGGTCTATTATTTTATAAACTTGTAGTGTATGACTTTTAGCTGCGGCTAAATGATTTAGCCGCGGCTATAGCTAGGCTATAGCTGTCCTTGGCCTTTTAGAATAGCAACGGCTAAGAGGCTTAGCCAGCTATTTAAAACATTGGCTAAAATTAATATTCCTCATATACGATATTTTTGTCCTTCAAAGTTAGATGATTTGTTCTAGTTGCTCTTCTTTTTTTAAAATGTTTTTTAATTCTAAACATATTCAAGTGTGGTCTAGTTTTGAAAATCTCGTCATAAGAAACGCAGTGATGCAATCGGAATTTGATTTGGATACTCAATTTATAATATATATACTAATTTTTTTTAAAAAAAAATCTCCCGGTGGGGCCACACATGTGAAAGCAGCTGGTGGTATGCGTCGACGGGGGACTGCCGCATATGCGCAGTGATCCTCTCCCCTGACCCTGCCCATGATCCGCCAATAGCTGCTGCCTTGTCTTCGCGTGCGCCTTGTGCTCACAAGGCCAACAACATGCAGAGAAGTACATGCCGTTTTTTTCATGGTTGGTGTCTTGTTGGTGAACGTTTGGAACATCGTCATGGTCATCGGCGAGTTTGGTCATCTGTGGGCGACGATGATCATCGTCGATGATATCGCTGGCTCGCCGTTGGGCATCTGTATCACGGTGGCCGGCCGTTGCAGATGAAATTAAAAACTCGTGGTTTGCTTTGGGTTTGTCAGTGGGATCGACCTGGTCTGGCGCGTTGATTTGTCAAAGTATGGACTTTAACTTTTCTATCGTGTGGTGGACACTTGGTCAGCCAACCCTTCCTTGAGACCGTGACTACTACCAGTTTGGTAAGGTACTTAAGCACTTACAAATATATTTCTTGTCGGCAGAGAAAGAACAGAGGAAACAAGACAGAAACAATGAAGCAAGGACAAAAATATTGATCGGTTTCTGACAGTATATGCCTTTCACTTAAGCTTCAAACAAAGGTATTCGCCCATGAACAATGAGGCGCTAAAGTTTACGGCCAGCCTCATAACTACCAGATATACCTTAAAAGAGTACAGGACAGTACGCTCATTTACACAGCTACAACAAAACAAGGAAGTTCGCATACATCAACTACTATCTGTAACGAAATCTGTATCCTCTACTATTAGTATATAACATGCAAGAATGAAAGCACCAGGCTGCTCATCAGACATCACCACATTCTTTGAGATGGGAACTGGTAATCGAGAGGCATGGGTACCTGAACTGGCGTGCTTGTGACGCTGCCATCAAAGTCCATGTTCCTGGAGCTCATCTGGGGGCACCTGATCGGTTGCAGCTCTGACAGCGGTATGTTCCACCCATTACGCAGTGGAAGGCTGTTGTGAATCTGCCTGCCAAAATCCGGTAGATCCCACTGGTAAACCACATTTCCCATCTGTGTGTAAACCTGACGCCACTGACCGTATCTGCTAGCACCCATGCTTGCACTGTACGCGTCACTGAACCATGGTATACCATGTCTGTATCGCAAGTACCCATCCATTGGAACTTCCTGGCGCCACTGGCTGTACCTACTTGCAGTCATTCTCATACCGTAGGTGTCAACGAGTCCTGATACATCATGTCGATATTGCAAATACTGATCCATCAAATTTTCCTGATGCAACTGGCTGTATCTTCTTGCACTGTATATGTCATTGAATCCTAGTAGATCATCTCTGTATTGCAAGTATGGATCCACAGAAACTTCCTGAGATGGTTGAATGGATGGAAATTGGTGTGGATCCGTTGCAAACGGATTACAGGCAAATGATGAACCCTGGTCGGGGGGATGTTGGCCAGTGTACTGCTGACCACCTGGTAGATGACTGGGATTCAAGAAAAATGCTTCTGGGGTTTCTACGGTCAGCTGTTGTTCTGTCAGTACCAACTGCTGACTCAATGGTTGCAGAAGAGTTGCACGAAAATCTTTAAGTTTATTCTGGAAGGTACAGCCTACTTTGTCGTCCGTGCTAATCGGTAAACTATTCACTGCAGAAGGCGATAACATCAGGTATTCTGCATTTTCTCCATTCGGGTAGCCTAGATGAGAGACATCTTCAGATTGCTGAAAAAGGCAAGGCCATTCGAGTAATTGGTGTAAACAGGATGCACTAATGTGAATAATAAACCATATGCTTCAGTGTCCAAAATACCAAAAGAAAAATGCTACCAACTTTCTAGAGTTATTGTATTCCTCAGGTTACCTGTCTGAGTTCACATGATTCGTTACAGACTTCATCATTGCAAAGCTTGTATCCATCACGTTTCATCTACACAGAGGATGCAGAACTGATAAATAAAACTAAAATTTCAGCAAATGGGAATCACATTAATCATGATCACAAATGTTTGAGCCTCACAATGCCAAATATATAAAACACAACGGGCTAACTTTCTCTACGGTACAACAGTGATTGATTTAGAAAATACTTACCAGTGAAATAAATTGATCCACAAACTTTTCTGCATAACACTGCATAACATCTCACTGATAAGACAGAAATAAAGAGATTATACAACCTTATGATACAGCCTAATTAAGTAGTACTCACAGAAGTTGGAAGAGTAGCAATGTGTATTTGTTCATCTCCATAGATGGCTCCCACAGTTATTTGATCATCCAGTGCTTCGGTCTCAACCAGGCAAAGTGTATACTGAGATTCATCAGCCAAACCTGCTGTGCATGATGACATTTAGGAAAGAAATGGGATTTAAAGCAAAACATGATTCTACAAGAGAAAAAACACAACATTACAGGAGGAATACTGTGAAGGGTGGAAAGTAAGTCTTCTAATCTTCCAGGCGCTCGTAGTTCCACTGTACACGTTGTGTGTCACAGTTTCATCCCTCGTAGATGGAATTTCCTTAACATTTTCTGGTTGAAAGAATTCACATGGTGGTAATAACCAGGAAGATTCAAGAACATCACTTTTAGAAGCCTTTTCATTTAGTCCATGCCTGCAGAAAAAGAATGAATTTGAGCATACTATCGTATTTAATGCATCAATTTTCTAATGAAATAATGATATCAGATAAAAAAAAGTTGTACTATGTACAAAGCAATACCTCTGGGTAGTCAGGATGACCTCAGATAGAATCTTTTCAATATCAGGTTCACTGTTAACAGCACCAGCAATAGCTGGCTCCTCTAAGCTTCTGTTCTCACAGTGTGGCTCGATGTCAACATCAAATTTCTGCTGCCTTTCCCCATTCAAGTTGATTTCTTGGTTCATGGAAATGGTAGAAATTCCTGTGACCTTTCTATTCAAAGCAGTATGTTGGGGTTCTGTCGCAGCCTCATCCTCATCAGGTTCACAAGCTGCCTTCCTTGAATTTGCACTGAACGAGGTTGCAGGGGGTCTTCTGCTACCTTTAGGGTCTGCCATGTCAGTATTTTTGAGGTCTACAACTGGGGCCTCGTGACGCTCATTCAACACAATATGTAATGATTTACCCTTTTCAGGCATTTTCTCAACACATTGACTACTTGTGTCCAAGGAGGTACATGGATGACAACTTGAATGCACTGACAAGGGCACCTTTTCCTGGACTTTCATGTCCTTATTTCCTATTATCTGACCTACCTTAACCTCAACTTGTGGTCCCGATGCCAAATGAAACCCTTCCTTATTTGAAGATCCTGTTGACTTTTGTCCCTTGGAATTTTCAGGACTCAACTTTGCACTTCTGTTTGGATTGTGGCTTTTTGATCCACGCCTTTCATTCAGCAATTTTAAAGACTTCTTTCTGTTCTGTGGAACTGCTGTCACCCTTTGTGTTTCTCTATTTTTATAATCAACCTGTGAAACTGTTACCTTTGCCCGCTCCTCATTACTCTGAAGCAAATGATCAGGAGTGGGAGCATGTTTTCTGTCACATAAGGCAGAGCTATTTGTAAGGGTAGAAGATGGAGTAGTACTACCAGGATCAGATTCTACAATTGATTTGACTTTATTAACATGGATAGAGGATGTATTATTTAACAACGAGCTGTTAAATATCGCACTTGGCATGCCTTCTAGAGCTGCATTCTCACCGCATACAGCTACAGCTTTGCAAACATTGAAGGGCTTGCAGCTTTCAGGAGCATTGGCAGAAATATGGATAAGAGAAGTATCTTCAATTTGCTGTCTTCCCTTAGCTACAGCTGGCTCCTCAAAGCTTCTATTCTTGCAGGGCGTGCTCATATGGGCATCAACATTATGCTGCCTTTCCCCTTTCAATTTAATTTCTTGGTTCAAGGAGGTGACAGAAATTTTGGAGGCCTTTCTCTTTGAAGCAGTACCTTGGGATTTTGTAACAGCCATATCCTCAAGTGGTTCACAAGCAGCCTTTCTTGAACATCCACTGAATGAGGCTATAAAGGGTGTTCCACTGTCATTGACATTCACCGTATAAGAATTATTTCGGTCTACAATTAGGGCCGCATGGCGCTCTTTTGACCAAATATGCAATGATTTAACCATCTCAGGGACCCTCTCAATACCTGGATTAGCTGTGTTCAAGGATGTACATGGATCCCTTGGAGGCATTGACAAGGGCACCTGTTTTTGCACTTCCATGTCCTCGTTGCCTATTTTCTGACCTACCTTAGCCTCAACTTTCAGTCTTTTTTGAGATCCCAGATCAAGCTCTGTCTTATTTGGAGAACATTTTGACTTATGATGGCCTTTGGAATTCTGAGAAGTCGACCTTCCATTTTTGTTTGGAGGGCTGCATTTTTTCAATTCATGCTTCTCGTGAAGAAGATTTGAGAGCTTCTTTGTCTTTCGTGGAAGAACTTTCACCCGTTGTGTCTGTCCAGTTATACGACCAACCTGTAAAATTTGTACCTGTGCCCTCTGTTCATTATTCTGAAATAAATGATCTGTATCTGATGCACATTGCATTCCGTCGCACGAGGCAGAACTGTTTGAAAGGGTAGAAGAAGATTGAATGGTATTGTTTGTATCAGACTTTGCAGCTGATCTGGCATTGTTACCATAGATAGCAGATGGACAGTTAACTGACAAGCTGTTCAACAATCCACTTGGTATGCCCTCTAGAGATGCATTCTCGAATTCCTTGGTCTTGCAATTTTCAGGAGGATTGGTACACATGATGAGAACTGAGGTATCTTTATTGTGCTGTCTTCGCTTATTTAGACCCAGATCAATCTATTTTGCATAGTGTTTGGTACAAAATTACAAGAGCAAATTACTTTATGAGCTGAACAAAAGATTGAATTAGAATCCACAAACTGGAAAGATAGGGTACCTTCTTAGCACTTGAATTGCAAAGCATTTCAAGGCAAGGTGTGGGGTCCAAATTAAGTCTGGGTTGCAAGGCATTGAGGATGATGCACTCTGCGGTCTGAAATATGAAAGACCAAAATAAACCAGGCAGGCTATTGAAAGTAATAATGACATAAAACTTAGTTATCACAGGTTTAGAGAAGTGCTCACCAATTGATCGTGATATGTCCATGAAGCATCTGCAATGGAAGACAGATCTTTCACAACACACTCAGTGCCCAACCTAAGATGGACTCTATTCACTCTTGGGAAGTCATCTCCTGAATAATCATCACCATTAGAGAAAACAGCGCGGTAGTCCCTCACCTAGTTATTGGACAGTGTAAAGAGACCACATCTCAGTATAAATACAAATATGCTAATTGCTAAAGTTGCAAAACAAGGGTACCATTTTAGCTAACCTCACACACAATAGATCCATTTTGGAATTTGCAAGGGATGCCGTGTAAGATGTCTTGAGGAAAGCAGCCATGCTCGATATCCTGCAAGCATAAATTACAATCAAATAATGGATTGTTAAACAGACATGTATGCACAAGCAGCTCCAACAGAAACAACTAAATAATCAGGCGACTGAATTTAAACATTTGTACTAGCTGGTAAGAATGTGAAATGGCAGGCTACTGGGTTCAAGAAAAGAACACCAACAGACCATGATAAAAGCCATAATGGTTCTGATAACATTGTCGTTGTTGGAATATACTCTTAATAATAATGCACCAGACACAACAGCTAGAATAAACACCAAAACTTACAGAAATCAAAGCCCTCGAAGCCTTGCTGTATGGCCGCTTCTTTGGATCATCACCAATCAGATACGAAAGCATTCCCTGTACAGATAAAGCAACAGTTGCAATTTTAAACTGCAAGTAGCAAACAGGCATTTGCAATTCACATACAGACCTTGCCCGGTTCTCCGACTGAATACCCATCCGGGAACAGGTTCAGTGCAAAGGACGGCTCAAGATCTACAGCAAGAGAGTGTTTGCACAAAAGGTTCCAATACGAAGGGAACAGTTAAAAAACATTTCATCACGAAATTGGACAGGAAAAGGCGGATTACTACTGGGAATTCGATTGTGGTCTCACCTGATTCAACAGGAACAGTTTCATTTCTGTCAGGTAATTCCGATCGCGCACCGATTCTAACATCAAGCCTCGAAACAGCGGCCTACACGAACCAGGAAAAAAAACGCAATTAAACCATTCATCAGTATGACGCATAGGAGGGTATCGATTAGGACGAAAACTCTATCGACAAGACGACCATCATCGACGACGACGATGGCGATGGTGGGGGAGGATGAGGTGAGAGAGCTCACTTCGCACGGCGGATGAGGAGGTGGGGGCGGCACCGGCACGTCCAGGGATGCCGCGGCGGGAGGACGCGAATCGTCGGCCGCGTGGGCGGAGGCAGACGGCGGCAGCGGCGGCGGCGGCAGCGGATGGATGCGGCGCCCGCGGCGGGAGAGCCTGAAGGAGACGACCATCGCGCACGCCGCCGCGGCGGTCGGGGGTAGGGTTTTGCTTCTTGCGTTGGTTGGGTTTACGGCCGAGAGACAGAGAGATGACGCGCCGAGAACAGGCCACTGTGAGGGGTGGGCAGGGCACTGGGCTTGCGCAATGAAAGCAAAGAAATTTCTAGTGGCAACGATACATAGGCCGTGTTTAGTTCCGCGGTGAAAAGATTTTGGAAGGAAATCTTTTCACATTTGAAGTATTAAAAATAGACTAATTAAAAAACTAATTGCAGATTACGTTTGGAATTCGCGAGACGAACCTAATGAACCTAATTAATCTGTCATTAGCACATGTTTACTGTAGCATTACTGTAGCAATTTAGTGTCTAATCACGTCCTAATTAGACTCATTGGATTCGTCTCGCAAATTCCAGTCCATCTATATAATGCGATTTGTTTTTTACCTACATTTAGTACGCCATACATGTGTCTAAACATTCATTTTGGATTTTGGAACTAAACAACGCCATAGCATTGCATTGGTGATTGGTCCTCACATCCAACATTAATTTCGTCTTATCGTAGTGTAGACATAGATGCTCGATAAATACGCACATTTCATATTGCATATGAGTTGCATAAGCACTGAGCGGTACATTTCTTATTTTAGTAGGGATCTATTTTGGTACCCTTTTCTAGGTATCTTTTTGTCTCGGCCGTTGATTTCAGCCTAATGGATGATCCTTATTAAGTATTTTAAAATTTCCCATTGCATAATGCATATATGTACACTTTACTCCTATCAAGCATAGATCTTTGGAAATAGTGTGTCGAAATATTTGTTGCCGTTGATTTTTCATCACGAGGTTTATTCAAAAAATTATACAATTATCATCTATTATGTTTGTGACTTTATTAGCAAAGTACTCCCTCTATTTTTATTTACATGTCATATTACTTTGTCCTAATTCAAACTTGTCTAATTTTGACCAAGTTTAGAGAAAAATACAACAATATCTACATATCGAACATACACTATCAAAATATACTTCCTGGTAAATTCGTGATGGGAACTAGGGTGCCCGATCTTCCGTCAGGGAAAGGATAACTCGTTTTGGGCGGAGCCCGACACACCGATCCGGCTTCAAGTCAGCAAACTCGAACCCTGCAATCTTAGCACCATGACTCCTCTGGTTATCAACCGTAGTCACAATCCGGTTGACCTCGCCAAGAAGGCTAGTCCCTGCCTGCGAAACGAAGAACACAAGCAAGAACTCGAAAGAACGCAGCACTCAATAATGGTGACAACTGCAGATGAATGATTAAGCACACGAGTTGGGATTTCACAAACCGATGAACGGCGACACTGTCTTCAACAGAATAATCTAAGCAAAACCCGAGTCTAAGCGACGGCGGCTGCTGAGTTTATTAGCCTAGGGACGTCCTAGGATTGAGGGCGCACCAGGTGGGGCGTCCTCAACTTGGGCCAAAGGCCCGACACGATACAAAGCCTAAAAAGGCCCAAAACAGGTGACGCAGCACCTTGTAGTGGTCACACAGCGTGATCCACGAACGTTCTACAGCTAGGAACAGAACCAAAATGACGGCGGCGTCGTCCCCTTTCCAATGCATTGCTTATACGCCTCGTTTCGATGTCGTATGAGGGAGATATCGCCGAAACCGTGCAGTGGTATCGGCTGAATCCGAACTCCACGTGGCGGCTGAGTTGGAGACGAGTTGTAACTTGGGGAAGACTGTAGCATGTACGTGTTCAGCATGACGATGTCCTCATCATCCTCCCCTTCTTGAATTGAAGTTGTCCTCGACGCCGGTCCATCATCATCAAGCTCCTGCAAAAGGTTAGTGACAACAGGATGCGATGCACAAGACAAATGATCACTGGAAACAGAAAAGATATCTCGACAAAGCATAGTATAACAAGGTGCATCAGGATTATCACATAACGCAGCAGTAGCAGATGTAGTAGCAATAAAAGCACCTCCTTTTAACTTAATCCCTTTATGTGTATTATCATTAGAGGCATTGCTAGCACTCTCTTTCTTAGTATTTTCAGCAATCTCTTTAAAATGGTTCTTAATTTCAGCAGGAGATAAAAGAAGCAACGTAATTTTCTTGTTCTTATGCATGAAAGAGTATGTATTAGTTCTACCATGATGTGAAGCATCATTATCAAATTCTCATGGTCGGCCTAACAAAAGAGATGATGCATTCATAGGTACAACATCAAAATCAGCATAGTTATGATAAGAACCAACAGAAAAATGTATACGTGCTGATTTAGTTACCTTAGCCTTACCACTACTGTTGAACCATTCAAGATGGTAAGGATCTGAAATAGAACGAGTGGGCAAGCCAAGCTTCTCAACCAAATCTGAACTCACCAAATTATTGCAACTCCCGCTATCAATGATGGTAAGAACACGACAATTCTGAACAATGAGATACATGTGAAATAAATTTTTGCGCTGAATCTTCTCTTCTTCCTCTTGTTCCTCTCTACAGCTCAACGCACGCTGCACCATGAGACTAGAAAAACCCATCGATGCAGCCAAGTAATTAATGGCCTCACCCTTTTCTTCCTCCGAATCATCTTCAACATCACTAGCACTTACATATCCACCGTCAAGCGTAGCGATGAAAGCACGAGTACTTGGGCAGTCCTTGACGACATGTCCCATACCCTTGCAGCGGTGGCACACAATGTTTGCAGATTTACTTGAAGAGCTCTTGGTCGGAGTAGATGGTGTCTTGTTCTGCACATGAGACACATTGGTTACCTCAGAAACAGGACGCAGGGCTGGTGGTGACGATCGTGTACTCGCTGGTGGTGTGGAAGGAGAGACACCCGGCAATCTAGCTGCTGGTGGTGTAAAAGTTTTTGGCATGTAGCTGCTATAGGTGCTCTTACTTCGACCCTGCAATTCTTTTTCTGCAAGCATAGCAAGCTGGAACAACTGGTTGGTGGTAGTAAATGGTTTATAGTCAACAATATCCTGAATGTCACGTCTCAAACCACCATAAAAACGACACACTTTATCCTCAGGATCCTCTACTACCCCACAACGAATCATGCCCTTTTGAAGCTCTATATAATATTCCTGAACCGATAAATCACCCTGCTCTAAACGTTGTAATTTCAAACGTAAATCACGCTTATAAGAGGCAGGAACAAAGCGATCACGCATAGCTATCTTAAGCTCATCCCACGAATCAGGTTGCATGTTTAAAGTACCACACTCTTGCCACCAGATAATAGCAAAATCTTTAAATTCACTAGTGCCTTGTCTAACTTTATCTTGATCAGGAACAAGATGGGAAGCAAATTTTTGATCTACTGTCATCTCCCAATCAAGGTATTCTTCAGCATCATATCTCCCATAAAAAGATGGTATGGTAAACTTAACTTTAGCATAAGGATCATCATGAGCACGAGTGCGGTTACCTCCCATACCTTTCTTGTTGCGTGCTAGAACGCGACGGGCACGATTGTCGCTTGTCATCCTAGGCGTCTATCTTACCATCAGGACCATAGACAATGTCCTCAGGGTGATCAGTATCATCATCGAATGTCTCCTCGTTAGCACCATGGACCTCAAGTTGTTGCACCCTTGTGGTCAAAGTGGAGACTCGTCTGTTCACGTCCTCAAGTGTATGATTGCCGCTTTGGACCTCCTTTGTGAGCTTGTTAATCTCCTTCATGAAGAACTCCTTCAGGTCGTTGATGTTCTCCTGAAACTCACTTTTCAAAACAGGCACGTCGTCTGGCATGGTTAGTCAGTAAGAAAGACCCTACGAGCTAGTTGGTTTGTCTGGTGGAATCACACCCTCACACACGTCTTACCAAGTTCTTACCAGGTTCTTACCAATGCAAGCAATGGATGGTACAACCGGTGGATGGGTCGTGATACCTGTGAGGAAGTGGCTCCAAGATTGCAAGGTCCTTCACTGTACTGACTGAAGAGTGTATGTGGAGCTGTAGGAGAGGCACAATATATATGTATGTGGAACAAAATCAAATGCAGATTAGCCAAGTTCAATAAGTATCCAAAGTACAAGTCACAATTGCTGGCTAAGACGTGTCCTAGACGTAGCACAACAAGTTGGAACAAAAGATGATGGATAAAGCTCACAGAACAGGCAAACAGCACTCGATGCACTTGTTTTTAATCTTTTTCAGCCTTTTTCCTCTCTTTTAGGGGGTGACTAGTAGAAATCACAACTTTTCTTTTTTTGAACTATTTTTTTTATATTTTTCTCTGAACACTTATCACCAAATATGGAAGCACAAAAATTGAGAGCTCAAACTGAGATCAGATGTGGTCTACAGAAAATCAAACACGTCTGCCGAAAAGCGTGCAAGACAGTAAACCAAATTTTTAATTATGTTCCCGATTTTTTTGATTTTTTTGACAACTCACACCGACCGTAGGTGGGTGTGGGTTGGCCCGTAATGGAGTCACGAAGCCGCTGTAAAAATTTGAGCCAAAGCGGAGCACCGAGCGAAAAGTTATGCCCGTTTTACTGAAGGTACCTCAAGTTATGGTTTTGAAGAGGCACAAATCGGCAGATAGCACGGCGGCGGCTAGGGCAAGACTTCCCTGGTATATGCAGCGATAGGATGCGCAAGATGAACACAAGAGGGGCTGCGATGCAAGGCGAAGAACACAAGGCGGCTCGCAACCTATCTAGGGCTTGCACGGCGAGAGTTCACGCAAGGCGGCTAGCGGGGGCAAGTCGAGTAGTGTGATGGCACGACTTGTGATCTGGTAATGGTGGATGGGATAGCGGCAGAAACAAAACACTGGCAACGGGCGATTGAACTACGACGATGAACACAACCTAAACCAGCAACAAGACTTGACCACGGACACAAACTCAACAAAACAAATCTGGAAACGAAATTGCAAAGGCTAACGAAGGGTTGTAGGACAGCGGAATTTTTTTTTGGCTATTTTCTGAAGTTATAGGACGATGGCAAAAACTAAACTAGGGTAAGCCTGATGATAATACCTGAGTCTCTGATTACCACTTGATGGGAACTAGGGTGCCCGATCTTCCGTCAGGGAAAGGATAACTCGTTTTGGGCGGAGCCCGACACACCGATCCGGCTTCAAGTCAGCAAGCTCGAACCCTGCAATCTTAGCACCACGACTCCTCTGGTTATCAACCGTAGTCACAATCCGGTTGACCTCGCCAAGAAGGCTAATCCCTGCCTGCGAAACGAAGAACACAAGCAAGAACTCGAAATAACGCAGCACTCAATAATGGTGACAACTGCAGATGAATGATTAAGCACACGAGTTGGGGTTTCACAAACCAATGAACGGCGACACTGTCTTCAACAGAATAATCTAAGCAAAACCCGAGTCTAAGCGGAGGCAGCTGCTGAGTTTATTAGCCTAGGGACGTCCTAGGGTTGAGGGCGCACCAGGTGGGGAGCCCTCAACTTGGGCCAAAGGCCCTACACGATACAAAGCATGAAAAGGCCCAAAACAGGTGACGCAGCACCTTGTCGTGGTCACACAGCGTGATCCACGAACGTTCTACAGCTAGGAACAGAACCAAAATGACGGCGTCGTCGTCCCCTTTCCAACGCATGCTTATACGCCTCGTTTCGATGTCGTATGAGGGAGATATCGCCGAAACCGTGCAGTGGTATCGGCTGAATCCGAACTCCACGTGGCGGCTGAGTTGGAGACGAGTTGTCACTTGAGGAAGACTGTAGCATGTACGTGTTCAGCAT
This sequence comes from Urochloa ruziziensis, assembly GCA_015476505.1. NCBI lineage: Eukaryota > Viridiplantae > Streptophyta > Magnoliopsida > Poales > Poaceae > Urochloa > Urochloa ruziziensis. The sequence continues at coordinate 25,342,036 of CM027122.1, read as the reverse complement.
GGCGATGTCCTCATCAATTCGATGAAGCAAATTTGGTATAGTCGATGTTTTCATATTTTATAAATAAAGTTGGTCAAAGTTGCAAACATTTTGACTTAGTACAAACCAAACGTGACTTGAAAATAAAAACAGAGGGAATATTTTGAGTTTGGCTTATCTTTATCTATATTTGAAACAAATTAGTACAAACAAAACAGATATATTTGCTAGTAAGTAAATAAAAAATATTAAATATCTCTCAGTCCCTTCGGTAAATCTATATAACTTATATAGATGCACCCACTAAAAGTTATAAACTTTATTTCTCTCAACATACGAGCTATCCTACCATATAAGAACCACTACATCAGACGCCACCACACCATCTACTAGAACCATCTATTTATATCTTACATCGATTTTCTGTAATTAATAGCATCCATGCACGTAACTTATTAGTCTTTGCGAATACCACGCTACAAAATTTTCATAGTAAAAATACAAGGATGAATCATTTAAGAGTCGTTCTCTCTCGACAAAATGAACATGTTTTCATATATAATGTCATTTGCAACCATACAACCATTTTAGATTTCTACTTTTAAATTTTAACTTAAAATTTTGTTTAAAAAATTTTCACAGCAACACCACGTGGGATCACCTAGTTATCGCTACTTCCTCCTCCCGCCACCAAAAGGATTTGACTTTTTTTTTGGTCGTGGTGTGGAACTTGTCAGGTGAACTTGAACCATAGACCATGCGGTACTATTGTTAACTTTATGTGAAATACCGGCTTAAGGCTTTGCATTTCCCTAGGGCTTTAGAGCAAATCCAGCCCAATGACTAAATATGAGCCCCTATTTTGTATTTTTAGTGGGTCGATAAAAGTTTGGGGCTTGAAATTTTCTCCATACTCCAGCCTATTTAGAGGGCCTCCATTTGTAGGGGCTCTAGACCAAATTTTAGAGGCCTTCACAAAATGATAGCCCGTTTGGAGGCCCGGCTGGAGTGGTTTTTTCCATTTGAGGAACTAAAACAAAGATAGAGGCCCATTTGAAGACTGGGCTGAAGTACCTCTTAGAGCCTGCTTCGGATAAGTGTAACATAAGGCCTATTGGACTCAATTACAGCATGTTTCTTTTAAGTTCTAATCATTTTCTTTATTAAAAAGATCCTAATATTTTTTATATATTCTTTCTAGTGACCTCAGTTAGTTGTTGACTCTTTTTTTATACTAGTACATTCTAGGCTTCAAATTTTGTCTCCAAATACAAGACGTTGTAGGAGTTTTTGGCAAGTATTCAATAAACTCAATTAAAAACTTGCCAAATATTTCTCATGTTAACTAGAAAACTTGCCTTGTATTACCATTTGTTAATGGTATATGAGACATTTGCTCACCTCCTTAATTTGTTCTAAAATTTTAGGATGCCTTATATTTCAAGACGGAGGAAGTAGGCACATTATAAAAATGTAATGCAAAAAGATAATTAGACAACTATAATTGAGAGTTTAACTTCTAAAAAAGTTTCACTACTAAAGATATAATTAAATAATATTATAAAGCATATGAGAGACAATAAAATAACAGATGTATTTGAATTTATAAGAGAATCAAGAAGAAAATGACTTGCCATTCAGGGATTAATATTGGATGTGATCTCGATATGATCTCTTTGCCTTTTACGAGCATCACTGGGACGAGGATTGGATTTGTCATTAATATCTACCAGGAGAACACAATTATTCACGTATGCAACTGCCCCTTACTCATCACAATGGACCCACCAGAAGCTTGCCGGATGGAGTGCCAGCGATGATGTTTGCGGACGGAGCTTGCTAGACAGAGCGCGAGGGGGCCTCGCCAACGGCGGTAATCGCGAAATCCGAGCTCAATGATGCCTTTCTGCCGAGACTAGATAGGCTTTTCCGTCAAGGCAAACGAAGCTGCTGCTGATGCTAGCGTCGAGCTCCAACACCGATCGCAAACAATGTCGTCACCATTGTCATCATGCCACCGCCATCTTCAACGAAAACCACCACCGACCCCCGATCCCGTCAAGACAGACCGAGATGCCCCTAATCATGGCGCGCGTCAACTCACTTGTAGAAGTTGTAGGAACGGATCCCCACCGAAGTCGTTGCCGTCGAACTCGGCGAGATCGCTGAAGTCGTCGCGGGAATCATGGAACTTGTACAATCGTACACGGCCGGCTCCTCCTCGGCGGCGGAGGTCACGTTGCACACCTTGTAGGCTAAGGTCACGTTGCACACTTTTCTTCCGGTTGGATGCATGTGCGGTCGCTGGATCGGTTGCGGCCATGGGAAGAGCGAAACTCATGGTGCTCACGTCGTCGTCTACTTTTTATATGGAACACCATTAATTCCAAATGAGGATGAAACTTTTGTAATATTGCTTAAATAAAATTAGAGGTTTTTCAAGCCTACTCAACATACGAAGGCCTTGCATGCCACATGCACATGTTTTAAAATTTATTAAATAAAAATTTTGATCTATGTAAACTTACAATAGCACGGTAGAGGATATTTAAGAAGCTAATATATTCTTTTTGAAACGGCATGATTTATCTCAACATATATAAATCTTCTTTATTTCTTTTAAATTAGAGATGTAATCAGAATTGACTGTTTAGATTAATCTACAGCGTTCGATCATCATAAAATCTGACGGCGTAGGAGGCGTAGGAGGTGTAAGAGTATGATTTGTATCGCCGTCAAATTTTTTGCTCTTTATAGTATAGATTTATAGCATATATAGATTAGTATACTTCGAATTGATTTGCGGTCCGACGAGTCCAAATATGAGACAACTTTTGTTGGGCAGAGTTTGTTTGCTGTCCACGGCGGGGCCATGTTGTAATGTAGTGAGCGTGTTTGGAAGAGCTCCGCTTCAACTCCAGTAACTCCGCTCCACAAACTCCTTGTCAAACGCGTTCAGCTCTCGGAACTCCAGATGTGAAAACTAAAAAAAAAATATAAAGTTGCGGTCAACTCCATGTTTTTCTTGGAGCACCTAAAGGGGTGCTCAAAAAACAACAGTTACCGACCTTCTCATGGAGTACCCACCATTGTCACCCATTACACAACTTATCGCTTCAGAAAGAAAAAAAAAAGAGCGATCCTCTCTCGCGTCGCCCCCTACCACTATGTAAGAAAGCTTCAAAGGAGACACCACTATAGGAGACGCGGATTTAACCAGCGTCTCCTTTCATGTAAAGGAGACGCGGGTTGTTTAGCCGCGTCTCCCCTATATCGAGGCTGGCAACCCGTGTCTCCTGTATGCCTATATAGGAGACGCGGGTTGTGAAGCAGCGTCTCCCGTAATATTGGGGACGCGGGTTAGCAGTTCCGCGTCTCCTATCTGTGTTACCTGGGGAGACGCAGTTTACTAAACCCGCGTCTCCTTTAAAAAAGCGCGTCTCCAATGGTTCTAAATACAGGAGACGCGTATTACTGAGCCGCGTCTCCTATATGGAGCCCGTTACTGGAGACACGTTTTGTCTCCCGCGTCTTCTTTGTGTTTAGAGGTAGGAGATGCTGCTTGTATACCCGCGTCTCCCATAGCTTGTTAGCCAATGACCCAGCGCCAAGTTTCGTCGAGAAACAACATCCTCTGCTACGTAGCTCCACACGCGCGCGGCGGCCTGCGGCACAGCGACGGCTCCACATGCGCGCGGCCGCTCCTAGCTCGCCGTGCCGCAGCCGCGGGCCCACCTACCTCTCGCTCTCGCGCCTAGCTAGACCCGCTCGCCGCCGCTTCCTCCTCGCACCGCCGCCGCCCCGCCGCTTCCTCCTCGCGCCACCGCCGCCCTGCTCCTCCTCCTCGCGCCGGCGGCCCATCACCTACCTCATCTGCGCTGCCCGACGTCGCGTGCTCTTGGTCGTGGCCGTCCTCCTCATCAGCGCAGCCGCGTCCTCGCGCGTGTCGAGCTCCAGGCTGTGCGTGGCCGTCCTCCCTGCTCTCCGGTACACTGCCGCCCACGCCACCCTCTCGAGAGCTCCAGCTCCACCGTTGCGCAGGCGGGCGTCGATCGATCTCTACCTGCCACACGTAGCTCCAGCGTACGCCATCGAGATCCAGCCGGGCGGCCCTCTTCCCCCTTGAAGGTGAATTTGCATTTGCAGATTGCGTGTGTGCTGCTCTAGAACAAGATGATGAAATTTTTGCATTTGCAGCTCTAGAACAAGATGCTCATCTAGAACAAGATTTGCATTTGCAGCTCTAGAACAAGATGCACCATTTGCATTTGCAGCTCTAGAACAAGATGATGAAGTTTTTGAGCTTGTTTAATTTGTATCATATATGGTTGAATTCATATGCTTTTATGCTTTTGCATTATTGCGTGTGTGCTGAAATCCCTTTATGTGTATGTGTAGAGGCAAATTGATGAACCCCGGTGGCCTACCACTTGCTTGAGCTTAGTACCATACTCTTGGACGCCGTTCTCCGCTCATATAAGAAGGTGAGGCTTTTATGTCCTTAATTGAGGTCCAAATCTATGTTGTAGGTCCATCTATGTTTTAGGTCCATTTATTCGTGTTCGAGGTCCAAATCTATGTTTTAGGTCCATTTATTCAGGTCCATATCGCGATATTGATAATTTTCATTGCTTTAACAATGCAGATGGCGGACCGAGGATGGATGTATCTTCGGAATCGTAATTGTGAAGAGTACTTGAGTGGTGTGAAGTCATTCATTGACGCAGCAGAGGCGGACAAGTCAAATCGGCACATATCGGCCATCTGTTGCCCGTGCATTGATTGTGAGAATGTGAGAATGTTCCCAAGTTCTCTGCATGTCCACGCTCATCTGATTATTCAGGGTTTCATGGATGACTACTTATGCTGGAACAAGCATGGAGAGGGGGGTGCTAATGTTCGAGACCTGCGGGACCAGGAAGCCACTTGTAGTACCGGTGAAGGAATCTCTATGTGGGCCCCGCCACCCGGCGGGCCCACCTAGCATGAAATAATGTCATTTCCTGGTAAAGGAAAACATTAATTGCATAAGAGTTGGCAACGGCTAATCAGAATTGAAAAGTAAAGATCGGAACTAGGACCTGATCAAGACGACTTGCAGGGCCGGTGCAGGGAGGGAAACCTTCCGATGGAGCTGCAAGATTTTACGAGCAAGTCTGAGTACCACCGCACTCAGCAAGTACATAACAATCGAAGGTATGAACATGCATTATTAGTTGACAAGTGATTAGTAAATCAGTGTTGGGTCCTGGAGGGGCAAGAACCTCCCTACCAGTCCCCCTGGTGATTCTGGCCCGGATCCTTCTGTCGATCCCGCAATCACCTTCATCTCATTATCAATATTCCTATGGGTTATTCTTGGCTAATCTGTGGGAGCTTTAACCAGACGGGCTCATAACCGAGAGCCACGGCTATCGATAGATTGGGTAACTCTGCAGAGGTTTGTACTCTTGAAACTATACGGTCAGGTGACCCTTCCGTGGCCAACGGTAGGGCCACCCTACGGGACTCGTATCCACTGGCGTCCATCTCTGGACAGCTTCCATCTGGGTCTACCCACGGATGCTACTGGGGTCTAAACAGGGATCGCATAAACGTCCACACAAGGACATCAACCCGGGTATGGATGCATCATATAAGTTAGGGCATGCATCGCCCGTGGGCCCTACCAGCCCTGTCACCTGCGACCCGTGCCGACCAGTCTCAGCCCTCTGTCTGGGACTGTCTCCAACATTTCCGTTGCCCACCGTGGCCCCTGGGGTAGCTTTGCCAGAGGTAGCTGGTGGAGTGTGAGTCGAGGCCTCTCATTACAGGGCATTCCCGAAGGCTATGTCCTTTTTGGCCCGTATAGCCGTACATGGCGTTGGAAAGACTTTCCCAAGAACCGGTCCTTAAGCGACCAAGGTAGGCCTCTGGACAGGAGCTCCTCCGAGACTATCCACCCTACCTCGCATCTTCTGCCCCCTGGGTGCCTCTCGCGACCAGGGTTTCTGGCACTGGGTAGTGTCTTTGTAGTTGGGGGTATCTGAGTGGCTAACTTTCAATGCAACTACAGACATTTAGCTAAGAGGAGAGCATGTTAATGCAATTGATTATCATGAGCAAGGAAATTGCTAAGACTTGCCTGATACGGTGGTAGTCTCCGCCGGCTATAATCCTGAGGTTTCCTGGCGGAGTATCTACACAAATACAATTACATGACTAATCAATCATCACAGCGAATGAATTACTTGTGAGGGGAGGGCTGGAGAGAATGGCCATAGGAGTGGTTTCTAAATTAAGCATAGTTTCGGAGTGGATTGCCGAGGTTTCGCGGGGTGTCTCAGGGTCTTTGCGGGGTTTAGCGGGGTTTGGAAAACGTCAGTGGAAGGCAATAAATCATTTCTAAGTTTAGGAAGGGTTTCTAGGGAATCTAACCATATGAAAAACCTTAGAATATATTCTAATAATTTTAGGAATTTATTGGCTATTTATGGGGCTCTATTTTGAATTGGGCATAAACCGGGGTACACTAACGGAGTCTTTCTACAGGCTGAAAAAGAATCCTTCTAATTCTAAGCCCTAGAAATGGGTATAAATAATTTGGATGGTACTAAATATCTTATTATTTTCCCTAATATTTTTAGGTATTATCTGGGAATTTTTGGGAATTTCTAAGGTGGAGAAATAACTCTTTGGGTGCATTAAGCCGGGTGTACCTAGCATTTTTCCTAGAGTTGTGCGGCTGACGAGTGGGGTCGGCTGACGCCAGCACTGGCGCCAGCCCGCAGGTCACTGTGCTGTGGACCGGTGCCCGTGGGCGCGTGGACCACGCGGCCCGTGAGCCTGCGGTCCACTGGACCGAGTGCACGCAGAGCGGGGAGGTGGAGGTGGCGGCTGACACGGCTGTGTGGGGGGGCTGGCAGGCGGGCCCCACGCTGGCGTGGCTGCCACGCAGGCGCCAACGCGGCTGCCGTACTTCACGGCGGCGCGGAGGGGCTGCAGGGGAAGTTTGCCGGAGAGCTCGCCGCCGGCGGCGACAGGGCAACTCTCGTGGCGGTGAAGGCACCTACGGCCTCAGGGTAGCACGGTGGACACGGCGAGGATGATCTCGTCGAGGGTCGAGGGCTGAGGCGGCGGCGCGGGCTCACCGGAGCTCGAGCAGCGGCCGGTGGAGAGTGGAATTCCAGGGTTGGGGGTCTCTGAGCCGCTAAGGGTGGGTGGATTGCGTCTGCGGGGTATTGTGGAGCACGCTGGGGTGTAGAGGTGCTAGGGAGGGGCACCAAGGCCGACCGGCGGCTCGTCGGGGCACAGCAGCGCGTACGGCAACCGGCCGTGGCTCGGCTAGCATTGGGGGAGGGGAAAAGGAATGGGGAAAGGGCCGTGGTGGTGCTAGGGTGCTCACCGTGGTGTCGCAGAGGTGAGGAACGGCCGGAGCAGCGGCGGGGTCGACCGGCGGCGGTCTCCTGTCGCGGCGGAGCTCGGGCGGCGCTCTTCAAGGTGCAAGTGTCCTCTGGGGCACGTCGCCTCACGCCTCGGGCGTCAAGAGGTGCTCCGCACGGTGCTGCGGCGGCCGGAGGGAAGTCTGAGGGTTTGGCGACGGCGGTGGTGCCGGAGCAGCGCGGTGGCGCTCTCGCGTTCGCGGTGGCGGCAGAGGGGTTGGCGCGGTGTGGTGTGGTGTGGTGCTGTTGAACTCCATCCGGGGTGCGCGCGGGGCTATTTATAGCCCGGCGGTGCTCCCCGGGGGCTCACCGGGGCAGCGGGGCGGCGACACGCGGCGCGGCAAGCTCGCCGGCGTGTGACGCGTGCTGCCGCGGGCGTTCGTGCGGATGGCCGGGGAGGGGGTGTCGGCGCCGCACTTCATGTGCGGTGGCCTCGCGTGGTACTTACACGCGTCCCGCGCGCCTTTGTTTGGCTTATCTTGGCCGGAGGAGGGGGATCGAGCGGCAACGGCGGCGGTACGGCCGCTGCGAGATGGAGGAAGAGGGGGCTCCCGTGCCGGAGCGGGCCCTCTGACGCAAGCAGGGAGCGGCAGGGGTGGCGTGGCGTTGGTCTTGGGGCGCCACGCGGGCTGAGAGCAGTCGCGGTGGCGGGATGGGCGCGCGGCGGCGTCGGCGCCGGAGAAATGAGGGAGGGGGGAAGAACCGGAGAGGGAGAGGGAGGAAGACGACGGCGGTGTGGGCCGGGCCATATCGCGCAGAGATGAGCCGGAGAGAGAAGTTGAGGGGGCGTTTGCGAACTTCGCGGGGGAAGGTTGAAGGGGAGGTGGGAACCGGGCTGGGCCGCGCGGGAGTGGACCAAGGGAGGAGTTGAGGGGCCTAGGCTAGACTTTAGGAAGTCTGGGCCGCGGCTGGCCGGCCCACCAGCAAAATATTTCTTTTCTTATTTTTCTAAGGGGTTTTGAAAGGGTTTTTGAATTCAATTTTTTTGAATCAACTTCTTTTAATTTAAACCTAGGGCTTCCGATGCTATTTCAATCCTTATAAAGCACTCAAGTTATAGTACTTTATTTTATTTTTCTGTTATTATTTTATATTCTATTATTCCTAGAAATTTCTATTCTACCTTATAATAGTCCTTATAAATCTGATAATTAATCTTATAATTAATTAAATAATCCTTATTAATTTTGAGGGTGTCACAGATCTACCCCACTTAAAGAAATCTCGTCCCCGAGATTGGAGGATGGTTATTGGTTAGAGGTAGGGTTTTTGGGCGAGGTATTTTTAGGAAAATCACTTCTCATTTTTGTTTTGGTATGGTGATTCTTTTGGAAACTTTGAGAAGTGTTTCTGTAAGTGGTCGGCGGTTATTTTTCTTTGGATTGAGTTGGATAGGGTTTGGTGTGGGTTTAGGAAGTATTTTGGTGGGGGTAAGGGTGGTCAAAGGTTTTCTTTTGATCGGTTTTGGGGTTAAGTCTACCCCACTTAAGTGACTGGTATAGGGTGTATATTTTTGAAAGGTAAGTATGAATTGGAGAACAAGGGTTCTAATGTGCTTCGAGGGGTGGATTTATTTCTATGGGGTTGGTCCTTAGTTCAAGCACCAAACAACTTTTATTGAAGGAAATTTTTACACTTTGAGCAATTTCCTTCCACACAGGTTGCTATCCGACGGTATATACATCCGGGATATACCCAGGCCTATACATTATTCTAGCGCCCTTGAGTTCGTATTTTCTATTTACATTTTTACATATTATTTCGTATATTACCCTAGACGGAGTAAAAGATGTCTTCATCCGGCAACGGGTCCTCTTCCTCGGGAGTCTCGGCTCTTTCTCCCAAGTATTCTTCTTCAGCTGGGTCGCGGTAGATCTCTTGGATGATCCAGTCTTTTTTCGGATGAAGTCTTTGATCCTGGAATCATTCGAATGGCGAGGGTAGCAGCCATTTGTGCTTCCGTTGTCAGAGGCGGTGCAGGGTGAACCTCATCATCGCATGCTCCCAAGTCCAAGGTGGTGATAAGAATTTCGTAAGTGGTCGGCTTAATCTTCTTCCTAAACTTCATAGGCACTTGGTAGAGCATTTGCTCTATCTCTTGAAGTCTTCCGGTATCTGACTGTTGCCATCCCGTCTTCATTCTTCTTACTTTATCTTGGAGATATATCACCTTTTCGGTCAAGGTGGTGAGATGGATTTGGTTGTCTGCCAGATGGCTACGCTGGCGACCTAGGCGATATCTTAATTCCTTATTTCCTTTGGCTTGATTTCCGGTGTCGGTTTTGGTTAGAGATTCTACCTGGCTTTGCAGGGCACCAATTTGCTCATGGAAAGAGTTTTGTAGCTGCTTGTATTCCGTATGCAAAGCTTGTAATCTCTCCCTTAGACTGTCTCGCTCTTGCTGGTAGCAACGGCATCGTTCTCCCTGATGTTCCAGCATTCTCTCATAAGTCTCGGTTTGTCCTTTCAATACCATTTGCCTAAATTCTCCTTTTCCAATGTCTTCTCTTAGTTCCTTTAGAATCCTAGCACTAGTCTCAAGTTGCAGGTTATAACCTATTCGCTGTCCTTCTAGGGCCAGGATATGCTTGTGTTGGGCTATGACATATTGTCCTATGACTCTACAGCATGAGTCATCTTCATTGCCGGGCGCTTCCTCCATTTCTTCAGCTATCCGTGTTATGTTCTCAGGTCCTTGCCCCTGTAGCATTCTTGGCAGTAATCGGTATGGAGAATCTGCAAAGCGGTCAGGGTTTTCGGTGTGCAGTTGACATAGCATTTTCTGGGCGGCTAACTGTACGGCTAGATCAAGCGAGTTCTCCACTACCATTACATTGGTGGGGTGACGATCTGGATTTTCGGGTGCAGCCGGTACAGTAAGGGTAATCATGGCAGTTCCTTGTTCATGATTTAGCCCATACATACTTCCATAGAACTGGGTATGCTGTGAATCAAATCGAAGATCCTGAAGACATTGGCGCAGCAAGGCTGGGAATCCCTGGTGGTGGTCACCACAGAACCGAACCTCATTCCAGCGGTCCATCTTTCCTGCATAAACATTCCTTTATTCAAACAAGCTGTATGATTTGGAACATCCCTTACTACACAGGCTATTTTACAACTCTTATTCCCTGTACATGAGTACATATTCCCACTCGTTTCCTTTTCATTTTACTCTCTTAACTACCCTAGCGATCCACTCGCTTATACCGAGTATTACCCCCGAAGCTATGGGGAAGGCGATCCCAGGCGAGAAGGCCCCACATCTTCTTCTATCAGTCCATGTCGGTGGAGAACTTCCAGCATCTTGTCCCGTGGTCCCACTACTAGGTAGGTTTTTCCTAGATTTGGGTGAGGCTTAGAGGTAACTGCTTGGTCGGGTGTTTCGGGTTCGGGGGATCGGTTATCAGAATTTTCTCCTGCGGATTCAAAACGTAGTGGGGAATGAGCGGAGGGGATAGTTGAGGTAGAGTCTAATCCCGACACTTCCTCTTTCGTGGGTTCTTCCTCTGAAGATTCTTCTTCATCAATTATTTCTATTTCTTCTTCTTCGATCAGGTTTTGCTGGTTCTGAGCGTCATGCTGAGCTTGATTTAATGCTTCAGTAAGTGCTTCAATCTCCTCCTGTCGCTGAGCTAAAGTCTGGGTAAGATTATCAATGGTGAGTTGAAGCTCATCTATGGTAGAGGTCATATTCCTCATTGCGGTTTCGGTTTGATATTCCGATAGAGCAGCTTGATCTTTGGTCTTCATCAATCGGAATCGGGCACTTCTTTCTCGATGACGTGCCTCTTCTGCTTCTTGGCGATAGGTTTGGGCATCCATTTCTTTCTGAGTATGGAGATTATACAGGGAGACTGCGTATTGGGTGGTGGTGGCTAGAACGTGATGGAGTTCTGTGGGTTGGACAAGCTGCAGGTGTTCGATTCGTTGTAGCCAGCGATGATCTGTTAGGTCTAGCACTAGAAGGTATTTGGCTGGGGTATTTTCGATTTCAGTTACATGCCTAGAGAGGATTTTGGTGAGGGTTTGAAAGGCTATAATTTGGAGCGTATCTGAAAATTCGGTTCCCTCGGCATGTTCTACCCAAGGTACCCACTCTGGATATGCTTGTATGCCGGGCATTCGGATGTACATTTCACAACTTCTCACTCCATTCCTTTTAGTTTCTTTCCCTGAATACTCTGGGTATTGTCCGTATCCCAATCTCTGTAGAGTATCCCACAAAATTCGGGGGAATCCATGCTTCGTGATATAATGCCCGTGCGTCCAACCTTCTTCATCAACCCAGTTGTCCCAGCTGTCCCAGAGTTGATCCTCTGCCATCTACCTGTAGTGTAGAAAGGAAGGTTAGAGAGTTCCCTTCCTTTGCAGAGTAAGATAGAAGAGAGTCATATTCGGGTGAGAAAAAGATTAGTTCTACTTGTTCGAGTATTCTATCCCTCAGGGTGTTTAAAGTAGGAGTTAAAGATGTATTTTACGGCTTAACGGCTCTGATACCAACCCTGTGGGCCCCACCACCCGGCGGGCCCACCTAGCATGAAATAATGTCATTTCCTGGTAAAGGAAAACATTAATTGCATAAGAGTTGGCAACGGCTAATCAGAATTGAAAAGTAAAGATCGGAACTAGGACCTGATCAAGACGACTTGCAGGGCCAGTGAAGGGAGGGAAACCTTCCGATGGAGCTGCAAGATTTTACAAGCAAGTCTGAGTACCACTGCACTCAGCAAGTACATAACAATCGAAGGTATGAACATGCATTATTAGTTGACAAGTGATTAGTAAATCAGTGTTGGGTCCTGGAGGGGCAAGAACCTCCCTACCAGTCCCCCTGGTGATTCTGGCCCAGATCCTTCTGTCGATCCCGCAATCACCTTCATCTCATTATCAATATTCCTATGGGTTATTCTTGGCTAATCTGTGGGAGCTTTAACCGGACGGGCTCATAACCGAGAGCCACGGCTATCGATAGATTGGGTAACTCTGCAGAGGTTTGTACTCTTGAAACTATACGGTCAGGTGACCCTTCCGTGGCCAACGGTAGGGCCACCCTACGGGACTCGTATCCACTGGCGTCCATCTCTGGACAGCTTCCATCTGGGTCTACCCACGGATGCTACTGGGGTCTAAACAGGGATTGCATAAACGTCCACACAAGGACATCAACCCGGGTATGGATGCATCATATAAATTAGGGCATGCATCGCCCGTGGGCCCTACCAGCGCCGTGCCGACCCGTGCCGACCAGTCCCAGCCCTCTGTCAAGGGCTGTCTCCAGCATTTCCGTTGCCCACCGTGGCCCCTGGGGTAGCTTTGCCAGAGGTAGCTGGTGGAGTGTGAGTCGAGGCCTCACATTACAGGGCATTCCCGAAGGCTATGTCCTTTTTGGCCCGTATAGCCGTACATGGCGTTGGAAAGACTTTCCCAAGAACCGGTCCTTAAGCGACCAAGGTAGGCCTCTGGACAGGAGCTCCTCCGAGACTATCCACCCTATCTCGCATCTTCTGCCCCCTGGGTGCCTCTCGCGACCAGGGTTTCTGGCACTGGGTAGTGTCTTTGTAGTTAGGGGTATCTGAGTGGCTAACTTTCAATGCAACTACAGACATTTAGCTAATAGGAGAGCATGTTAATGCAATTTATTATCATGAGCAAGGAAATTGCTAAGACTTGCCTGATACGGTGGTAGTCTCTGCCGGGCTATAATCCTGAGGTTTCCTGGCGAAGTATCTACACAAATACAATTACATTACTAATCAATCATCACAGTGAATGAATTACTTGTGAGGGTAGGGCTGGAGAGAATGGCCATAGGAGTGGTTTCTAAATTAAGCATAGTTTCGAAGTGGATTGCCGAGGTTTCGCGGGGTGTCTCAGGGTCTTTGCGGGGTTTAGCGGGGTTTGGAAAACGTCAGTGGTAGGCAATAAATCATTTCTAAGTTTAGGAAGGGCTTCTAGGGAATCTAACCTTATGAAAAACCTTAGAATATATTCTAATAATTTTAGGAATTTATTGGCTATTTATGGGGCTCTATTTTGAATTGGGCATAAACCGGGGTACACTAACGGAGTCTTTCTACAGGCTGAAAAAGAATCCTTCTAATTCTAAGCCCTAGAAATGGGTATAAATAATTTGGATGTTACTAAATAGCTTATTATTTTCCCTAATATTTTTAGGTATTTTCTAGGAATTTTTGGGAATTTCTAAGGTGGGAGAAATAACTCTTTGGGTGCACTAAGCCGGGTGTACCTACCATTTTTCCTAGAGTTGGGCGGCTGACGAGTGGGGTCGGCTGACGCCAGCACTGGCGCCAGCCCGCAGGTCACTGTGCTAGTGGACCGGTGCCCGTGGGCGCGTGGACCACGCGACCCGTGAGCCTGCGGTCCACTGGACCAGAGGAAGGGTGGTTGGCCAGGTAAGACCTGCAACCATCTCCTCGAGAGCACTACCTGAAAACAATTCAACAAGCAAGGCTGAGTATGCTAATACTCAGCAAGACTTACCCGTCGGTTGAAAACTACATCACCGACTCCTAGACATGCAAGGCTTTTGGCTGGTAGGTTTGTTTTGCCAAAGAGCGACTAAGAGTGGGTCCTTACTTTCAAAGTTTTAGCATCAGGTTCTAATTTGAGTTAACCATTCTAGGTAAGCCTGTCGGTGTTGTACCGTCAATCCTACCGAGGGGTATCCTGAGGTAGTAGATTTCATGTGGGGTTTCGCCGAGATCAGGAACGCAAAGGCCAAGTGACTCAGGATTTTAGACAGGTTCGGGCCGCCAAGATAGCGTAATACCCTACGTTCTGTATGCTGGTTTGTATTCAATGATCATGTGTCTCTCTGTTGAGAGTTGGTCTATGGTCTTCCTCTGAGTCCTACCGATCTAGTCACCCCTGCCCTCCTTTATATATCCTAGGGAGCAGGGAACTAGTCGGTTACAATGTTGGAGTCCTAGTAGGATTACAGAGTAGAGTCCTAGTAGGACTCCGACTTCTTATTTCCTTCCTTCGAGTGGTTTCTCTACGGGTACCGGGGTTCCATACCCAACAAGCCCTCGAGCGCTTCATTGCCGAGTTCTCGCTATCAACCGAGTACTTGCCAAGTCTATCAAGTACTTTCTTGAGTGCTTCGAGTACTTTCTTAAGCTTTTGCTAGTTCTTCGAGTACTTATCTTGTCGATCTTGGAAAGTCCTTGGTTAACACGAGGCTGTGAGGTGCTCATGCGCCGTAAAATTTGATCAACCTGTAGTCTTCAATATTCAATATAGGGTGCGGCAAAAGTCGCACTCCATATGGAGTAGCCCCCGAGCCTTAGGTTGAGTCGAAGAATCAGGCTGAGGGTCCACAGAATCTTGAATCTTGAGCCTTGTTATGAATCGTAGAATTGTTGGCACTCCTTAGCGTCACGTTTTTAGCAACGCTCAAGAGCGCGAAGATATATGTCGTTGTATGCAAAATGAATTCTGCAAGCACACAGAATATATCTCGTTGTAGCACTTCACCTAGGGAGTTATCCCAGGGTATCGTATTTATATTTCCGCAGGGAAGCAGATGGTTAGAGTGTATTGGAGAATTATATGATAAATCTTGCCAGAAATATCAAGCCAAAAACCCAAGGGTACAAACTCTAGGTTTGAGGGATAATGGTCAAATGAATGACCGGATAGAAGGTCTGAAAGACCAGCGACACACAGGAGCTCCTAATTCTGTAGAAAAGGAAAGATGTTGGGAGAGACCGGACTTAGATACTTCCTAACTCAGAGCGAAAGACACTCTAGCCTTAGCCTAGACTCTAGCTTAGATACCAGGGAACAGAGCTCGCTTCGACGGCTAGAACGGGAGAACCTTAGAACGGGGTGAGAGAGGGGGTTCTCCGGGCTCAGCACTACTGTTATGACTACACACGAACGTTGTGGACTCCGAAGGACGGACAGGGCTGTCACCACCTGCCGCCTACCACTGCTGTTCCGTGGGGTGCAACACACTTCCTAGTTAATCAATAAGCCAGACACCACGTCTGCACTCGAAGATTAAGATTTCTCATGAGGCCTGTCAAGAGAAATCCCCGTCTTCCCTAGGCGTCTTACGGCCCGGTCAAGGCGAGCAAACCCGCGAGAATCCGAGGTAAGTGGGCCCTTCAATCCAGGTGTTTCCCACTCTAAGCCTTTCGGGTCCTTGGATCAAACCGACGTTGATTGCACGGTGCTTGATCATCCTAGGTGTTTGCTTGAGCTCCTGGATCAGTGACGTGGCCAGACCTGGCCAGGGGAGGCCGGTTGGCCTAGGCTAGGCCGGTCGGCCTGGCTCTGTGCCAGGTTTGGCCCTTGTTTCACCTGTTTCATCCTGCAACCATAACTCATCCAAAACTTGTGGAATTTGTCAGTATAAACACTTTTATGCATGGAACATGGTATGATCATCCTCATTTCACCGAATTGTTGATGGTCAAAACTAGGTTGTAATGGCCGTCAACACGCCCCCAAGCTTAGACTCTTGCTCGTCCTCGAGCAAGGCTAAACTCTAGGTTCGGCGGGTCAGGAGTTGCTTCAATGTGTATACTCTCTAAGTACCTTGTACTTAAGCCAAAACTCAACAGATCATTTGAATAAGTTGACATAAAAGAGAACTCATACCATGATTCAACGTGGGGCTGCACGGTTCACGTCTTGGGCTATTGAGAGCCTGAACGGTCATTTTCAAAGTATTTCCTGCAACTTTTCAGGTTCCATCTCGGAGATATGAATTTTTTTCAAAAGATGGTTAAATCACTCCCCGATGGTACTCTCGAGTCACTCAAGGTGTTTAGCCCTCATTTTTGGTCAGTTGTGACCAACTTTCCCTACACTAAGGCTGAAGTGGAGCTATAGGTAGGGTAAGGGTGGCATACCTTGGTTACCTCTGTTGTCGAGTCGAAGAGTGGTTCGCGAGCGATGACACTCGTCAAATTCCGGTCTTTGGAATTCATGGGTTTTCAAGTGGAAAGGGTGAAGGTGTTTGTGCTCAAAGGGTCATTGAACTCGTTGCTCTCTTTCTCTCTTGATTTGAGATGCTTCTTTCTTTCTTTTTTGGATGGAGCATTTGTCTCCATCTTTTCTCTCTTTTTTTCTTTCTAATGCATCTCTTTTTCTCCTTTGGTAACACAGAGGGTATTCAACTTTGTATGGAGCAGCTGATGACCTTTGGGATGAGCTTGATGGTTGTTGCGAGTGTATGTCAACGACGGTGGACATCAACCCCGAAGCGGGAGATTGATTAGTCGGACATTTGAGGCTATGGGATGGGAAAGACCGGTAAATGACAAGTGTCTTCTGCAAGCGGACTTCACCATTCGACAAGACTCAAAATAACTCAAGATAGCTTATGGTAGCTCGTAAGATATAAATGCTTTGGCTCTGGATAGGACATTTAAACCGTTGGGGAAGATTTACCATGTAACATTTTATAAAAACTTCCGAGAGATTCCTTACTAAGCATACATTTATACTCCAAATTTAACCATATCTAAACTCACAACAACTTAGGCTATGAACTTATGCTCTCCTTCCACAGATAAACATGATGGAATCTTAAATGCCAACGAACTCAAATACTTGGAAAGTAAGGGATTAAGCATGAGGCACTTAAAGGGCATAAACAGTGCAACTATTCATCATTCCAAGGTTATCAACCATATTCCATACATAAGGAGCTTTTTATTCAACATTATTTTTTTTTCTATTCATAACTATTATGTCATCACGGCAAGGCAAGGCAAGGCAAGGCAAGGCAAGTAAGGCACTTTCGAATATACCTGGGACTCCCCCAAGCTTCGCTGAAGCTCACTGGTAGTACTGATTGGGGTCGTAGTGCATGTAGTCGAAGAAGCCGTGCATGTCGGTCTGGAGGGATGTGGTCATCCCCCAGTTCTGCTGGGTGAGGACAGTGTTGTGTGCGACTTCATCTCTGAGCTGCTGCTGCTGCAGAGTAACCGTCTCCAACCTGGTACTAAGATCAGCGATCCCCAGGGAGACTGGGTTTTCGTAGTCATACCTGGCAAAGGCAGATGGTCCGACCTGCGGGCCGTATCCTGCCGTCCCTTGATGGTAGTCGAACGCCTCCTCGAAACTCATATGGGCAGTGGGGTTCTCAGGCTGCTGCTGGTAGTCGTACTCGGTCTGCTGCTGGTAGTGGTACTCGGGCTGCTGCTGCTGCTGGTACTCGGGCTGAGGTGCGGTAGAAGTTCCGGCTTCACTGTCGTGCCTGGCTCGCCTGCCACGTGTCACAGGGCCTGCAACACTGTGGCGAGCGGGCTCCTTCCTTCTGAGCTGCATGGTTAGGCTTTTCACTGATCTCAGCGACAAAGCCAGGCATGGAAGCTCGACTTCATCGATGAAACCAGGATAACATATGAAAAGAGTATGGCCAGGGCCCTCGCGCATCAAGTGACCCTGGATAAAATGGTCTATACCAATGCAAGACTGATACTCTTGTGTAGCGGGAAGGAAAGTGACTTGAGCGCCCTGCAAAGCACCAACGTGGGTGGCAATGCAGGTGACTAGCGAGGTTATGTCAATCGTGGCTCGGCCAGTGACTAACCTCTGCCAATCATCAAGCATGCTCATGACAGGCGAGAAACGAATTTTCTTGACCATGGCATAAAGGCACTCCAAATCAGGCAAAAGGCAAAGACGCAAATCAGCTCATGGGTGAACCACCATAGCGATCCATTTCACCAGAAAGTGAAGAGTGGGGTTATGGATGGCTGTGATGCTATTTTTCCCAGAGGACGGCTCACTTGTGATGCTATCCCACCATGCGGCACGGTTGTACCGGTGGTTATTCACCAAAGGGTTAGCGTCAATGATGCATCTCTTGTTAAAACCAAGAGCCTCACTGAGATGTTTCGAGGTCAAGGTAAAATCTTCGTTGAAAAACCGAAAGCAAATGTTCGTCTTATTGGGAAGAACTTCAATTTTTAAGCTCATCAAAAACTCCATGGTAAGAAAGTGCGAACCTGTTTCTGAGACGGGGTAGAAGTTTTGCCATCCAGCGTTGTTGAAAGCCCGTTCCATGTCTCCTCCGAGATCGGTCCTGATCCGCAACATGGGGTCAAAGTACTTGGCATGCGTGTAGTCGCGGTTCTGGAGCTTGGTAAGCACCGTTCTCTCCTCTTCGGTCCTGGCAATGATGTGCTCAATCCGGGTCATGATCCAGATGTGGAGCCTATTCCGGGGTACTTCTTGCCTCTCCTCCTCCTGGGACTCTGTGTCTTGTTGAGCAGAGTCAACAGACATAGTGTCTCGGGAGGCAGACGATCCCTGAGAGCGGCGAGAGCTTGAGGAGCTGAGCTTGGTCACGACTCCACATGCCGTCTGACGCACCCTTGACCACATGATTCCTGCAAAAGGTTAGTCTCACAATACCCAAAGGAAATCAGGGGTTAGGCAGTCAGAAGTTAGGCATTCTTGTGGGAGATTAATCACCACAACTTGGTTAGTCGTTCTTGTGGGGTAAGAACCACCACAAACGTTCTCGTTCTACCGGCAGAGGCTTGTTCTCACAAGATTTCAGGGATGGATTTTAGCAGAATTTTCTTGTGGTTAAAACTCTAACCTTGCTTAGAGATATTCGAATTTCAGAATGAGAGAGAAGTGAAGTGGTCAGGATGGTTGCATACCTGTGTTTGGGGCGATCTTCTCAAGAGCTGAGCACCGGCTTTTATAGAGGCAAGGCAGGGGGAGGCCGGCCGGCCTGGGGTAGGCCGTTCGGCCTGCACATGGCACGACTGGTGCCCATCCCTTGCGTCGGTGGTCTAAATCCTGTGCATCGTGCTTTGGTAGGTGAGGATGGGACTGGAGCGGTGGAGAGAGGCCGACCGGCCTGCATGGGGCTGCTCGGCCTGGTGCTGGCTCCATTTTCCTCCATCCTTTTTTGTATCATGCCCATGCACGTTTGCTGCTTGTCCTCGTCGGTGATCTGGCCATAGTCATTGACAAGTGGGGCCGGCCGGCCTAAGTGGGGCCGGCCGGCCTGGAATTTGGCCGAATTTTTTATATGCTAAGTGATGCATAAATAAAATATGAATGCAAGTTTCTAAAATTAAACATGCTGAATTGAAAGAAAGATTTAGAAAAGGGAACCTATTCTACATGCAATGCATGGATACGTACCATATACCTTATGGCGAGGGCTCGAGTTTTATGTCCTGAGCAGAACTCTCCGATTCTTCGTTCGGGGCTGCTTTCACCCGCCATTCCTTTCGGGTTGGATGGGGCTTGGTTTCAACTTCCTTGTCGTGCTTTGCTTGCTCTTCCAGCGCTTTGGCTCTTGATATCCTTCGTCGCGCATGATTGCGGTCATGCATTTTCTTTTCTTTGGCGGCGAGGGCTTCCACCATCTTCATGAGTGTTTCTATGGTTGGCATCCTGGGATTTCTGGGTGTGACTTCTCTGACCATATTGACTTGTTCAGGGGTCTCCTTAGGACGGAAGGAGAAATTCTCGGTTTCTCCATTGATCCTGAGTTGAATAGTCCCTTTTCACACATCGATGTTTGCATTCGCGGTACTCAAGAATGTTTTCCCAAGAATGAGAGAGTTCTTGGCTTCAGCTTCCATGTCAAGGACGATGAAATCCACAGGGACAAAGAAATCACTGATCTTGACTGGGACATTTTCCGCGACTCCGTGTGGGTAGCAGACCGATTGATCCGCTAGCTGCAAACACACGGGTGTAGAGACAAGCGAAATATGCTTAAGGTGGTAAAAAACTACCTTTGGCATTACGTTGACGCTCGCCCCCAAGTCACATAGGGCATTGTCGAAATCATGGCCTCCAATTGAGCATGAGATTGTGGGGCAACCAGGATCTTTCTTCTTCTTGAGGCGGGAACCGAGTATGGCAGAGCTGCATTCCTCAGTTAGTTGTACCGTCTCCCTCGTGGGAAGAGTCCTCTTGTTGCTAAGTATGTCTTTGATATACTTGGCATACGTCGGGACCTGCAAAGCATCAAGAAGTGGCATATTGATGTATACCTTCTTGATTACCTCGACGAACTTGTCAAATTGTTCGTCGGCCACTGGTCTTCTCCTCCGTTCAGGGAACGGGAGGAAAGTTGGATCACGGTTTTCGCTAGAGGCCTTTGATGCCTCGTTCCCCTCCTTCGAGACAGGGATGGATTCCTTGTCGTCTTCCTCTTCGGCGGCTGGCTCGGTGTTGCTAGCTTTCTTTTGTTGGGTACCTGCATCTTGGGGGTTGTGTGGATCCCGCATGGACTTACCAGCCCGCGTGGTTACCGCACTAACATTTTCCTTAAAAGGGACCTCCGGTTGCCTGGG
The DNA here is from genome assembly GCA_015476505.1 of Urochloa ruziziensis. Taxonomy (NCBI): domain Eukaryota; kingdom Viridiplantae; phylum Streptophyta; class Magnoliopsida; order Poales; family Poaceae; genus Urochloa; species Urochloa ruziziensis. The sequence continues at coordinate 25,321,323 of CM027122.1, read as the reverse complement.
TAACTTCCCCGCATTTGGGTTAGGACAAGATGCGGCCAGCTGAGCTACTTTAGTTTCAATCATCTTATTGAAGCTCAACTGGTTCTTAACAACAGAATTAAAAGCTTCGATCTGGGAGGCCATCGACTCCATAACTTTATCATTAGCAAGAAATTTCTTGCTAATGCTATCGTTAATCTGTTTTTAGCCATACCAGATATCTTTTAACGACGGTTGAAAACCGTTGTTAGAGTTATTACCTTGCTGTTGGCCGAAGGGAAAGTTGGTCTTGGAATTCCAACCCTGTTGAGGACAGAAGCCTTAATTGTTGTTATTTCCAATGAAGCAAGCTTCCTCTTGTGTCATCGGGCAGCTGGTACCCGAGTGTCCTGTTTCTCCACATGTTTCACATGTGATTCGGTCTTCCACAATCTGACTCATCTCCTTTCCGGAGTCAATCTGGTGTACTCCCTTGGTGCGGGGAGCTTGTCTCTCTCCCACCCAACTTTGGTGAGAGGATATTTTCTCAATTAGTGCCTTCGCAGCGTCTACATCTAGCGAGAGGAAAGCTCCTCCCGCAGCTGCATCCAAGTGCTCTTGCGATCGGCGGCTCAAGCTGTGGAAGAAGTTTTGAGTGATCAACCAATCTTCCACACCATGGTGGGGGCAGGCTGCAATGTACTCTTGCAGTAGCTCCCAAGCTTCTAGACTGACTCTCCGTCGAGCTGCTGAAAGCTAGTGATTTTTCCTCGAAGGGCATTGGTCTTGCCCACCAGAAAATACTTGGTCAGAAATGCGTCGGCGCATGTCTGCCAGCATCCTTCAAAGGATTCTTTGTTGGCATAGAACCACTCCTTGTCTTTCCCAAGTAAAGAAAATGGGAAGAGTTGTAGGCAGATGTTGTTGATCGGTGTGCCATTGGGGTTGATGGTGCTACACACCTCCAGAAAATTCCGAAGGTGAGCGTTCACATCCTCAATTGCCTTTCCGCAGAAAGGACTGGCCTAGACCATGTTGACTAGGCCAGACCTTAGCTCAAATCCTCCTTCCTGTGGGCTCGACAGTCCCAGAAAGTTGCTGCTTGACGGGGCTGAGAACTCACGGAGTGTCTTCTTCGGCTGAGCCATCTCTAGTGATTCTGGGGCCGAAGAATACGATGAACCTGTGTCTGGTTCGGACTCAGAGTCGGATGACGACTCGAAAATGTTGCTTGAGCTGAGTGAAATCTGAGGAGGTACGACTCTTTTGCGCACTACTCTTCCAATGCGTTCTGGATTTGGATCAAAGTTTGATGGTAGGTTGAAACCAGTCATGCACTACCCTGCAAACACATCAAAAATAGACGAATGTTGCAGTGGTGAGGTCACTAAGGTTAGTGGTTTGGTATATTTGTAAAGATTATCAAATAATTCAACAATAACTTTAGCCAATTGCTTCCCCGGCAACGGCGCCAGAAATGCTTGTTGGCACTCCTTAGCGTCACGTTTTTAGCAACGCTCAAGAGCGTGAAGATATATGTCGTTGTATCCAAAATGGATTCTGCAAGCGCATAGAATATATCTCGTTGTAGCACTTCACCTCAGGAGTTATCCCAGGGTATCGTATTTATATTTCCGCAGGGACGCAGATGGTTAAAGTGTATTGAAGAATGACCGAATAGAAGGTCTGAAAGACCAGCGACACACAGGAGCTCCTAATTCTATAGAAAAGGAAAGATGTTGGGAGAGACCGGGCTTAGATACTTCCTAACTCAGAGCGAAAGACACTCTAGCCTTAGCCCAGACTCTAGCTTAGATACCAGGAACAGAGCTCGCTTCGACGGCTAGAACGGGAGAACCTCAAAACGGGGTGAGAGAGGGGGTTCTCCGGGCTCAGCACTACTGTTATGACTACACCCGAACGTGGTGGACTCCGAAGGACGGACAGGGCTGTCACCACCTGCCGCCTACCACTGCTATTCCGTGGGGTGCAACACACTTTCTAGTTAATCAACAATCCAGACACCACGTCTGCACTCGAAGATTAAGATTTCTCTTGAGGCCTTGTCAAGAGAAATCCCCGTCTTCCCTAAGGAGTCTTACGGCCCGGTCAATGGCGAGCAAACCCGTGAGATAAAACCCAGTAGAGCTAAAACTAAACCCTACACTAAAACTAAAGAGGGACAAAACTTAACTCTGAAAAGAGCTAAGAACTTTACTCTAAGAGAAAAGCAAGAGATAAATATGCAAGATAACTTAAGCTCTGAATAAGATAGTATTGTTTTGATAAACTATTCAAAAGAAGAAAAGGATACAAGAGTTTTACCAGAACTCCGAAGACTCCGAAGATCCGAGCTAAGCTCGACTCGACTCTACTCCCAACTCTAATCCTTGTCTAAGAAATGGAAAAGATACAAGAGCTCCCTTCAAATAAAGACTTGAGAAGTGTGGTGTGTGTCTTGGATGGAAGAGAAGGTAGCCTTTTATAGCCTCCCAAGGTCGGTAGCACCCGTAACCGTCACGCCACCGGCCTGCTTAACCTCTACGCGAAAGATGGTCACGTGAAGAGACAGCAGCAGGCCGGCCGGCCTGGTGTAGGCCGATCGGCCTACACCTGGCGCCCCTGGCCACCGCCTTCGTCGTGGATGCTCCTGATAAACGGTTGCGTCTAGTTGAGGCTGTACAAGAATCCGAGGTAAGTGGGCCCTTCAATCCATGTGTTTCCCACTTTAAGCCTTTCGGGTCCTTGGATCAAACCGACGTTGATTGCACGGTGCTTGATCATCCTGGGTGTTTGCTTGAGCTCCTGGATCAGTGACGTGGCCAGACCTGCCAGGGGAGGCCGGTCGGCCTAGGCTAGGCCGGCCGGCCTGGCTCTGTGCCAGGTTTGGCCCTTGTTTCACCTGTTTCATCCTGCAACCATAACTCATCCAAAACTTGTGGAATTTGTCCGTATAAACAATTTTATGCATGGAACATGGTATGATCATCCTCATTTCACCGAATTGTTGACGGTCAAAACTGGGTTGTAATGGCCGTCAACAAGAATCAAGCCGAGGGTCTTGATTTGAGTCTCCATTCTTTGTCTTGAAAAATCAAAAGTTGTTGTATATCACCTATCAGCCCCCGAGCCTTGAAATGATTTAGAATAACCAATTCAAGGGTCCAGCAAGCTTAGTGTTCATCGAATCATCTTGGAGATCATCATCCGAGTAGTAATTTGTGCCCAGAAATAATGGTCACCTCGAATCTTGTTCTAAGAAAAATCAGAATAACACGCTTGTCCCGGTCCACCTGTTACGTTTAATCACCATGGTCTCGTACTAGCTTACCTCATATGTATGAGGCCATATATTCTCCCGAGTAGTCCACCTGTTACGTTTAATCACCATGGTCTGGTACTGCCTTACCTCATATGTATGAGTCGCTCATGTTTTGTATGAGTCGGTTAGGTACTGACTGAAAACTCAAGATTTCATGGATTAAGGCATTTGCTACTCGAGAAGAATAACGACCATTAAGAGAAATCAACGAAATAAGGAGTCGACTGCGCGACAAAGAGGATGCAGACTTATAAAGCAGTCGGCAAGAGCGCGTATTGTGCGCGAAGAAGTCGGTGCACTACTACACAAACCACTATCACAAACGGGCTATCACAGCCGGTTTTTTGAAAACCGTCTGTGATAGGGCATCACAGCCGGTTTTTAGTTAGGTGGGGCAAGCTGCCACCAGAACCGGCTGTGATGCTCACTATCACAACCGGTTTTTCTCACAAACCGGCTGTGATAGTCGGCCGGCGCATCACAGCCGGTTTTTCTTACAAACCGGCTGTGATGCCCCCTTTCACAGCCGGTTTGTAATTCAAACCGGTTGTGATGTGCCTGTACAGTACAAAACCCTCTTTCCCTCCCCTCCCCTTCTTCTAAACCCGACGCCCACTCCTCTCTCAACCCTTTTTGCTCTCTATTTTCACCGAATTGCTCTATAAAGGTTGGGTTTTTTTGAAGAATCACTCCATCAACTTATTTTGAGGTGGGTAACTCGCAACCATTTCAATTTTGAGCATGTTTCATCCACTAGATTTTGAATTTTGGCATGAATTTGATGTAGGGGCTCTCTTGTTCCATTTTAGAGAGCATTTATTGGCAAATTGCAATGGGAAAAGTGTGATTTGTTTGAAGAATCACTCCATCAACTTATTTTGAGGTGGGTAACTAGCAACCATTTCAATTTTGAGCATGTTTCATCCACTAGATTTTGAATTTTGGCATGAATTTGATGGAGGGGCTTTTGTGCCATTTTAGAGGGGATTTGTTGTCAAGTTTCAATGTAGAAAGGAAGAATCACTCCATCAACTTAATTTGAGGTGGGTAACTAGCAACCATTTCAAATTTGAGCATGTTTCATCCACTAGATTTTAAAATTTGGCATGAATTTGATGTAGGGGCTCTCTTGTTCCATTTTAGAGGGGATTTCTTGTCAAATTTCAATGTAGAAAGTGGGATTTCTTTGAAGAATCACTCCATCAACTTAATTTGAGATGGGTAACTAGCAACCATTTCAAATTTGAGCATGTTTCATCCACTAGATTTTGAAATTTGGCATGAATTTGATGTAGGGGCTCTCTTGTTCCATTTTAGAGGGGATTTGTTGCCAACCTTCAATGTACAAATTGGGATTTCTTTGAAGAATCACTCCATCAACTTAATTTGAGGTGGGTAACTAGCAACCATTTCAAATTTGAGCATGTTTCATCCACTAGATTTTGAAATTTGGCATGAATTTTAGATGGACAACGATCGAGGCTGGATGTACAGGCCAGCGGCCAAAAGAGATGTCATATATATCAACGGCGTTGATTCATTTGTGAAGGTTGCGAAGGCTTACATCAACATGAGTGATGGATATGTGTATTGTCCATGCTATGACTGCAAAAACCAGAAACAGTTTCGTAACGTCGAGCAGATCCGGTATCATTTGTTGTCTAGGGGGTTCGTGCCAAACTACAAGATTTGGAATAAGCATGGTGAGGAAGGTGAGAATGAAACCACGCAGCAAACTACCCGAGAGAAGATTAGGGAAACAGTACACCATCAGGCCACACAGGCAGTGGAACTTGAAAATGAGCCAGAATCGGTCGAACAAACATATATGGAAAACATCGGTGAAACCTTCGCCGAGACATTAGCTGCGGATGATGTGGTTGATGGTCTTGACCAGATGATATGTGATGCGGAGCCAGAATGCTTGGATGCAAAGAATCTGAAAAAGCTCGAGCAGATGAGAAAGGATGCAAAGACTCCGTTGTACAGTGGTTGTAGCATGTCGAAACTTGAAGCTGACCTCTTGCTACTGGAGATGAAGGCAACAAATGGTGTGTCAGACACAGGCTTTGACAATTTGCTGAATATTCTGGAGAAGATGCTTCCCAGCCCTAATGGATTGCCGAAGAACACATACCAGGCAAAGCAAATGATATGTCCGATTGGGCTAGAAGTACAAAAAATACATGCATGCCCAAATGATTGCATCTTATATCGTGGTGACTATAAAGAATTAGATGCATGCCCAGTGTGTGAAGCTTCTAGGTACAAGTCTGTATCAGCTATACATATGACATGTGATCGAAATAAAAGACCACCCGCCAAAGTCGTCTGGTACTTTCCCGTGATTCCTCGATTGAAGCGTTTATTTGCAAACCCAAAGACAGCAAAGCTTATGCGTTGGCATGAAGAAGAGCGTCTGAATGATGGAAAGCTTAGACATCCGGCTGACGGTTCACAGTGGAGGACTATCAATTATCATTTCAAGAAGAAATTTGCCAGTGAAATAAGGAACGTAAGGTTCGGATTGAGTACTGATGGTATGAATCCTTTCAACATGGTTAGCAGCAAACATAGCACCTGGCCTGTCACTCTTTGCATGTACAACCTTCCGCCTTGGCTTTGTATGAAGCGGACGTATATTATGATGCCTTTGCTGATCGAAGGGCCAAAGCAGCCATTAAATGAAATCGATGTGTACCTGGAGCCACTGGTGGATGATCTTGTGACTTTGTGGGATCATGGTGTCAATGTTTGGGATGAGTACAAGAGAGAACACTTCAAGTTGAAAGCATTGTTATTCGTAACAATCACGGACCTCCCCGGCCTTGGTACTGTATCTGGCCAGGCTACAAAGGGCTATAATGGTTGTGTGGTTTGCGTCGACGAGACCGACGCTAGATGGTTAAATAATAGCAAGAAGATGGTCTACATGGGCCATCGTAGGTTCCTTCGCAGAGATCACCCATATCGGCGGAACAAGAAATCATTTGATGGGACAACCGAGGAGCACTCGGCTCCGAGTTATCGCGATGGACACGAGATCTTTAAAATAGTCAGCAAACTTGATGTGGTATTTGGAAAGGGAAAAGGAAGTGTACCCGCACCAGCAGGCGCTTTATGGAAAAAAAGTCTATATTCTTTAGACTTCAATATTGGAAATTCCTTACTATTCGCCACGCACTCGATGGCATGCATCTAACTAAAAATGTGACTGAGAGCACCCTTGGAACATTAATGGCCATGAAAAAAGGGGAAAGGACTCACAGGAAGTCCGTCAAGACCTACAAGAATGGGGTGTCAGGCCTGAACTACATCCTATCATACAGCCTGATGGGAAAAAGAAGCTTCCAGTTGCTTCATGGACAGTGACTAAAGACGAGAAAAAGAAGATCTGTAAATTCTTTCATGAGTTGAAAGTGCCCACCGGATACTCGGCCAACATCAGGAGGCTGGTCAACATACAGGAGTCAAAATTCAACATGAGTTGCATGAAGGCCCACGACTGCCACGTTATCATGACACAACTTCTCCCTGTTGCGTTAAGGGGTGTGCTGCCACCGAAGGTGAGGGATCCCCTCATAAAGTTGTGCTCTTTCTTCAATGCTATATCACACAAAGTCATAGATCCAACAACGCTAGACAAGCTTCAAGAAGACCTAATCCATACTATAAACAGGCTCGAGATGCATTTTCCACCGTCATTTTTTGACATGTCAGAGCATCTTCTTATTCACCTTGTTGCTCAGATAAAATCAATTGGTCCAATGTTCCTGCATAACATGTTTCCTTTCGAGAGGTTAAACAGTGTGCTTAGGAAGTATGTTAGAAACAGATTCAGACCGGAGGCTAGCATGACAAATGGTTGGGAGACTGAGGAGGCAATTGAGTTCTGCACATACTATTTGGATCTGCCAAGAGTCGGTGTGCCTTTATCACGCCATGAGGGAAGGATGGTTGGGAGGGGGACGATCGGCCGTCATTCGAGCAGGATCGATGACCTTGATGCTTTCACGCAAGCACATTATACTGTTCTACAGCAAGCATCTGTAGTTTCGCCATATATTGAAATGCATATGCGAGAGCTACAGAACCAGAACAGAGCCAAACAACAAAAGTGGATCATGAAAAAACATAGAGAATGCTTTGGTGACTGGTTAAGATTGAAATTAACTGTTGGTACAACTGGTTCTCGTGAGCTAGATTTGTTGGTTATGGGACCATCAAGTACGTTGACAAAATTTCAAGGATATGACATAAATGCGTACTCATTCTACACAATAAAGCAAGATGAAAAAAGTGTCAACCAGAACAGTGGTGTTCGTATCGATGCTTATGACAACAATCAACACTTGCAGACATACTACGGCACCATTGAAGAGATCTGGGAGCTAGATTACGGGCCCAACTTAAAGATACCACTTTTTCGGTGCAAGTGGGTGAATCAAGTGGCAGTCTTCGAGGACAAGTATGGTATGACTGTCGTCGATCTTAAGAAGACAGGCTACAGAGACGAACCATTCGTTTGGGCGAAAGATGTAGTGCAAGTCTTCTATGCAAAGGACCTCGCTAATGATGGAAAACACGTTGTTCTTCAAGGAAAAAGGAAGATCGTCGGTGTTGAAGACACAACCGAGGAAGAAGGGAATGACTTCAACGACATGCCTCCTCTCGGGCCTGATGTCGACCTACCTGTGTTTGAAGAGAAAGATGATGAGCCAGCTTACGTCCGACGTGATCATGACGAGGCCGTCATCGTTAGTTGAATAATGCATAGTTATGTAATAATTAGAGTTAATTGCAGTACTTTTACCTTATTTTGGTATTTAAGAGTTAATTGCACTACTTATACTTTATTTATATATTTAGAGATAATTGCACTACTATTGTTTAAGTATTTAGAGTTAATTGCACTAATTTTCCATGCCTTTTGCTTTAATTTTATTGTGTGCAAAATATTATAAAATATTTCTAATATTCATCACAACCGGTTTTTATTAAAAACCGGCTGTGAAGTGTGTTTTCATAGCCAGTTTTTAATAAAAACCGGCTGTGATGTGGCACACAGCCCGAGGCAAAACCGCCCAGTACTTATTGCTTGTGTCTGCTCGCAAGCTCACGCCCGAGCTCATTCTCTCGCTCTCTCGCTCTGCTAGCTCTCTCGCTCGTTGGCTCGCTCTCTTGCTCGTTTGCTCTGCTAGCTCTCTCGATCGCTCTCTACTGCCTGCTCGCGAGCACCACCGTCACCCGGTCGACAAACAAAGCTTAGGTATATATATACATCTTCTCTCTTGCGTTTTTTTTCATTTGTATTGTTGTACGTAGTTTTCTTTCGATACGAGTGCAAAGCTCAGGTATTTAAGTTGCTATATATCATATATAGAACTATAGCTAAATGTTTTCTTCCGTTAAATAGGAAAATATATATAATGCCGAGACAGCGTGCAAGATCAAGTCGTGGTAGACTGTATCCGCCGCACCCAGATATGTTTTCGGGAGGTCTCACTGCACCACCACCAAACCCTCCAGGACCGGTATTTGAAGGGTTCATTCCGATTGTGCCTGAAATCCGTAGGGATTTGGTAAGACTGGTATAATGTAATTTTTTTATGATTAAATTATATGATTATTATGTTATCGTATTGATTCTTAACTAATTTTGAAATCAGGCGATTAATGCACTTGAATGGTTCAAAACTGTAGTAACTAACATAAGTGGCTCTTGTCCTATGGTGATAAGAGAGAGAAGTGGTATAAATCGTGGGAGATATACTGTTTCTCTTTCAATCCAAGCCAGTGCTTTGCGTGACCCAAATCCTAGTGAAAATGTTATTTTCCACGTGCATTCTGGACCCTACCATCAAGAATTTGTTGCCGCACGTGATGCTGTGAGAAAAGCCCTGGTACAAGTGCAAAGTTATACAAGACATTACTTTCCGGACTACAGTTTCTTCAAGCTCAAAGCACTAGAGATGAATGAGACAGACGTGACACAGATGCCTAAAAGGATTTCCCCTGCTTATGAATCGGAATACGTAAGTTTACTCTGATGCATATGTTATTTTTTCCTTAATTTTTTACTAAAATGTCAAATTTAACTCTTAATTTTATATGTTTAACGTATAGGATGACTTGTATAATGGATTCCTGCACACAGAGAATGGTCTGAGAGAAGTGTTGCATCACATCCTACCACAGTTGGGCTACTCATTCATACCGCCACATTCTTATCGAGTAAATGGTGGTTTTCAAGCATTTGTAATCTTGACTTCACCAGAAGTCCCTTCGATGACAATATATGGTGAGACATTGGATGCGAATTATAAGGCAAAGGATAGTGCATTAATATATGCACTAGATTATGTGGATCGTTATCTTATTATAAACATTATTGATGTAAACTATTCTACTTATCTCATGAGGGTTTGTGGCGTGCAGGGGTAGATAGACTACTGTATTATGGTGTTGTAAGGACTTAGTAATGCGTGTTGTGCTATCAGTGTGATATTGTAAGAAAACCGGTTGTGATATTGTGTTATGGTTTTGTAATAATTTAATAATGTGCGTGATTGTGTAAGACTTGAATTGTGTATGATGTAAGATTTGAATAAAGTGTATGATGTAAGATTTGAAATTAGTGATTCAAATTTTTGCACTACATCAAAACTAGCGACCGTTACTAAAGCAATAGACGTGTCTCGTTATTCCAATGTGTATTTCGCACACACTCAAACATTTTTGAAATTGTTCATACAGTATACATATTTTTAATATGTGATATACACTAAGTTTAGCCTAGTGCAGGAGTCTCAAATTTTTTCGAGACTTATTCTATTTTCTATGAATTAAATGATTTTTCGGCTGTTAAAATGGAAAAATATATCACAAACGGTTTTTTTTAAAACCGGCTGTGATTGTGTATGATGTAAGATTTGAATAAAGTGTCTGATGTAAGATTTGAAATTAGAGATTCAAATTTTTGCACTACATCAAAACTAGCGACCGTTACTAAAGCAAAAAACGTGTCTCGTTATTCCAATGTGTATTTCGCACACACTCAAACATTTTTGAAATTGTTCATACAGTATACATATTTTTAATATGTGATATACACTAAGTTTAGCCTAGTGCAGGAGTCTCAAATTTTTTCGAGACTTATTCTATTTTCTATGAATTAAATGATTTTTCGGCTGTTAAAATGGAAAAATATATCACAAACGGTTTTTGTTTAAAACCGGCTGTGATTGTGTATGATGTAAGATTTGAATAAAGTGTATGATGTAAGATTTGAAATTAGAGATTCAAATTTTTGCACTACATCAAAACTAGCGACCGTTACTAAAGCAAAAGACGTGTCTCGTTATTCCAATGTGTATTTCGCACACACTCAAACATTTTTGAAATTGTTCATACAGTATACATATTTTTAATATGTGATATACACTAAGTTTAGCCTAGTGCAGGAGTCTCAAATTTTTTCGAGACTTATTCTATTTTCTATGAATTAAATGATTTTTCGGCTGTTAAAATGGAAAAATATATCACAAACGGTTTTTGTTTAAAACCGGCTGTGATTGTGTATGATGTAAGATTTGAATAAAGTGTATGATGTAATATTTGAAATTAGAGATTCAAATTTTTGCACTACATCAAAACTAGCGACCGTTACTAAAGCAAAAGACGTGTCTCGTTATTCCAATGTGTATTTCGCACACACTCAAACATTTTTGAAATTGTTCATACAGTATACATATTTTTAATATGTGATATACACTAAGTTTAGCCTAGTGCAGGAGTCTCAAATTTTTTCGAGACTTATTCTATTTTCTATGAATTAAATGATTTTTCGGCTGTTAAAATGGAAAAATATATCACAAACGGTTTTTGTTTAAAACCGGCTGTGATGCCACCATCACAACCGGTTTTAAACAAAAACCGGTTGTGATGTTGAGCATCACAACCGGTTTTAAAAGAAAAACCGGCTGTGATGCCTCCATCACATCCGGTTTTTCTTTAAAACCGGTTGTGATGCCTAAATATATAGGCCCGCGCGCGCCCGCCGTTCCAAATTTTCAGTCGCGCCCGCTCCCGTCGCGCTCTGCTCGCCGTCGCATCTGCTCGCCGTCACGTCTGCTCGCCGCCCCTGGACGCTCCCCTCGCCGCCCCTGGACGCTCCCCTCGCCGCCCCCCTCGACGCCGCCGGCCCCCTCGACGCCCCCTCGACGCCACCGGCCCCCTCGACGCCCCCCTCGCCGCCGCCCCCTTCTACGCCGCCGCCCCCCTCTACGCCGCCGGCCCCCTCGCCGCCGCCCCCCTCGACGCCGCCGGCCCCCTCGCCGCCGCCCCCCTCGATGCCGCCCCTCTCTACGCCGCCGGCCCCCTCGCCGCCGCCCCCCTCGACGCCGCCGGCCCCTCGCTGCCGCCCCCCTCGACGCCGCCCCCCTCTACGCCGCCGGCCCCCTCGCCCTCGCCCCCCTCGACGCCGCCGGCCCCCTCGCCGCCGCCCCCCTCGACGCCGCCGGCCCCTCGCTGCCGCCCCCCTCGACGCCGCCCCCCTCTACGCCGCCGGCCCCCTCGCCCTCGCCCCCCTCGACGCCGCCGGCCCCCTCGCCGCCGCCCCCCTCGACGCCGCCGGCCCCCTCGCCGCCACCCCCCTCGACGCCGCTGCCGGCCCCCTCGCCGCCGCCCCCCTCTACGCAGGTTTTCTTAGGCTTTGACTCTTGGTTTTGCAATCCTGTCATTCATCTCTGATTCAAAACTCTAGACTAAGTTAGGTGCTAATTGTGCATGAGTAACAAAGGAGAAAAACGACCTCTCTCATGGCAGTTAACCTGCAATTAGCTATAGTAACAGTTGCATAATCAGGATTAATCAAGAACGCCCTAAAAAAATGGATTAACAAAGAACTATCAGGACCAATCTTTACTGTTTAATAGCAATTAGTACCTTAATTAACCACAATGGAGACATGATAAAAGATAATTAGGCCCAAGTACGTCTAAACATTTTCAATTAACCTGGAGAATTAGGGTCTCACAGCTCTGGATTGTCACCTTTGTTGATGCATGCGTGATGAAAGATATGTGCTGTAGGTTTTTAGTTGTAGGACAACGCCTAATGTCTTACAGACAAGTTTCACGGTTCCAATGCGACACAGCCAGTTTCACAAAATTACATTGTGTTGTAGCAAATTTTTTCTTTCATAAATTGTGATGGTTAGGTAAGTTTACTAAGTCCTGATTGTTGACCCTACGATAAATTGTATAAAATCTAGCTTTGAAATTCACAGTGTTATGTCATTTTACTCGTCTTGTTTCATGATATTTGTCCCATTTTTTAGGAAGGATCGTACCAAATGTTTGTGCATTTGGAAATTAAGAGCTGAATTGAAATAGTATTTTAACTTTTCATTTTAGTACGACAATATTGGTCAATTGGCTGAAGCGTATGCTAATATAGTTAATAATCTACATATAACTAATCCAGATAGGCTTGAACAAACCATATTAGTTTGAAAAGGTCTAAGAAACGGTTGCATTGATTCAAGTAATATGTGATTATTTAAGGCTTGTCTGGAGAAAGGGTTCAATTTACATTTATTAATTATTTTTTCAAGTTCAAACTAGATTTTAAAAGCTATCTGGGCTATCTAACAAGCCTCCCCGTTGGCAAGATTTGGGTTATATGCTGAACTTTTAGCTGTTTCGTCTTGTTATGATTCGAGTCATCCTTCATATATGGATTCTATTTATAAAACACTGCTTTCTTATGACCTTCTCTAGCATAGTATGCAAGAGAATGAATTGGCTAAACATATGCTCGATGGGATATTTTGGAACTTGTTAAGGACTTAGGTTAAATTGAAGAGGCTACACTTGTTCAATTTTTTTGGGTTTTGCTACAAATCTTGAAACGGTTCATAGGAAAGCCATTAATATATACCTAGCATGTAGGGGATAGTTTATAAATAAGAATCTTAGTTTTTATTCACTTTATGTAAGGAAAATGCGTCATTTCACACGGTTGAGAGCCCGTTTTGGGAAACAAGACGCGAATGAAGCGGAGAATGCTGGTGCTCACCAGGATGGCGGAGATGATGGTGCTAACCACGAAGGAAGCCCTTCCGCGTACCTCAACCTAGACTTTGGTGCTGAGGAGGTAGTTCGTTTGCACACACCTTTGCTATAATTAGTTTGGTGACAAATTGATCTCATTAGTTTTGATCTCTGCACGTAGGAGCATGTTGGAAACAGGTCAGAGGTGACCGAAACATCAGAAAAACCTAAGGGCAAGCGAGGCCGAAGCAAGATGCCTCAAGGGCGAACTGTAATAAACGCGGTCGATGCATCCGGAGAGCCAGTAGATCCTATTACGGTCCAGGGGCCTTACAAAACGGCCATCGGAAATATAGTGAGGGATAATGTTCCGATAAAATATCAGAGCTGGAACGGAAAGGAGGATCCGAACCTCACAGTGCCGGACCAGATCAAGGAGTTATGTTGGGAGAAGTTGTTGGAGAGCTTTATCTTCCCAAGTGACTCGGCGCGGGAAATAGCGAAGAAAAAGGTCTTGAAGACAATGGGTGAGAGATTTAAGCAATTTAGGTGTATACTATATAAGCATGTCAAGGCGGGAACCGAGCCAGACTGGGATCAATACCCAAGTCAAAGGGCTTACTGGGCTGACTTTCTTGCATACAAGAGTAGCACTAAGGCCAAAGAAATGAGTCAGCGGAACACTGAAAATGCACTGAGTAACCCCATCCCTCATAACTTGGGAACTCGTGGGATCGTGCGCAAGTTACCGCAATGGGACGCAGAGTTTCAAGAGATGGAAAAGAATGGTGTCGTGCCCGAGACCGTAGGATGGGAGATGCGTTCTTTGATATTTGCTCTCTCCCATGGGAGTAGTCACGGTCCTGATGGAAGGCTTGTGAGCAAAGATGAACGTGCCAAACATCTGGTGAAACGGATCCAAGAAGTACGTGAGGAGGTTTCCTCAGGTGCTTTTGTTCCAGATAGGGAGAATGACGTGCTGAGCCGAGCCTTGGGAACCAAAGAGCATCCTGGCCGCGTACGAGGAATGGGGCTAGTTCCGTGGCAGCTTGGCTTCGCCGAATATTCTGACTCGTACAGAAGTCGATCAAGGTCGAAAGCACAGCGAGAAGCAGTAGTTGAAGATCTTATGCAGAAAGTTCGTGATGAAATGGATGCTTCTCAAGCAAAGTTGCAGTGAGACGATTCGCGAGGAGATTCGTGGAGAGTTGCTTGAGCAAAGCCAGAGCCAGCGTCCTCTTGTTGCAGCTCAAGATGGCTGCGACATTCTCGCTAGCCCAGTTGTGCTGCCTCGAAGCAGTTGCGGGAGTAATGCACATCCCCCCGTAGAAGACCCCAATAACAGATTCCCGGTGGATGAGATCACTGAACCAAAGGCTTGTAAGTTATATGTGATGTCGGGGTTTATCAAGACCAAGGTGGCCATAGGTCTAGCTCAGCCTACCCGAGAGAAAGAGGTTTTGCATTCTCGAGAACTGCCGACCGGTTTTGCAAGAGTGACACTTGACGCACTTGTGAAGAAGAAATACGGCGTAGTTGAGTTGGAAATTGCAGGGCAGGATGACAAGGTTAAGCTCAAGGATAACCTTGGATGCTTTGTGGCGTGGCGGAAGCGCTACATATCCTTTACTGATTCTGATTCGGAAGGGTCGTCAGACGAGAACACGTTTCCACCGGAGAGGGTACCAAGTCAGCCTAGCCCTCAAATAGATCAGAGTCCGCCTCGAAATGAACCAAGTCCACCTCCAAGGAAAGAAACCCCCCCAAGGGAACCAACTCCTCCTCGCAGGCCGGCTACGAGGTCCTTGCTAAGTGCATTCACTGAAAGTCCGGTGAGGACCAGATCATCGCAGAAGCGGCGAGCATGCAACTCAAGCCCGCCTCCGCTAAAAGAGAAGAAAAAAGCGGTGAGTGGAAGCATAACATCCCTCCTCCCTGATAAGGACGAGCCGACGGTAGGCAGACAGGCGGTTGAGCACTTTCACAAGTTGTGCTCGGTTAAGCAAACGGGGAATAACAAACCGCCAAAGACAGACTTTGAGCGAATCACTGCTAAGAAGTCAATGTTGGAATTTAGCAAGCTGAAGCACCAAGATAACCTTGATCAGGAGAAATCAATTAAAGCTCAATTTTGCATGGAAGGTGGCATGACTGAGGAAGACTTGGACAATATAGCGAAGGAAGATGGTTACCTTGTCACTGCTCCAACAAAATTAGCTTGGATGTTTGAGCACGGGAAAGACCTAGTTTGCCCAGAAGAATTGCCTGGCCTACCGATGAAGATGAGGAATTTGCATGATTGGTACAAACGTCAATCCGGCATTTACTTTGGAGTGAGGTACCCAAAGGAATTCTTTGGCCAAATAATTGAAGGCAGTCCTCGTCACGACAGGTACCTCGAATACAAGTCTCTATTTGAGTTGTACCAGCAAGATGCTCTCGACGTCAACATCCTCTTCCTGTGGTGCTTGTAAGTATTCTCTTCTGATGTACATTCTGTTCACTTCTTTTGCTCAACACAATGCATTTTACAACTAGATCTTTTTTAGGATGGAGTCCCACTTGTTAAAAGAGCGTGGGATTAAAGACATAGCCTTCTTTGACCCTGTTGCAGTAAATGAGAAGAATTTTGCAAATGTTGATACCATGCATTATTTGTACAATGCTTTTTGCCTTCTTAAAATGAAGGAAAGCATACTTCTACCGTACAACTTCCTGTAAGTGTGTTCCTAGTTACATTTCATCTCTCCTTTATCTAACCGTTGTTAGTTACGCGGCAAAAATGATCATGTTTCACCCTTTGGTTTACAGCGGCCATTATGTTCTCTTGGATATTTGCATTCTTCAAAGTTCCATCAAGGTTTATGACTCAAAAGATAGGCCTCTTCATTTGATCGATCCACTCATTCAAGTACTAAACAAGTAAGTATAGACAAATCACTCTTTTGGATCAAAATTGATTGCATCTGCCTGATCACATTCACTCCGAAAATGTCCTGTAGGGCTTTCAAAATGTATTGCAAGAAAAAGGAAAACAAAGGGTTGCATAGACCCTTCGTCACAGATAAATTCACTGTATCATCTACAAAGTGGATTAAAAAGCAGCCAATGCGAAACAATCACTGCGGGTACTATGTCATGCACTACATCCACTGCTACACTGGTGACGACTTTAGCGCTCTAGAGAGACAGGTTTGTGGGGGTTTACCGCTTTATGTGAACCTAACTAGGGTTCGTATCGTCTTTTACTTTCTCAATAGTTTTAGCCATATATGTTAATGCATTTTTGATTCACTAACTCATGTTCTTACTTCACTACTCATGTGCTTGCTTCGCTCTCACTCATGTTGCAGGAAGCCGAGGTTGGTACGTCCGCGATGATTGCGACCGAGATAATTGCACTTTCAGAACAGCTTGCCGGGTTCATTCTCGAACATGTTATAGCCGAAGATGGAGAATACAACATTATGAAGCCGTGAGACTAGATGGAACTTGTAATATATTTGACATGCACTCGTAGCGTAGCGGAACTTGATATGCATGTATTGAACTTGATGTGTATGAACTTAATGTAATAACGTCCAGATGGTTTCGTTGAAATGTTATATTTGGATGCATCGTGCTTTATATGTGGGTTCTGAATATGTGATTGATATTTATGGAATATTTGATATATATGCGAAATATATTTGCTATATGAAAAATGAAAAAAAAAGATCACAGCCGGTTCTAGGCTATGGCCGGCTGTGATAGGGGGCCTATCACAGCCGGCCATAGCCTAGAACCGGCTGTGATATCCCCCCATCACAGCCGGTTCTAGAAAAAAACCGGCTGTGATCACCCCACTATCACAGCCGGTTCTAGACAAAAACCGGCTGTGATAGTCCCCCCATCACAGCCGGTTTTTGAAAACCGGCTGTGATAGTGGGGACTATCACAGCCGCTTTATCTCAGCCGCCCCCCAAAACCGGCTGTGATGGGGGTTGCGAACCGGCTGTGATGCCGGTTTGTGTAGTAGTGGTGTAGCCTCCGAGAGTAACTGATAAATCTTGTTGAGAGGCATACCCGAACAAAGTAGTCGGCGCTTGGCCAATCTTGTTAGAACAAGATAGAGAATTTAATAAAAATAATTGAAACAAGTAACTTAGCTTATTTGTTGTCGTTTGTCAATGAAGTGGACTAGTCGGAGTTGATTCCGACTAGTTTGAGTGCGTGAGGGCCGTCGCCGAGTAGTTTTCAGATGAGCCGAGTAGTCGTTCGTCGAGTTGTCGGCGCGAGTTGTCGAGGTCGGCGCGCGACGGTGCGGCAGCTTTGCGGCACGGACTGGAGCTGTGTTGAGTAGTCGATGTAAGAACCGCCCAATTTGCACTCGGCTCAAGTGAACGATTAGCCGTTTCATCGAGATGAGAGTTAGTACTTAGCCGCCTTTTGACGATTCAAGTACTAAACCACATCTAGAAGATCGACGGCCTCTTACAATTTCACTTCAAACGAGTACAAATCCGGTAGTCCCGGTAGGTGTTCCACGTACGCCCAAGATCGAGCACACCCACCATTACAAATCGCATCATCACAATGAACCATAAAGGGCAATTTTAAACGACATGGTTCCACAATTAAGTTACAAATTCTTACATAAATGGTTTCAACAAGAAATAAAAGAGAGCAAAGATAACAAGTTTAAGCTCTCAACAAGACAACATAAAACATAAGTGAATTCACGTTCTTCCAAGCTCTAACTTAGACGGTAGGAGTAAAACGCAGCGGATAAACGATAGAAACGCAAAATAAACAATGGTGTTGTTGCCCAAAACACCATCGCCACACGTCACAACAAGTTTAATCACTCATCACCCACCCTTGGATCGGCGGGGGAAAAGTAACCAAACACAAGCTCCGGTTCACCTGCAACTTAGAGTTTTGAAAGCAACGTGAGTACGTGGGGTACTCGCAAGACTTACGCAAGGAGAATATTTAGCACCATGCAAGAATATATCAAGGTTAGGCTTTAAGGTTAAATAAAATTTAGCAAAAGCCTAAGCGACACATCCTTAATTTTTAACCATAAGCATGATGAACAACAACCTATGAACATCTAGTTCATTTTACTTGCCCAAGCCCACACAATATTTTAGTTGAAACAAGAATTATATCGTGATAACATAGAGCATGAACATATGACAAGAACAAATATAACCAACGGTAACTCTACGAGAGATCCATGGGAGTGAGCTTGCTCATAACCGAGAGCGCGGCAATTCGAATTGATTTAACCTTGCAAGGGTTGTACTCTTTACCCGCTCAACACGAGAATGAACTCACGTCAACCCTTCCCAATAAGCCCCAAACGTTGGGAGTCCACGCCTAGCTTACGCGGAGGGAGCTCTAGGTCCACCGGGGACATCCCTAGAACCCCTCTACATAGCCCGAAGCCACGTATCTAGGACCGTGCCCCAATGATCGAGACAACAATCGGAAAAAGGGCTTACCCAACAATAATTGGACAACGGTAGCACAAAATGGTGCTCAAACCAACGTCACAATCGGACGGGCCTTAACCAACTCAAACGGGTATGTCACCAAGACTCCGTTCTCGTGACCCTATCTCCCGTTCAAGTCTCGCATTCAACTTTAACATACTCATAAACATTGCTCATTATTAATTAACCAAAGTAAAGGCGACGAAGTTGATTAGCCTATAGCCCATCCCTCCCAAGTTGACTAGACCAAAACTAAGCATCTAAGCATTAATCAAATTAAATTAGTAAGAGCCCCTTTTTCTACACGAGCGACAAGGAAGGGTATAAAAACAAGGAAGGCTTAAAGATAGGATTCTAATGCAACTAAACCCACATGCAACCCATAGCGGCATAATATTAATTAAGAAAATCATAGGATAGGACATATGAGCTGCTTGCCTTGGTTTTCTTCCGACTCGACAAACTCTTCCTCGACGACTTCGGATCCGGGCTCAACGGACTCGCTCTCCGGCACTTCGGTCGCTAAAAGAATGAAATGCATGCATGCATTAGTGATGATGCTATGAGTGCAATTGTCATGACATGAGTAGGAATGGATGCATGCAACCAAGAATATAATGATGACTTCACATGAAGTTAACAACATTGACCAAACAAATTCAAATGTATAAAAGAGCAACTCAAGTTAAGCAATGTACTAGTAAGAAATATAAAGCCGAAATCAGAGCTAGAGGCATGCATAAATCAAACCAAAAATCAAAGAGACAGGGCACTGCAAGATAGAGATTTACGAATTGGATTCACCATAAAAACTTATTCTATGACGTAGCATTAATTAAATCAATTTAAAGCATGAATTAAGCGTTTAATTCATCAAAGCCAACTTGAGACTTAATAAAACAGTGAGCCTATTTTTCCTAGCATCTAGACAGTGAATCAAGACCAACAAAATTGGTTTCACTATTTTATCTATTTTCAGCTAATTTTAGTAAAAAAACAACTTTCAGCACGACAAACACAATATAATTCATAACTCAGCTAAAACGTGAATAAACCCTAGGGTTCAAGTTCAGATATAAACTGAGCATCTCACAAGGAGTAAAACTACGGTGGAGCCAACATTTATTGAGCTATATATCAACCTCTAAGCATTAAACAAGATTTTCACCAAATAAAATATAGAGCAAAATACAACAAAGGAACTGGAGCATACTAATTTTTCTTGGACAGAGCGCATTCCCACGGTTCCAACAAACTTGGATTCACCTTTTTAGGATTTTCCTACGATTTTCTATGCATTTAACAAGTTTCAGCCTTTAAAACGAAAAGGAAAACCGAAAATAGAAAAACCACTTCGCGAAACAGCCCCTGGAAAGAAAGAAAACATCGCAGATCTACCCTTTTCTCACAAAACAGCCCCTGCACTTTAAGGAAAACCCGCTAAACTTTTCCCACCTTCTAATCCTAGGTCCCCGAGCTCAACCCCATGGTCAACACATGACCGGCGGCCATTTGACCGGCGTTTTCTCGCCGGAGAAGCGACGACCGGCGATGAGGTTTGTCCCTACGCGTTCACAACTACGACCCGCACCTCTACATGCCCAAAAAGTGGCCGGGGAGACGCCGAGGCGGCGCGCCCACGGGCGGCGGCGGCCGGCCGGCGCGCGGCGGTGCTGGCGGCGGCGGCGGCGAGGGAGAAGGAGGGCGCGGGGGGAGGGGGGGGAAGGAGCGGCGGTCAACGGCGGTGCTCACCACGTGCTTAGCTCGGGCGGAGGAGGTCGGAGGAGGCCGGACCGTGCGGAGCTCCGAGGTGCTCCAATGGTGGCCGGCGGGGAACGACGAAATACGGCCTCCACGACGGCCGAACCTGAGGAAGAAGATGTTAGAAATGTTAAGGACGACGCGTAGGAGCTCCACGCGAAAGGAATTGGAGAATGGTTCACCGACGACGACGAATTTCTCCGGCGAAGGCCGGCGGCGAGGGAAGTGGCCGGCGGTCAAAGGAGGAGGGGGCGGCTAGGGTTAGAGGGGCTCTGGGGTCGGGTTTTAAAGACCAAGGAGCGGAGGAGCGGCCGCGAGATCCCGGGGGCTCGCCCCATGGCCGGCGGCGACATGGCAGGCGAGCTCTGCTCGCCAACCAGCGCGCGCGGGCGTGACTGGGAGAGAGGGAAGAGAGAGGGGCGCGTGGGGCCCGCGTGAGTTTGAAATTTTCCCGGAAATTAAACTTTCAGCCCTCAAGTGAGCACCTTCCCGAGGTCCAAAAATTGCAAATAAATGCTTGTTGGAAAGCTAAAAACACAAGCAAGCATTTCAAATTTGAATCAGCCCCAGAAACGCTTCGGTTTGCCCACACTCAAAAAGAGAAAAAGCCTCTTGAAGAAACTAGCACTAATTTTTAAGCCCAGCAAACAGCCCCTAAAAATTCTACCAAAATTACCAAAAATCACACTAACAGCCTAGTATTTAAATAAAATAACAGCAAGCCAACTCATGAAGCAAAAATTCAACTTTCTTCACAAGTGCACAAAAACATACATAGGAATATCAATACAAATGAAGTGCTAATGATGCTTGCTAATGCTCCAATGATGATTATGTACTAGTGATCACTTGTTAACCACGTTCATGGGTTTTGGGACGTGACAGTCGAGGTACTTAATGCCGCCACGGCGCAAGCTGAAGAGTAGTTGTGGACGCCAGCGGCGCCGCGGTGCACGATCTGGAGTTGTTCCCGGCACGTGCATGTAGTTGATATAGGCCATCAGACTTTGCTGGGGTCTTCCATGTGGACGTAGCACGCTGAGCCTTTCGCTTTCTCTTGAATCAATGTAACGCACAACAGCTCCTCTTGACGTGTAGGTGCGACACATCGAGTATCACACTTTCTTTTGTTTCTTTTTCGACGGTGTGGCTGAGTAGCTTTTGTAGAATAGGAACTCGACACGAATACCCGCTTCAGCTTCGGACTCGATTATTGAAATCGATCTCTTGTCCGGTTCGGTCTTGACACCACGGTAGACTTGCGTACCGAGTACGAATCCGCTGCGAATTGCCACGAAAAAAAAAAGAACACACTCGAGGCGATGTGCTTCCGCCGAGACGACGAAATCAGATCAAACTTGTAGCTTTCAATTTGAACTCGACACAGGAAAGCGTGGAGCCGTCAATAGAACAGCATCCACCCCGCGCCGAGTAGCAATGTCTTGCGATATAGGGTGGGTGGGTGCTCAAATGCAAACTACTCGATGAATTCGAATCCGACTCAAGCAGTCCAATTTGAGCTTGATTGACGCCATTGGGTTCACCACGGGATCTTCGATAAACACCCCTACCTGGTGCGCCAGATGTCGGTGTTGTACCGTCGATCCTACCGAGGGGTATCCCGAGGTAGTAGATTTCATGTGGGGTTTCGCCGAGATCAAGAACGCAAAGGCCAAGTGACTCAGGATTTTAGACAGGTTCGGGCCGCCAAGATAGCGTAATACCCTACGTCATGTATGCTGGTTTGTATTCAATGATCGTGTGTCTCTCTGTTGAGAGTTGGTCTATGGTCTTCCTCTGAGTCCTACCGATCTAGTCATCCCTGTCCTCCTTTATATATCCTAGGGAGCAGGGAACTAGTCGGTTACAATGTTGGAGTCCTAGTACGATTACAGAGTAGAGTCCTGGTAGGAGTCCGACTTCTTATTTCCTTCCTTCGAGTGGTTTCTCTACGGGTACCGGGGTTCCATACCCAACAAAGCCAACCTATACTAGTCAAGCAAGTTGAGCAAGCAATTAAGCAAGCATCCAGTTTATCATCGTCATGTTCCATTTTCTTACTCAATGCGGCACAGAGGTCAAGTAGTCTCATTAGCTGTGAGAAACAGACAGTTCGAACCGAATTTTAACCTTGCAAGTGGATACTAAACACACGGAAAAGCATCAACCCCGAGGGTCGACACTAACCAGGCCGTTCCCATGTCTTCTGAGCTTGTTATATCTAACTCATTTGTTATTTGCTCGAGCAGCTCGCGAGCCAATACAGGTAGAACCAACGGCATATGTTCATCCCCTCCAAAATCCAATCTAATTTCATAAATTGAAGTAAAAAATCCTCCATTACAAATCTCTTGAGCATGAGCATCCTAATATGTTATGTTGGCTGTCCCTGAAATAGTGTCTTGCATTGACTGTGGGAAATGTCCATGTTTAGATGGTTTTTAAGAACTATACACAAACAAGATGTAAAATGGAATATTTGATGTCTGAACTTTCAAATGGTTGTCTTGTTCATGTATTTTTAAAAGTCCAAGTAGTTTAAATTTGCATCTAAATTTGGGCAAATGGAATAAAATTTCAGAATTTCGAGTGTCAGTTAACAGCTGAATTTTGGCTGCGTTCCAGAGCTTGTAACTCTCAAAATATTTCGAATTTGGCTAAACCTTAATAACAAAAGTTGATCCTCTATGTTTCGTCTCCAACTTTTGTAAAGGCCGATCAAAAAGGTTATTCGTGAAATCTTGAGTTTTGGCCGGTTGTAGATCATCAATTTAGCTGTTACTGTGCTTAACTGAATCGACATCAAACACCACCCCGTTGCTGCCTGCACGTTGCTGGCTTGGCTGCACCACACGCCGGTTTATGCACCCTGCTCAGTTGCTCTCCTCCCTAGTCAAACGCGAAGGACAGACACCGTCAGCCCACTTGCCCGTCGTGCCCATGCCGTCGACGTCCGCGCGCCTCACTGCACCACCGTGCAATGATGCCGGCCGGCCGTCCTCTCGCCGCTGTTCGCCGTCCTCATCCACTGCTCCTCTAAGCACGGCCAGCCACTCCGCGGTGCCCTTATCCTCTTCCCAATGCCCGGCCTCGCCTCCATTCTCCCTCCCTGCATCGGTGTAGGAGTGGAGAGTATTGGAGCTGGCGGTGGAGAAGAACGGCGGAAGGAGAAAGAGAGAGGAGGAGAGGCACTGACATGTGAGGTCAGGGGTAAATTCGTCTTTTTATAGCTCAGTTAACTGCATACGGACGGAAAAAGTAAAGGAATGGTATTGAAAACATAAATTAGAATTTTTATGGCACTTAGAGAAATTTCTAAAATTTTATGACACAGAGAGAGCTGAATTTCTATGACATTGAAGAAATTTATCCCTTCTTCTTCCTCGGGAGGGCAGAACCCGAGCAAGACCAAATCCTTCCCTTCCTCCCCACCAAAAACAAATCGACTGCACACAGACCTTTTCCACCTCCTCAGCTACAGCCACGACCAAGCCATTGGCGCAGCCCAGCCTTCCCGCGCCGGGGATCGCGGATGTTGTGGCTGCCATTGCCGTTGCCCTTGACCTGCTCGACGAAATGTGCTAGCCGGCGTCGTCTCCTTCTTCACCAAGCTGCACGTCCCTGAGTCGCCTTCATCCACTTAGCGCGAGCCACTGGTGATCCTCCCCGGCGCTGCTGCAAAGCTGTGCGCAGTCAGCAGGTCCACTACTCCTCCCTTCCTCTCTCCGTTCCTGCGCCTACGCGTACCCAGTACCGTAGGCTCCCGCACTATGCGGGGTCTGAGGGCAGGTTGTTTAGCACACAGCCTTTCCCGTACATAAATGTGCAGAGGCTGGGGCTTGAATCCTGGACCTTCCGGTCACAGGCGGTGAAGCTCTACCACTGCACCAAAGGCCGCCCTTTTATTCCTGCGCCTACTGCAAGAAGAAAAACAGCACAAGCTAGTTATCTGGTTGATGCTTGTTAGTACTTGTGCATTCCAAAATCATGTAGGGATTATAGAAAAATAATAGCAGATCCAAAAATTCTGTAACTTGACTTCTAGCTGAGATATGCACTGCTCTCTGATCTAAAAATATGCAATAGCATGTTAGAGTTGATTTCATAGATTGGTTTGGAATTTTGTTTGTACTAAATAAGTTCGTGTTGGTCTAATGGCACAACTGAACTTGGTGCATCGTTACTTTGTTAGTCTGCATACGATTTGTAAAAGTCTGGGTGAAACACATACACTCATGAAACTGATATCCTGAACTGGTGTGCACCCTTGCATGCCTGAACCGCTAGTTACATCTTGCTGCAGTCTGATGCCATGAAACTGGAGGTTAAATTCTCTTTTAGGCATGTTATGATTAGGAAAAATATTGCAAAGCCTGCTGCTTATCTCCAGAATAATTTTGGTCAATTAACTGATCTTATTTCATATGTATGCCTGCATGCTGTCCTTTGTGGGCAAACTAGACAGCAGTTTATGCATACTCTTTGTAGTGCATTTTTTTTTTACTAAATGAAATAAAGTCCAAAAGTGCTTTATATATCCTTTCGTAGTGTTGGTTTGTAAAGAAAATATTTCAGGCAAACATTAGCTAATAAAAACTAACTCAGCATCATGTTTGCGCCATACTCTTTGTGTAGGTAATTGTTTGTATTCTTGGTAAAGGACTGCCTCCTAAATACTTATTGTTGTATTCTCTGCAGCATGCACTCATTGAGCTTCCATTCGTCTAATACTGCATTGCATACTTGCATGCTTGTAGTTTTCCCTGCACACGAGCTCGTGGCTGTGGAGCTGGAGCAGCCACAGCGAGAGTCCAAGCAGGACCGGTATGAGTGCCCAGAAGACCCGGCCCAAGGTCAGTAGTACTAGCACCGTTAAATAGAAAGGCAAGCACCGAAGCATAACCCTTCTTTTCAAATTATAAATATTTATGATTTGTGCATTTACGTTTTCAGAGTTAAATGAAACCATAGATGCATAATCCATAGGCTCCCCCTCTTATACTAGTATGTGTAGGTCGTTAGTGCTGCCATGCTTAATTAAGTTTGGTAGAAGACGAGTGATTTCCAGTCACTCGCGAGATAGGATTGCTTGGTCCTGAAGTTAAATTCTGAAAATGGTTCATATGATAATTTGGTGACCAGGCGGGGATATGAATTATTATGATGTTGGTTACTAGCTCCGCTTGTGTCAATTAAGGCTCGCTCGTTGTTGGCACAGTTGATCGAGTTTGAACTGTACTAATCACATGCTGGTAGTAGGAGGCAGTCGAACCCGGTAAACCTATGTACTTGATTCGCTCCGGAGTTGGAACTCCTTCCTGCCTTCCTAGGGTAGCGCAACTGCCGCGGAGGATTGGGTATGTACTTTTATTTTGCTGGCCTCTCGTAGGGCTTGGCTGACTAGTGCAGGCGGGGTAGATCTGGCTTCCGGTAGCGAAGATAGGAACGGTTGGCACGTGCGGCTCGACGGGGCATGTATGTGACGTGTGGTTAGGTCTTCCTTGCAAGGATTAAAATCGAATCGATTCGCCGCCGCTCTCAGTTAAGAGAACCTCGATCACTCTGTCGCATCGTAGTAAAGAATGGAATGATATGTTGATAATATTGTTGTTTGATTAATTTATCCACTTTGTTTGTTGTAGTTTGCAAATTTAGAAAATAGTTTCTCTCACTTTTAAATTGGCTAAAATATTGAAAGTAAGGATCCACTATTAGATGCTCTTTGGCAAAACACACCCCAGAGCCAAAAGTCATGCATACTAGGAGTCTTTTTCGTCGGGTAAGTCTTACTGAGTATTAGTTGCTCAGGGTTTGTTGAATAATTATTTTCAGGTGGAGTTGTCTTCTCTATGATGTCATATCGGTGGGCTTGATGTGATGTCCTCTACTCGTCGTCGCTACCGTATCGTAGTGGTTGTTTCGAATCTATATTTCAAACTTTAATTACGCTGTATAATTAAACTCTGTACCATTTTTGTATTAAATTTGAACTCAACTTGTAATATTATGCTCCTTATCTTTGTAATTAATTATTTTGTAACCCTATCATGTTGATACTATCTGTGCTCACCCTCGCGTGAGACTACCGGTGTTTGTTTCGATCCAGATTCTAGAATTGTGGTTGCATCGAGAATTACCCGACATACTGCCAAATTATGTCGTTTTAAGTGTGTGTGTGGGGGATATAGTACCCGGGTGCCTCACGAGTAAGCTTGGCAGCTCACCGAAAGGGGGCGGCCCAGCTCACCGTTCTGGACCTGAAGACGTGCGGGACAAGTCGGCGCACGGAGGAAGGATCTGGAAGGAGAAGTCCTAGTTGGAATAGGAATTATTGTAAAGAAGGAAAGGATTCTTAGAGATAGGATCGGATACAAACCGACTTGTAACCCTGCCCCCCGATATATAAGGCGGGCAGGGACCCCCTCAAAAACATCTGAACCACAACTCGAGCCAACTCGAATCACCAAAACACGCAATACAACACCCCAAAACAGGACGTAGGGTATTACGTCGAGTCGACGGCCCGAACCTGTATAAACCCCTGTGTCTGTCCATCCTAACCATCCTGCTTCCGATCTTTGCGATCTTCCCTGCATTACAAATCACTTCCGTGGGCTACCCCGTGGAAGACTGCCGGAGATAATATCACCGACAGTGGCGCGCCAGGTAGGGGATATCGCCGAGATCAATCTGGTAGGCTCGATGGATCGCGTCAAGATCTTGGACAGCTGCAACCTCCCGGACGTCGACGAAGTCGAGATCCAGTTCGGGGACGTCATCGCCGCCTTGGATACCCAAGCGGCAGGAGCTACGGTCGCCACGGAGGTCACCTCTCTGGCGCCGACTTCGGTCATCACGGCCCAATCCGGTCCGATCGCATCTGATCGTGCCGGATCTACCCCGCTGAGTCCATCGCAAAACGCGAGGCCAGACCAGTCGGGAACAGATCTACAATCACTCGGTTCCGATCCGACTCCTGAGAGTCGCGTCGCCGAATCATCGCAGAGCGTAAACGCTCAACCAACACGCGTCCAGAGCCCTGAGGTCATTACTGTCCAGACCCCTGGCTTTTGCGCGCTTGCTCGGAAGCAGAAGATGAAGGACATTGTCCAGGAGGATGATTACTTCTCTGGGAGCGACTCCTACGGGTTAGATCTACTGGGACCATCAATCCTGGACGATCTGCCGGAAGGATACACAGTGTCCGATGCCTCTACAGAGCCGGAACTACTAGGATCACTCGGAGAATTGACTCCGAGTAGTTTGGAGCGTTATACGCCCACATCCGACTTCTCCGAGTCCGAGGAAGACTACCTCGCGCAAGAAGGAGTCGGATCATATTGCTACATGGTGGCGCCAGCAACGCCAACGAATCCTGTCTCAGAAGATGAGGTCACTCCTGCAGAGGAGACGACTGAAGCCAGGAACCAGCGTCGAGGACGCAACGCCAGTCGGGCGACTCGCAGAGCCGCACGACCGCACGGAGCCACCGCGTCAGGATCTGGCACTGCTCGACTCCAGGAGCCTCGCTCTGAAGATCATCGTCGCCAACGGGATCAACACGACCGGAGGAGCACCCGGAACTTGATGCGCGACGGCATGTTCGAGTTCAACGGACACGATGTCTACGAGACACCGGTCCAGAACCTCGTTACTATCAACGAGGAAATCAATCGGCTGCCACCTAACACTCCGGGCCTGGAAAAGGTAAGGGCTCTCGTGCAGGCCGCCTCCGTCCAGGTTCACCAGATGCAAAGCAGAACGACCACGGACGCTCCTGAGCCCGGTCCGTCTCGACACCGGGCCGGCGGCGGATCGGGTCGTGATGAAGACCTCCGCACCACGATCAACAGAGATCGAGATGCGAGGGACGTCATCACCAACAGCACCGAAGAGCGCCACCGTGAGGAAATCCGACGGCGCGAAGAGTACGATCGGGATCATGGAAATCCCCGTCGTAACCCCAACAGGAGCGGCTACTCGACGGAGTCAGACTACTCTGACCTCTCCGGTAGCCCAAGGCGCGGCAACAATGGCGGTCGCACTCCGCCACGAGGACGAGTGCTTCCACCACCTAGGCGACCGACTCCGCCGAGAGATCGAACTCCACCGCGCAGCAGGACCTACCGACGGGACCGAACTCCACCCAGGACTCGGAACTATCGGAGGACCCGTTCCCCGCCCAGGGACCGGGATCGCAGGAGGGACAGCACACCCCCAAGAGCAGCTGACGGATCGGGTCCGAGCGATTCCCGCCCTAGAGGTCGGATCGGCGGATTCCAGTCGTTCACCGAGCGCTTGAGAAGCGTGACGTGGCCCAGAGGCTTCAAGCTGTCGGATATCGACAAGTACGACGGGAAATCTGACCCATCTCAATGGCTTCAGATCTACTACACCGCCGTACAAGCGGCCGGCGGCGACGAGGACGTGATGGCAAACTATCTCCCCATCATGCTCACCAAGGACTGCCGTAACTGGCTGGCAGGACTCCCGCAGGACGCCATCGATAACTGGGAGCAGCTTACCGAACTCTTCATCGGTAACTATCTCGGTACCTGGGAAAGGCCCGGGAGCAAGCGGCTCCTCGGTCAGATCAGGCAGCGCAAGAACGAGACCCTGCACGACTTCGTGCGCAGGTTCTCAGAGAAGCGCAACTCCATCACGGACGTCACGGATCAGGAGGTGATGTCAGCTTTCCAGCGCGGCATCTCCGACGGGAGACTGATTCACAAGTGGACTCGGAAGCCACCCGCGACTGTCAATGACATGTTCCGGGTCGCTAGCACGTGGGCGGACGCAGAGATCGCAGAAAAAGAACAACTCAGCGAAATCAGAAGTCGCTGGGAAGAAGAGAACAAGACGACTCGCAAACGCGACCGCCGCGAAGACGAAGACCGACACGACGACCATCGACGCAATGACAGCCAACCTCGCAAGAAGAAGAGCGAGGGAGACATGGTCGCCGCCCTGGACCGGTCCAGAGGCCGGGTAACTCCAGAGGACTTCCAGCGCATGCTCGATGAGCAATGCCCTTACCACAAACACAAGCACTCGGCGCGAGAGTGCTACGGGCTCAAGCGAGCCTTCACCGGAGGCAACAGAGGCCCTCCATACAGAAAGAGGAACGATGGTTCCCCGCGAGACGACAGGCGGAACGACGAGCCCGGCGACGACTTCCAGGAAGCCGACCGAGTGGTGCGCATGATCTATGGCGGACCAGAGTTCGAGTCGAAGCGCCAGCAGAAGCTCACCCATCGCCAGGTCATGCACGCGAGGGAGCCACCGGTACCTGAGTACCTCAAGTGGTCGGAAGTTCCGATCACATTCACTCGGGAGGATCACCCAAACTTCATACCGAAGCCCGGGTCCCATGCCTTGGTAGTAGCCCCGACGATTCGCAACGTTCGGCTCACCAAGGTACTAGTCGACGGTGGCAGTGGCCTGAACATCCTTTTTGCTAACACATTGAAGGAGCTCGGCCTGACTACTCTCGACCTGAGTCCCCCCCAATCCGCGTTCTACGGTTTGATACCGGGAGAGGGGGCAGAACCACTCGGGCACATCACACTGCCCGTTACCTTCGGAGACCGGAACAATTACCGGACCGAGCACATGCAGTTCACGGTGGCAAACTTTGAAACTGCATACCACGCCATCCTCGGGAGGCCGGCGCTCGCCAAGTTCATGGCGATTCCTCATTACGTCTACTTGCAGGTCAAAATGCCAGGACCTAAAGGCGTAATCACCGTCTTGGGAGACGTCCGAGTCGCATACACATGCGAGCAGGAAACTCTCAACGCGGCAGCCGCCCTGGACATGTCCAAGCGCATGGAACAAGTACTGGCTGCATCACAGGAGGTGGACAAGGACGCTCTAGAGATCCCCACCAAGAAGCCAGCGAGAGAAGCCATCGCGCCAAGCAAGGAGACGGAGCTGAAGAGGATCTCTCTGGACTTGGACGACCCGAAGAAGACGGCCATCATCGGGGCAGAGTTAGACCCCAAATAGGAAGAAGTGCTCGTCAAATTCCTAAGGGAAAACGCCGACATATTCGCGTGGAAACCATCCGATATGCCAGGTGTCCCAAGGGAACTTGCCGAGCACTCCTTGAAGGTCAATCCGACTGCTAAACCGATCAAGCAAAGGCTTCGTCGATTCGCGCAGGACCGCAAGGAGGCAATTAGGGCAGAGATTACAAAGCTGTTAGCAGCCGGGTTTATTCAGGAGGTGTTCCACCCCGACTGGTTAGCTAATCCAGTTCTTGTAAGAAAAAAGAATAATAATGATTGGAGAATGTGCGTCGATTATACAGATCTCAACAAAGCTTGCCCTAAAGACCCCTTCGTTCCCCCCCCGCATCGATCAAGTCGTTGACTCCACGGCAGGCTCCGCCCTGCTCTGCTTTCTCGATTGCTACTCAGGTTATCACCAGATAGGCCTGAAGCTGGAAGACCAAATAAAGACCGCGTTCATCACGCCGTTCGGTGCCTTTTGTTATAACACAATGGCCTTCGGTCTGAAGAACGCAGGAGCAACCTATCAGAGGACGATTCAAGCATGTCTGGATCAATTGATCCCAGACATAGTAGAAGCCTACATCGACGATATCGTGGTCAAGATCATGAACCCCGAGGACATGATAGGGAACCTGACAAAGGTCTTCGAACGCTTGCGCGTATTCCGGTGGAAGCTCAACCCGGAAAAGTGTGTCTTCGGAGTACCCTCAGGTAAACTACTCGGCTTCATGGTCAGCAACCGCGGGATCGAGGCAAATCGCGAGAAGATCACGGCCATCACCAAGATGCTACCACCAACCTGTCAAAAGGATGTGCAAAAGCTTACTGGATGCATGGCAGCGCTCGGTCGTTTCATATCACGACTCGGCGTTCGCGGATTGCCGTTTTTCAAACTGCTCAAGAAGCAGGACAAGTTCATATGGGACGACGAGGCGAAGCGATCTTTCCAGGAACTCAAAGACTACCTGCAGAGCCCTCCCATCCTCGTCCCACCTCAACCAAGAGAACAGCTCTACCTCTACATCTCTGCTACTCCCCGAGTGGTTAGCACGGTACTAGTGGTCGAGCGTCCTGAGGAAGGACACGCATATGGAGTTCAGCGACCAGTCTACTTCGTCAGCGAGGTTCTGACCGTATCTAAGGTACGCTACCCCCATGTGCAGAAATTATTATATGGAGTTCTTATCTCAGCAAGAAAGCTGAAACACTACTTTGAGGCCCATCCAATCTCGGTGGTGAGCGAAAATCCTTTAGGGGAAATTCTCCATAACCGAGATGCCAGCGGCCGAATCGTCAAGTGGTCAATAGAATTGGCTGCCCATCACATAAACTTTGTTCCACGTACTGCTATCAAGTCTCAGGTCTTGGCCGACTTCGTAGCAGACTGGACAGAAAACCAAGCTCCGGCTGACGACGAGGTAGTTGAGTACTGGGAGATGTACTTTGATGGCTCCCTCCAGATAAAAGGAGGCGGCGCAGGCGTACTCCTGATCTCTCCAAGTGGACAGGAATTAAAATACGTCCTTCAAATCATGTTCCCAGTATCCAACAACGCAGCCGAGTACGAAGCAGCCTTGCACGGTCTCCGCATTGCAGTATCTTTGGGTATCAAACGCCTGATGGTACGCGGGGACTCTGCCCTGGTCATAAACCAGGTAAATAAGGACTGGTCCAGGACCAACGAAAAGATGGACGCATACTGCGAAGAAATCAGGAAGCTGGAAGGGAAATTCTATGGCTTAGAGTTCCATCACGTGGTGCGCGACCATAACAAGGCAGCAGACGAGCTCGCTAAGATGGGGTCCACCCGTGAAGGCGTCCCACCCGGAGTTTTCATACAAGATCTTATTAAACCATCTATCAAGATAAACCCGGATGGCACTGTCGCGGAGCAACAAGTCGGAGAATCCCCAGAGTCAGCCACATTAGTGGTAGACGAAGCGTTGGACTGGAGGACCCAGATCATCGACTATCTGGATAGCGGCATATTACCCGCAGAGGTCGCGGAAGACAAAGATCTAAACTCGCTCCACGAACAAATCGTGCGGCGCAGCAAAAGCTACGTCATCATCGGAGACAAGCTGTATCGTCGATCTGGAGCTTCCCAAATCCTCCAAAAGTGCGTGAGTCGCGCTGAGGGTATAGAGCTCTTGACAGACATACATAAAGGAATCTGTGGCAATCACGCCGGGGCTAGAACCATCGTTGGTAAAGCTTTCCGGTCTGGTTTCTACTGGCCGACTGCTGTAGCAGACTCAGAAAACATCGTGCGGCGCTGCAAAGGGTGTCAGTATTTTGCAAGGCAAATACACGCACCCGCACAACAGCTGCAGACCATACCAGCATCCTGGCCCTTCGCTTGTTGGTGCTTGGATATGATTGGTCCATTCAAGAAGGCTCCTGGTGGTTTTGACCATGTCCTTGTAGCTATTGACAAGTTCACCAAGTGGATTGAGGTGAAACCAGTCAGAAAGCACACGGCAGCCAAGACCATCGAGTTCTTCACCGACATCACCCACCGCTTCGGAGTCCCAAATCGTATCATCACAGATAATGGTACGAACTTCGTGGCACAGGAGTTTAAAGACTGGTGCAGCGAGAGGAGCATCAAGCTATGCCCTGCATCCGTGGCACACCCAAGGGCCAATGGCCAAGTCGAAAGAGCCAATGGCGAAATAATCAAGGCGCTCAGGGCCCGGATATTCAAGCAGCTGAAGCAACATGACGGACGTTGGATCAAGGAGTTGCCAGCTGTAGTCTGGGGGCTGCGTACCCAGCCGAGTCGTGCCACGAAGCAAACTCCGTTCTTTTTGGTTTACGGCTCGGAAGCTATCCTACCAACGGACCTCACATACGGCTCCCCCCGAGTGGAGTTCTATGATGAATACGACGCGCAAGTGGCGCGCATTGAAGACCTCGACAGCATCGAGGAAAAGAGATTGGCTGCCCAGATCCAAGCCGCGCGTTACGCTCAGGTCCTGCGACGTTATCACGATCGATCAGTTAAGCAGAGGTCCTTTGAAGCAGGCGATTTGGTTCTGAGGAGGAAGCAAGACACCAAGGGCGCGCACAAGCTTGCGTCCCCTTGGGAAGGGCCATACATCATCAAGTCAGTGAGTCGCCCAGGCTCGTATCGCCTCATGACGGAAGACGGCGTAGACATCCCAAATCCATGGAACATCGAGCACTTACAGCGTTTCTACGCCTGAATCAGTTATGTATTTATCTTTTTATTTTAGATTTATTTTTTCCGAGTGATTTTGGAGGGTAGTCACCCCCAGCTACGACTCGGCATGTTCACAATGAGTTATCAATAAAGTTGATTTCATCTTTCATCTATTTCTACTACTCGCATTTCCTCTTTCGCGTCACGCACATAAAGTATGAGTGGAACAAACCTTAAATCGAGAGGGAAAGTACTCGCCAAGTCAAAGCTCTAAACGTACGACAAAGACTCTGCGGCATGAGACTGAGACCAACGAGGCTAATCTACTCCGTAACAGGTCAACCACTCAGAAATTAAGGCCAGCGCAGAAAGAAAGGGAGTTGTAGACCAATAAAAACTTATATACAATAATGACAATTCAAACATTGTTCAAATACTACTAGTTCGACCAAATACTACAAATATTTTATTTACATTGCAGGGTCACCAGCACCAGACGGGGCCGCTTCATCCGAGTCATCAACAACATCCTTGGACAGGACATTGGCGATGGGCTCGACTTCATGGAGCAGCCTGCCCACGTCGTCTTCGGAGGTGCCGGCAGCATACCCGCGGCCGAGTGGCTCCAGGTCTGACGCCGGGAACAGCGACTTGAGCACCGCCAGGACATGGCCACAGCTGGCCTGGCTGATGGAGCAGAGCTGCCGCCGGAAGTAGCGTGGGAGCGCCCGAACGCGGTCGAGGATGGAAGCTGAAGACGATGACGCCTCCGGCTCGATCTCCTCCGCCACCACTCGGATAGCGTCCTCCAGCGCTATCTTCTCGGTGCGCAAGCGCCTCCGCTTCACCTTGCAGCCGGGCCACCTTGGCAGTGAGCTCTGCGAATTGGGACATAATCCGATATCGATAATCTACAGAAAGTTAGATCTGAATAATATTTTCACGTCTGACAGAAAAACAAACAAGGAAGAACATACCTCTGAGCTCGTGCACGGCCTGGGCCTCGTTGAGCTTAGCCTGCTCTACCTCCCCGCGTAAACCGCGAGTGGTACGCTGGGCTTCCTCCAACTCAGCCTGGCGCTCGACCGCAGCAGCCTCGAGCTCAGCCACTCGGGCCACCAAGGAGTCGGCCTTAGCAACTGCAGAAGATAGTTCTTGAATAACCAAGGCTTTGGCCTCGGCATCAGCAGCTAAGTCCTGCAAAAACAAGTCAGATGACAATGCGAATTGATGTACCACTCGGTACTTGATATCAACAAGATAAGTAGCTCAGGAAATACCTTGGCTATGTGGCCCATGCGAAGATGGAGTGACATGAACTCCTCCAGAGGAGTCAGGGGAGCACCACCACTCATAGCGCCGTCCACCGCTGAAGCAATCTCGACCGCCGCAGTCTGGGGCTCCTCCACTGCTGCAGTCGGTTCAACCACAGGAGCAGGCTGGGGGCTGCCTTGAGGAACTGGCGGTGGGGTCGGCGACGCCGGTGTAGGGACTCGGTGGAGGCGGGGTTGGCTCTCGCAGCGACTCTGGTGGCGGACCCACAGGCTGATCGCTGAGAAGATCAGCCGAGTGGATCGGCACCTCTGGAGTTTGGATTGATGGGGCTTCGGTCTCAACCGCCGACTGAGGCGGAGGACCCGCGAAGGGGACCTCAGACGGCGTGCTACAGAATAAAGCACATATGGATCACTAATAGAAGAACATAAAGGAAATCAAGAGATGATAAGGATACTTACAGAGTAGAAATGCGCATTCTCGGGCGCTTTCCTTTCCGAGTGGGGGAAGGGAGGTCCCTCGGACTTGCAGCACTCAGAGGCATTACTGCAAGGGGAGACTGCTCCGAGCTTGTGATTGGCGGTTGGATTGACGACTCGGCGACGCCAGCTTCATCTTCTTCCGAGTCAGACGACTCAGAGATAAGGAGTTGGCGGCGGCTTGGCGCATCCCTAAAAACGATCCCCGTGGAGATCTTCCGCTTCTTCAGAGCAGGGGCAGCCTTCCCACCACTCGGAGATAGCACATCGGGTAGAAGGAGAGGACGACAGAGTGATATCTGAGTCGCGCAGATCACTCTCACTTCCCCCGACTGCTTCTTCAGATCCAACGGCCCTGCGCCGAGCCGGTTGATCCACTCCCTTTGGCATCTCAGGCAAAGGAGGGAGGGATACAAAGGCAGCTCGACCCTGCAAATATTGGGTTCAGTTCTGAGATTACACCCAATGGGTGGAATTGAAATAAAATCAACAACAGATTGACTAAATACCTCAGGGCGTGGATTTCCCAAGTTGAACGCCGGAGGACAGTCAGTGGTCCTCAGGGAGGTTCCAGTCGCGAAGAATTTGCCAAGCCGAGCGGCGGCTTGGACTTTGTCGACGCGCTCGGGGGCTTCGCGCGTGTTGTCCCCCTCGGCGTAATACTCATACGCCGGGTGAGCCCGCTGCTTGAGGGGCTGGACCCGGCGCAGAACGAAGTTGGCTGCCACTCCGACGGCAGACAACCCATTGTCCTTCAACTGGGAAATAAGACCCAGGAGTTCCCGAACCTGATCCATTTCGCTCTCCTTGGGAAGAGCGGTCCAAGATTGGGAGGGAACAGGACGAGAATCAATTTCTGGAGAGATGGCAGGCGAGTGGTTTCCTACGTAAAACCACTCGGACTGCCACCCCTTATTGGAGGTAAGGAAAGGGATGTCAAAATACTCCCGAGTTCGACCCTCGCGGAGTTGGAGTCCGGCGCCCCCGACTACTTGTGGGCAGTCGGTTCGGGGATAAGGTTTAAGAAGAAAAAGATGAAGAAAAAGATTGAAGTGAGGCTCTATCCCAAGATAGGCCTCACAGAGATTGATGAAGATAGCGATATGAAGAATGGAGTTGGGATTCAGTGCGCAGAGACTGATCCCATAGTAATGCAGCAGCCCGCGGAGGAAAGAATGCGCGGGCACGCCAAAGCCACGGAGAAAGAAAGATTCGAACACCACCAAATCAGAAGAGTTTGGGGTGGGGAAAGACTCACCGGCGGCGGCGCGCCACTCGGCGGTTTGCTGGTCGGGGAGGATGCCGTCGATGACGTGTTGCTCGAGGCGCCTGGTGGTGGTGATGGACTCCCTCCACTCGGCGGCGCGATCCACGGCGACCTCGGCGGTGGCCTTGGCCTTGGACGACCGGGCTCTTGCGGGCGACCTCTCCTTCCGCTTCGGGCCTTCCTTCCTCTTGGGCGCCATGGCGACGAGCGGGGCTGAAGAGCGAGGAGGAAAGCTGCGGGAGCGGATCTAGGGTTTGTTCTTGCGCGAGGAGGAGAACTGGAGCGTCGGGGAAGGCAAATGGCAAGTAAAGGAAGAAGAATGCGGCGGGGATGGCTTATAAAGGAATAAACCGTTCCTCCCGCGCGCGGCGCGGCGCGTGTCTCGGGAACTCAACCGACGCAGGCACGTCCCGTCGCTTTGAATTCAAAGATGCGGTAGGGAGTCGCGATATCTCGCGATATTTCGCCTTCCATAAAGCAACCGTTAGGGACGCAACGGACTTTGCGGAGTAGTGGGCCTAAATGGGCTGAAATATAGCACGACCTTTCGGTTCTGTTACGCTAATAAATTTGTGGGTTCCTGAGCTAGGGTTCAGGGGCGGAAACCACTCGGTCGTGAGGCTAAAATTAGTCGACGGCCAGACTTGATTTTGCAATTAATATTGCATCCTTGCAATTGATTTTTGCGTAAGGCATGTGATACTATCGCTAAATTGACTCAGAAATCTGGGTCAAATGCTGACAAGTATAAATCTTGTGAGAAGATGGCTTACCATATGGTCAAGCTGGGTCGTGGGACACGACTCGGAGTCATACCGAGTTCAAAAAACTTGAGGACAAAATCCTTATAAAGGGGAAACAAAAAAGCCCCTGAAGGAAAAGATTATCTAAAATCCATGTCCAGAGGCATGGGGGCTGAAAAGATCAGTCGGAATTCATGGCTTTCAGAGTCTTGACACGATCATGCTGAGTCGTAACAAGACTCGGGGGCTACACCCAATGGGTGCACCTGGAGGTGCACACCATTGATGGATTAAGTTTAAAAAGAGATTCATAATATTTATTTTTGACCCTCGACCAGAATATTCTATTCTGTTCAAGGCTCGGGGGCTACACCCAATGGGTGCACCTGGAGGTGCACACCATTGAAGATCAAGATACAGATGGATAAAAGTTGAAGACCTTTGGCCAATTTCATATAAAAATTGCCCAAAACCCGGGGGCTAAGTGTATTCACTTCGCTGTCGCGTCGTGAAGAAGAGCACTCCTTCCCCTTACTATGGCTATAATTGAAGAATTGTTTTTAGGAACGTCTGAGCTTGCACTCGGATCTTCCTCGAAACCACTCGGATCTTCTTCGAAACCACTCGGATGAGATCTTAGACAACTTGGAGCACTCGGATCATGGAAGAAAAGACAGATCAATTACAGCCAACGATCGGTCAAGAAGTGCTCGGGGGCTACTGTGGGGGATATAGTACCCGGGTGCCTCACGAGTAAGCTTGGCAGCTCACCGAAAGGGGGCGGCCCAGCTCACCGTTCTGGACCTGAAGACGTGCGGGACAAGTCGGCGCACGGAGGAAGGATCTGGAAGGAGAAGTCCTAGTTGGAATAGGAATTATTGTAAAGAAGGAAAGGATTCTTAGAGATAGGATCGGATACAAACCGACTTGTAACCCTGCCCCCCGATATATAAGGCGGGCAGGGACCCCCTCAAAAACATCTGAACCACAACTCGAGCCAACTCGAATCACCAAAACACGCAATACAACACCCCAAAACAGGACGTAGGGTATTACGTCGAGTCGACGGCCCGAACCTGTATAAACCCCTGTGTCTGTCCATCCTAACCATCCTGCTTCCGATCTTTGCGATCTTCCCTGCATTACAAATCACTTCCGTGGGCTACCCCGTGGAAGACTGCCGGAGATAATATCACCGACAGTGTGTTAACCAGATTAATTATTAAAATGATGGTTAGACACTTAAGCCGGATTAATTTAGGACGGTTCTGCCACAGGTCGGCGTGACACAGAGAGAAGGGGGCGGCCAACGTTGGGGGCCGAGGCTGGGGGTCACGCTGAGCATGTTAGGGTTTGAACGAGATGGGCCTATTGGGCCCCGTTGGAGTGAAGGAGTATGCGCAGCTCGTTTGGCTCGCGACCTGCTCGAGCGAGCTGGTTTGAAGTAGCGAGCAAAATTCCTAGCTCGGCTCGTTTGAAATTACACCGAGCTGAGCCGAGCCGGTTGCAAGCCAACGAGTTTCGAGTATTTTGTCCAGGCCGAGTCCTCACCAAAGACTCTAGAGGAGTAGAGGGTGATCTATATTTTTGGAAGTGCATTCGTGCGACTGTTCACTGTAAACGACTACGTCCAGGAAGCGCATCTGCACGGTGAACATCTGCACTGCATGAAGTGTTGATCGACTACACCGATCAGGCTCGACTAACAATGTCAGGTAACGGCGGATCTGGTACCTTCAGAACTAGCCCCGCCTCAGGGTACTCATTCATGAATTTTCTGGTTCATTTCTTGTGTTTCATAGTATCCAATACATGCTTTATGTTTACTGCAAATATATATGATCATGTTCCTGTTAATAGTATTTTCTATATCATGATTTTGTTTTAATTTGGATTAAAATGTAGCGTTAAATGCCTCTAACTCCAACATGCGTTGCCCTTGTCACCCCAACCTACTATAAGTTGCCCTAGTCACCCAAATCTTCACAAATCCATGTTCTTGGCTATGTGAGCAACCAAACTTGACAAATCCATGTCAGATTGTCAGTAACGGCTCAAGTCAAAGTTTTCTCTTCCATAATTGAAGGACCGATTAGGCGACCAGAGAGGGGGGGGGAGTGAATGGGAGCCGATAAAATTTCTTTCTCAAATCCGGCTTTTCCCAAATCAACTTCAAGCCAACCAAACGATCTAGCCAAGATCACGTAGCTACTGAGAAGCTACTAACCCTAGGAACTAGATCAAAGCAGCGGAAAAAGAATCGAACAAATCGAGCACAAGATGTGGCCTCAACAGGAAGAGTTCAGCGAAAATTGCACGGGTCATTTGATCCGACCGCACATGAAAAGCACCGGTTGGATTGATCGCCTATGCTCCGACCGTGACTGAGGGAAAACAACAGGTCAAATCAGTGAAAATTACACGGGTCGATTGATCTGATCGGTCATGGAAAGGGTCGATCGGATTGATCGCATATGCTCCGACCGTTGTTGAAAGAAAACAACCGGTCGATTGATCCGACCTGTACAAGAGCCACCGATCGGATCAATAGGTCAACAGTCGAGTCACTGAACTCACTTTTCTCTCAAAGCGATCGTATGATCCGACCTGTACAAGAGCCACCGATCGGATCAATAGGTCAACAGTCGAGGCACTGAACTCACTTCTCTCAAAGCGATCGGATGATCCGACCGAGAGTCGATCGGAGCATTCAATCGAAATATCGACCTTCTACTAGAGAGTTTGAAAGGCTGCGAAGGCTAACGGTCGATTGATCCGACCGAGCCAGGAAGAAACGATCGGATCGATAGATCGACACAGAAAACTGTCAACTCGAGATTGCAAGGCTGCGAAGTCCTAGCGGTCGATTGATCCGACCCAGTCAAGGAAAATCGATCGGATCAATAGATCAACGCAGCGAAAAGGTCAACTCGAGAATGGATCTCCCAAACGACTTGGAGTCTTGAGACAAGATTTTGGGTAGATGATATACACCTCAAGGAGAGGCTATGCCCCAAAGATTTTTGCCTCAAACCTCCTAGAACTCCTGGAATCACAGATCTCGTGAAGAACACCAAGAACTTGAGTTCATCCCAAAAACTTCAAATCCAAAGCGATTCTCGGCGTTTGGGGGCAAGAGATCACTAGCAAAAGAGGCACAAGACACTCATACGTGAGTCCCCCAAAGAATTACGAGAGAAAACGCCCAAGGAAGTGAAGAACGAAAAATCGCCCAAAAATAGCTCCGAAAATAGCTCCGAAAATAGGAAAAAGAAAAGGAGCTCATGGATTCAAATCATGGCACGAAATTGAACTTTGGATTACTTCACCATGTGCGGTTACAAGCCAATTGCTAGCACAAACAAAGCTAGAATGGCAACAAGATCAAATCAAAGATCCCTCCTCTCTCTCCCTCTCAAACCCTAGAAAAGACCCTCTCACAAACAAATGAGATGTCTACCACCTATCCTCTCCAAGGGATGGCTGCCCACAATAGCCACTCCTCATATATATAGGCGCCCTGCAAATGTCCAGAACGCCCTCACATGAAGCATACAACACAATACCCCTTAGGGGCAAATTTGACATTTTCGCGAATCTTTTTCCGGCTGGGACACCTTCCACCGCAAGCTTGCTTCCCTCCGACGCAAACCTTGCGGCCACGCCGCGTGTCCTCCGGATCGAAGCTCCTCAACGCCGAACTTGGGCCTGGCTGGTCACCTCGGCCCAGCTGCCCGAACTTCGCCTCGTCGAGTCCTCGGCCTTGGTTTTGAGGCCCAAACCAAGGGAAACCGTCCACCGATGATTTTGTGGCCAAATCACCAAACCCTGCGTGCAAGCTTCGGTTGTGAGCCGCTACCTTGCACCGGCTTCGTCCACCGATGATTTTGTGGCCAAATCACCAAACCCCGCGTACAAGCTTTGGTCGTTAGCCGCTACCTTGCACCGGCTTCATGTCCGCGTACGAGCTTCGGTTGTGAGCCACTACCTCGCACCGGAACCACGTCCCCTTGCTCGTTCTTGCACCATGTGAACCGCACTTGATCCATCTGGCCACCGGGTCCCTCGAACCAAGCCTACTTGTCTCTCCGCTCCTCGGAGGCCGCCATGGCTAAGACCTTTCGCGCCTGTTCTTCACCTGCACCAATGCAATCAAGCCGCATTCTACACCTGCAATACTTGAGCCAAGGGAAACGTCAGTCCACACCACGTTGTCAATCACTCATCACACCAGGAAGCGAAAAGGGCTCAACACCATCGGCAAAAGAGCAAAGCACAAAACACAAGCCAATTCACTTTTCAGAACACTCAAAGCACTCCCCTGCAAAGATGCAACTCCCCCTGAACAAGTGAACTTGTGCGTGCGAAAAACACTCGAAAATGCTCAAACTCTCACAAAACTTTCAAAATCTTTTTCAGAAATTCTCCCCCTTTCCAAATGCTCCAGAAATTCTCCCCCTTATTGATAATGCACAAATCAAGGCCAAAATGCAAAATATACAACTACACGCTCCCCCTGAAATGTACAGCCAAATTACAAACTCAAGGTTCAAAGATTCAAACTCAAACTCCAAAGCTCCCCCTGGAATGTGCAACCAAAATGCAAATCCAAGGTTCAGGTTCAAACATCAAACTCCCCAAGATATGCACAATCAAAGTGCCAACACAGCAAACTCACAAACTCATGCAATTCAAAAGCAATAAGCATGGTCTTCTCCTTTTCAAATCAACTTGTGCAATTTCTCCAAAAGAATCAAGCCAAAAGATATCAATATAAGGAGAACCACACTTGACACCAAATCAAAACATGAATTCCAAAGCATGAATGATATGATATATGGTGCAAGTGGAAAGCCAACCTAACAAGCTTCACAAGTAGACCACAAAGCACTTGCAAGTGCTAGGAATGGCAAAGCACTGAAAGGAGTAAACAATATAGCTCAAAGGCGCACACAATCTCATTATGTAAAACATTTTATCAAGCATTTTATCAAGTGTTCATCATTATGTAAAACATGTCACCACAAGAGCAAGAACTAGACATGGATAGCGCAAGCATGAATGGAAAGTAGTTCTACACCAAAACTCATACAAGGTAACCAATTCTCATCAAAAGCTTATTGTAAGCGCCTTGAAAGCACCAAAGCCAT
The DNA here is from genome assembly GCA_015476505.1 of Urochloa ruziziensis. NCBI lineage: Eukaryota > Viridiplantae > Streptophyta > Magnoliopsida > Poales > Poaceae > Urochloa > Urochloa ruziziensis. The sequence goes on along the minus strand of CM027122.1, from coordinate 25,278,651 downwards.
GCCTTTTACTTCATTTCTTTTCAAAGCTCGTTGAGACCATGTGCCCACTTCTTTGGCAGACAACATGTAACAACATAAGCATTCAAGTTTTAGCATGGACAAAACAAAAGGAACTTGATTAGCAACTGATTATTTCATTTTGATGTTCATAAAAACTCAAGTTCACATGTCATGCCTTTACGGCATAACGAAGCACTTGCTTCCCTTCGGATGCAAACGAGACTAAACACTCACAATGAGAAAGTCTTTGACCCGATTGAAAAGAACATGGGTCCCAGACATGAGCTAAAACAAAGAACTATCATTCATACGAGAGCTACACAGTTCTAGTCAAAAGCTCATGGGTGAATGGTGATAAAGATCATTAGTCAAGTTAATTTACACCATTCGGAATACAAGCTAGCTCAACAGATTTTATGTCAAAGCATCAAAGTGAGACTAAGCTTGCACATCTCGCCACACATTCACAACTCAAAGTGCACGTCCACACAAAGCACAAGAAAATGCTAAGGATATACAGGTGAAGCTCAACTATACAATGCAAGATGCTCATATGATACATGATGCAAATGCAACTCTAAAAGAATGAGGACTCAGCTCAATATCAAGAAAGCACATGAGGGTCGAACCAACCAAGAAAAGCTCCATAGCCAGTGAACAACCGCCAAGGATCCCAATTGAATACCATAGAAAATATACCAATTGAAGGATCAAAACTTGATACCACTCGAAAAGGATGATTTCCAATTGAAAGCTCAAAATGTCATACCAAATGAAAGCTTAAAAGCGGATACCAAGTCACCAAGCAAATCCTTGGTCCAACTCCCCCTCAAATAAAGCCGAGCTCCCCCTCAACCAAAGACGCCTAGCAAAAGAAAACTAGAAAAAGGTGTACAAAAAGCGAATGGAAAGCTCCAACACAAAACAAAAGGAAGATAAATCTAAAAGGAGGAAAATGCAACCCAAAGACAAGCAAGCCCAAATCAAGATAAACCACAACTCGTGCTACAAGAAGCAATGATGATACAAATGTGATGAATTAAAGCATTGCAACACGATATCGATTATATGAATAAGAACTCGGGCCAACGACATGTCAATAAGGTGCAAAGGATCTACACAAAGGACACCAACTACAAGGATACCAAATGAACAACATGCCATGAGCAATTTGAATCATATGGAAAACATGGCAAGGAGTTCATGTGGATCACACACTATCATACAAAGGTGACTAATCCACCAACGAGACCAAATATACAATATGCTACAGAAATCATATAGGCAAGATACAAGCACAAAACATGCCAAAGATACACAAGTGAGCATAAGAGTGTACAAAAGAAATACTCACTATACAAAGTGTACAAAGGCCACATCGGGGCCATCCAAAGGGTGTGGAGAACCATCAAACCTTGATCATGCAAAAGACCAAGAGTCACCAAGCTCATGTTCTCCAACCTGCATCCTCGTACCTGCACATGAGAGGACAAACAAACCCTAGTCTTGGATCCCGAAGGGTTAGCAAGCATATACTTGGGAACCCAAGACTTGGTCACACGGGTAAATGGTGTACTCAACTTATCATGTGGGTTAGCATGATGCAAATGCCGGTTCGAATGAAGAGGTCTAGCAACACTCTTGGAACCATGCCTGAAAGTAGAAACTCGAGAAGAAGAACGAGTGCTACCACTAGCAAAAGGGTAACGATCCCTCGAGGTGTTTGAAGAAGAACCAGTAGAAGCACCATGAAAATCATGTCGTGGACCAACACGAGAAACACTAGAAACATGTCCATGATCACGAACTACCCCACTAGAAAAAGAGTCATAAAACCCATCAACAAAATGCGGCTTCTGACTAGGCACACAAGTGTTCATTCCATGAGGTGGGCTATGAACAACCAAAGGCCTAGAAGCACGAACTTGCCGCATGCGTCTTGCATGCCTATAGCAAAAGCTCTATTGATGCCCATCCTTGTCACAATAAGAGCAATGGTACAAAGGCCTATCTGTGGGCACAGTCTTCGAGGACAAATCACCATTTTCGTTCAAGTGACAAGACCCTTGGGACTTAGAGCAAGAAACACCTATATCTAACTTTGTCCCCAAATTAGGATCACACGTGCCATGGCAAAGGCTACGTGGCTTCCTAAAAGCTTTAGCGCGCACACGTCTCTCATGTTTGATACGACGAAAGCAAAACTCAACAGTATGCCCATCTTTCTTGCAAAAGGTGTAAAGGAACTTCAGTTTGGGAGCATGAGTTCTGAAAAAGTGAGAAGCACCCTTGCCACTTGAATTATCTTGGACAACACCGGAAGAACCAACAAGCTTAGGAATAGCAACGGGAGAGCTATCCAAAGCACCAACACAAGCACCAACATCTAAAGATTCACGCTCAGCACAAGAAGTCAATTCCGATTGAGAAGAACCAATTTTGAAAGCACAAACATCGGAATGACAAGAATCGTGAGGATCCAAAGACTTAGCACAAAGACTCTTGCATCTGGTGAGCAAAGCATTATTCTCAAACTTGAGACGCTCACAAGTACCACATGGAGCATGTTTCAAATTAGTCATCTCCTCCTCAATGCACTTGGCATATGTGGTACGCAAGTGATCGTTCTCTTTCTCAAGGTTGGCACTCATCTCCTTGTGCTCAACCAACTTGGCGCTCATATCATCGCGCGTTTCTTTCAAAGCCAAAACTTCATTTTCCAATTCAATGCAAGATGTGCAAATGAGGCCACAAGAACAAACATCATCATTCACATCGAGCAAAGTATCATGTGTATCCAAAGAAGTAAGGCAAACATCACCATGAAAAACCAAAGAGCAAGTGCTACAAGGCACAGACTTAATCTCACAAATTTAGCCTTAGCATGCTCAAGTTCATCCAAACAAGTGGTATGAGTCAATTTCAATTCTTTAATTTCAGCATGCAAAGACTCACAAGAAGCACATGGTAAAGAAGCATTTGACTCCAACAAAACAATCTCATATCTAGCCATATCAAGATCATCTTGCAAGAAAACACATGAAGGACATGGCTTAGAGGCATTAGATTTCAACAAAGCATTTTTAGATTTAAAACTATCACAAAAATGCATCAAATTGGTATTCTTTCTAATCAATGCTTCACAAGAATTGCAAGGAGAAGAATCAAGTTTAGACATGCCAATTTTCTTTTCAAGGTCAGTGATTGTCTCGCCATAAGCACAAAGGCGAGTGAACAAGTCAATTATACCTTGGGAGAGTTTACTTCTACTCATCTTGTGAAGTTTGCGTCGAAGATCGTCTTCTTGATGCGCTTCTTCCAAAAGACGCATAAACGCCATCCCTTCATTAAGCTCATCACGCTTCTCTCCACCTGAGGACAGAGACACACAAGAACAAGAGCTTGGTGCCATAGCTCAAAGCACAGGTTAGGATTAGTCAAAAGCAAGCTCAAGTCTCGAAAACCAAATCCGAAAGCAAAATCGCCTTTTCCCTTGTCACCCCGTGGATCACAAAGCCAATAAAGGTGGAGTGATCCTTAACCGGCTCTGAAACCAATTGAAGGACCGATTAGGCGACCAGAGAGGGGGGGAGTGAATGGGAGCCGATAAAATTTCTTTCTCAAATCCGGCTTTTCCCAAATCAACTTCAAGCCAACCAAACGATCTAGCCAAGATCACCTAGCTACTGAGAAGCTACTGACCGTAGGAACTAGATCAAAGCAGCGGAAAAAGAATCGAACAAATCGAGCACAAGACGTGGCCTCAACAGGAAGAGTTCAGCGAAAATTGCACGGGTCATTTGATCCGACCACACATGAAAAGCACCGGTCGGATTGATCGCCTATGCTCCGACCGTGACTGAGGGAAAACAACAGGTGAAATCAGTGAAAATTACACGGGTCAATTGATCCGATTGCTCATAGAAAGGGTCGATCGGATTGATCGCATATGCTCTGACCGTTGCTGAAAGAAAACAACCGGTCGATTGATCCGACCTGTACAAGAGCCACCGATCGGATCAATAGGTCAACAGTCGAGTCACTGAACTCACTTTTCTCTCAAAGCGATCGGATGATCCGACCTGTACAAGAGCCACCGATCGGATCAATAGGTCAATAGTCGAGGCACTGAACTCACTTCTCTCAAAGCGATCGGATGATCCGACCGTGAGTCGATCGGAGCATTCAATCGAAATATCGACCTTCTACCAGAGAGTTTGCAAGGCTGCGAAGGCTAGTGGTCGATTGATCCGACCGAGCCAGGAAGAAACGATCGGATCGATAGATCGACACAGAAAACTGTCAACTCCAGATTGCAAGGCTGCAGAGTCCTAGCGGTCGATTGATCCGACCCAGTCAAGGAAAATCGATCGGATCAATAGATCGACGCAGCGAAAAGGTCAACTCGAGAATGGATCTCCCAAACGACTTGGAGTCTTGAGACAAGATTTAGGGTAGATGATATACACCTCAAGTACAGGCTATGCCCCAAAGATCTTGGCCTCAAACCTCTTAGAACTCCTGGAATCACAGATCTCGTGAAGAACACCAAGAACTCGAGTTCATCCCAAAAACTTCAAATCCAAAGCGATTCCCGGCGTTTGTGGGCAAGAGACCACCAGCAAAAGAGGCACATGGCACTCATACGTGAATCCCCCAAAGAAATCCGAGAGAAAACGCCCAAGGAAGTGAAGAACGAAAATCACCCAAAAATAGCTCCGAAAATAGCTCCGAAAATAGGAAAAAGAAAAGGAGCTCGTGGATTCAAATCATGGCACGAAATTGAACTTTGGATTACTTCACCATGTGCGGTTACAAGCCACTTGCTAGCACAAACAAAGCTAGAATGGCAACAAGATCAAATCAAAGATCCCTCCTCTCTCTCCCTCTCAAACCCTAGAAAAGACCATCTCACAAACAAATGAGATGTCTACCACCAATCCTCTCCAAGGGATGGCTGCCCATAATAGCCACTCCTCATATATGTAGGCGCCCTGCAAATGTCCAGAACGCCCTCACATGAAGCATACAACACAATACCCCTTAGGGGCAAATTTGACATTTTCGCGAATCTTTTTCCTGCAGGGGCACCTTCCACTGCAAGCTTGCTTCCCTCCAACGCAAACCTTGCGGCCACGCCGCATGTCCTCCGGATCGAAACTCCTCGACGCCGAACTTGGGCCTGGCTGGTCACCTCGGCCAGCTGCCCGAACTTCGCCTCGTCGAGTCCTCGGCCTTGGTTTTGAGGCCCAAACCAAGGGAAACCGTCCACCGATGATTTTGTGGCCAAATCACCAAACCCCGCGTGCAAGCTTCGGTTGTGAGCCGCTACCTTGCACCGGCTTCGTCCACCGATGATTTTGTGGCCAAATCACTAAACCCCGCGTACAAGTTTCGGTCGTTAGCCGCTACCTTGCACCGGCTTCATGTCCGCGTACGAGCTTCGGTTGTGAGCCGCTACCTCGCACCGGAACCACGTCCCCTTGCTCGTTCTTGCACCATGTGAACCGCACTTGATCCATCTGGCCACCGGGTCCCTCGAACCAAGCCTACTTGTCTCTCCGCTCCTTGGAGGCCGCCATGGCTAAGACCTTTCGCGTCTGTTCTTCACCTGCACCAATGCAATCAAGCCGCATTCTACACCTGCAATACTTGAGCCAAGGGAAACGTCAGTGCACACCACGTTGTCAATCACTCATCACACCAGGAAGCGACCATCCACCGGTCCTCGGACACACCGGGTCCTCAATAATCTATGGTGCGATGAGAGCACAAGGTTTCTCGACTTTCCTCTCTACAACACCTAGCTAGCAGTATCCACCCTACAAGCTCACTACGCCCCAATGTGGCTTGCGCTGCTTGAGTTCAGCTACTATGACCGCTTTACTTGGGAATGTGATGCTCATGTGCCTCATCAGCTGATGGAAGGAGACAACACTTGTGATGTGGATGAAGTGGGTTCGTCCCGTTTGCTTGAATTTGGTGAAATGGAATGAACCCACATCTATACACCATATTATTATTTTTTATTATGAAGAACTTCATTTTTAGCCATCGAATAATAGTCTCGGTTTGATTTCGACCACCAAACTCAAAAACAAGGAACTTTTTAGCATTTAACTATCAAAACAAGATAAATTTGAACATTAAAATGGTTTTGAAGGTGGTTTTCACTGACATGGACAACAATGGCAATGGGCCTACCTGTTAGTGGCAAGGGTTGTGCATATTCGGTGAAAAAAATTAGAATTACTTTTATCTATACTATAAGAATCTAAGAGAACTGAAAACACTTCCTACTTGAAAAAACTCTCAGTGTCTCTAATAGAGGACCCACCTGGCAGGGTCGACCAAAGGAGGACCAAAACTCACCTATTTAAAATTAAGAGTTAGAAAATGATTCTGCGAAATAGCACTATTTTTTTAGAATAAAATTGGATGCATCCCGTGCATGCCCACGCGGTTGGACGACGCGTGGATCTCGGCCCCAATCCAAGGGACTCGCTTCCTCTGCCTGGTCTCGCTCTCGCACGCGCTCCCCGGCTCATCCTCTTAAGATAATCTCAACTCGGGTTGCATCGGCTCGGCTCCCTCTCAGCTCCAGTGCGAGTCCCCCGGTGAAGACCGATAGCAGTCAACGAGCTACTCCGTATCCAGTATTAGTTCACACTGGTTCCGGCGATTTTGCACATCAAGCTTATCGGAGAAGCCTAGCTGCTGGCTTCTTGCATAAGGGAAGAGATCGCGGTCACCATTCATTGTTTGCCTGCTCTCCCACCAGTCTCCATGGAATGATGGAAGTTGTAGCCATGGCGGGCGGTGAAGTTCAACAAGTCCCTGAAGAGCGCATACAAGTTGAGCGTCTGGGGGGCCTTGCTGCGGGGCTCAATATGGGCACGGTCATGGTGCTCCTCTTCTGCGGCTACTCGCTGGGGATTTGGTTCGGAACCAAGCTAATCCTGGAGAAAGGGTACTCCGGTCGTGGTGTGCTCCTCCTTCGCGAGCGCCGACAAGCCTACACAAGTCGCGTTGTTGCTCTCACATGCCCGGATGCCCCCACCGGTAGCCGCCTACGAGGAGCTCGTCGGGGAGGCGGAAAGGCACGCAAGCTGCGCTGGCCGGGGATGTGCTGATGTAGTCCTATTGCTATTCAGAATGGGGGAGAGAAACGAGTTTGAGTATGACATGTGGGGGCCGGTTTGCTTGGGCAAAATTGACCTTTCAGCCCACTGTATCTCTTTTCAGCCTTCCAAATCATTATTTTAATCGAAACAGTGTGTTGGAGACCAAACATCATTTTTATGGTGTCCTAGAGACAAATTCACCTTTGACGATGTGTGCTGCACAAATATATGCTTTGGGAGCGTGTTGCACACAAATTTCCCAAGTTCATATCCATATCTCTAGGCTGCCTATTTTTTAGCTATCATTCTTGCCCACATCGGTGACATTAATAGTAGCTGAAGTTAGCTTTCACTTCCTCTGTCTCAACTCAGAAACTAATAGCAGGTTTTCTAATTCAATCATTTTCTTGGTTCACAATTCAGGGGAATATCTCAAACTATTGCATTTGATAGTTGATGCATGATCAATCTTACGGTGGTGGATGTTACTGTCACGTCCCAAAACCCATGAACGTGTTTAACAAGTGATCACTAGTGCATAATCATCATTGGAGCATTAACAAGCATCATGAGCACTTCATTTGTATTGATATTCCTATGTATGTTTTTGTGCACTTGTGAAGGAAGTTGAATTTTTGCTACATGAGTTGGCTTGCTGTTATTTTATTTAAATACTAGGCTGTTAGTGTGATTTTTGGTAATTTTGGTAGAATTTTTGGTGGCTGTTTGCTGGGCTTAAAAATTAGTGCTAGTCTCTTCAAGAGGCTTTTTCTCTTTTTGAGTGTGGGTGTTGGGACGTGGATCAGGCAAACTCCGCCACCTGCTTGTTGCGCTACGGCCTGTTTCGCATTAGCCTATGACTCAACAGAACCGAGTCGACCCGTGATTCGTTTTTCCGGCTACAAATCTCACGGATCGAATCCGTCAGTGATTCGACCCGTCCCCAGCTCGTCCCGGTGAACCGAATCGGCTTGAGGGATTCGGGCCGCCACGCACGAGTAGGCGCGCGGACCGAATCAGGTTGTGATTCGGTCCCTGGCGTTCCACATGTAGCGGAACGACTCGACCAAGCACATGGACCGAATCGACTCGCGTTTCGGTCCGCCGCGTTCTGCGACTGGCGGGACGACTTGACCAAGTGCGAGAGCCGAATCGGCTTGGGATTCAGTTCGGAGCTCTCGGCTGAGGAACGTCCAATCCGCACGAACCGAATTGGCCCGGGATTCGGTTCGGAGCTCCCGGCTGAGGAACACCCAATCCACTTTACGGCTCTGATGATCTAATATGATGTGCAGCCATTTGTGAACAGGTCTACGAGGAGAGATGAAGGTGGCCCGGTGCACGGAACTAGGCTGAGATGCGGCGGCTGGCTCGGTGCATGCAATGACGAAAGCAAGTCGAAATTGGCTTCCTCATGTAAAATTCCCCTTGTATCCCTTAAAGTAGAATATTCCCAGCACAATTGTAGCAGGTAGGGTTAGAAAGGGAACATGTGACTGAGGAAGTGACCCTCCGCCTCCCTATAAAAGGAGAGGGCGCACCACTTTGTAAGGGTTGGAACTATTCTTTGGCTATTATTGTAACTGCGCCTCTCTTCGTTCTCATTCTCCTACTTCATCCTTCATTTTCATATTGACTCTTGAGTTCGCTCCTGAGCCAACACGAGGCGCCCACCGTTTGTGTGAGTCGAGTAAACCCACGATGCCTCCCAAGAAGCGGACCACCAAAAACTCAAGCTGTACCACCAACCGAGCCCCCAATGAAGCAGCCACTGATCCTGCGCAAGGCTCAGGCCAGTAGGCCGCTCAAACCGTTCTGCCACCCCGAGATCCGGCGCCAGCAGCATTGCCAAGCGCAAGCGCCGCAACCCACCCAAACAACCAAACAACCCCAGAAGAGGTCGAGTTAGCAAGACTGCAAGAAGAGCTCCAAAGCCTCAGATGGCTTCGAGACAACCTAGCCTCACAAAGAACTCAGCAAGAGACCAGCCAGATGCAGGAGCAGATTGCTCGCGCTAGGCAAGAGTTCTCAAACCTCCAGAGAGAGGTAGGACAACTGCAAGCAGCCACGGCATCCAACCCCACTCAAAACCTTGCTCATGCAACATAGCAACACCCAACGCACCATCCTAACCATGGGGAGCAAAGGCAGTCGCAAAATAGCCACAATACAATCAACCATCAAGGCGCAGATCAAATAAATCACAGCTGTGGAATACGAGTCCTACCTAGCAGACCATGCGACCCAACATCACCACTATCAAGAGAACGGCAAGTAGCACCCTGGCCACCGCACTACAGGGCGGTCACCCTACCAAGATTCGATGGGCATTCCAACCCCAAGCAATTTCTGATGAGCTATGAAGCAGCAATACAATCAGCAGGTGGCGACGACACAGTACTCGCCAAGTCATTCATAATAGCTCTGGATGACACAGCACTACAGTGGTACACTACCTTGAAGCCAAACTGCATCCATTCGTGGGACGAATTGCGGGAGAGAGTACTGGCAACCTTTCAAGGATTCCACAGGCCGACAATCACGGAAGTCGAACTCGCAAACTGCAAGCAAAAGGAGAAAGAGCCACTGCAGGCCTACTTCCAGAGATTCGTAAACCGTCAGAACAAGAGCCCCAGCGATGGACGACGCCGTAGCCATCAATTACGCAATCATGGGCCTAAAGTACGGGCAATGCAGTGCCCATCTGATCAGAGAGACCCCCAAGACGATGGCAAAGCTGTACGAAGAACTAGAGAAGTACTCACGGTCAGACAACGATTACAGAATGGGTCATGAGGAACAACAAGCGCAGAAATACGCAGCGAAGCAGGCAGCCCAAAGAGACAACAACTGGCACCAGTCCAAGCAAGACAGCCACCAAAGAAACCATCAGCACTCGATCGGCCCACCTCCAACCCGCACATTATTTAACATCAACCAAGACCACCAATGCCAGCAGCCAGACGGCGAATTCGCCAGCTCGACAGGCCAGTCAGGGAGCCAGGCTGCCCAAAGGGGAGGAAGATCCAACCGCGGACGTGGCAAAGGCCGCGGCCGCGGAAGGGGAGATAGTGAGAAAAAACAGTGGTACTGCATGTGGCACGGCATGAACGACGAGCATGGGTCCAAGCGCTGCCCATACAAGTTAAGAGCAGACCACTTGGCTGAAGAAGAGAGGAAGGCGAAAATGGTAGCCCACACCTCGAACCAATGGAACCCACAACCAAGTTGGCAAGCATCCCAGCCGTGGCAACCCCAACAACAATGGCAAAACCACCATCATAACCCAAACCCGCCGCACCATTACACCAACTACTACCAGCCCACATGGCAACCTCAATCCCACCAAACCCCAGCAACTCAAAGAATCAACACCAACCACCACTCCTCACTAGCACTACCGCCAAATCAATCCCAATTGCAGCTACCACCACCACCACCCAATCCCCCAAAGCAAGAAACCAATTCAAGCAACCGCGCAAGCCCAGACCCATTGCCCAGCTACGGCATCATAGCACCCATAAGTGGAGGCTCCTCACTGGAATTCAAAACCAAGAAGCAGCGCAAGAACTACTTCAGAGAAATCAACGTGGTCATGACGGACAACAAAGTTGCAAGAACCAATTGGTCTCATATACCAATTACATTCACAGAAGCAGACATACGGCTGCACAACTACCCACACATTGACCCAATGGTCATCGAAGACAATATCGCGAGATGGACCACAGAGAAAATACTCGTGGACACAGGCTCCTCGGCAGATATCATATTCTTGACCGCTTTCGAGCAAATGAATCTGACCAAGAGCATGCTCCAACCATCTGATACGCCGCTATACGGATTCGGCACAACAAAAAGCATCAAGGCGTTGGGCAAAATCACTTTGCCAGTCTCATTTGGAAACATGTCAAATGCAAGAACCGAACACATCACATTTGATGTAGTCGGCATCTGGTACCCCTACCAGGCAATCTTTGGCAGAGGAACAATCAACAAGTTCGAGGCAGTTATAAACCAGCTATACCTGTGTATGAAGATACCAGCAGAAAAGGGAGTCATAGCAGTTTATGGAAATCAAGGGTCAGGAAGGAGCCTTGAGAAAGCATCAACACCAGGGCAGAGGAATGTGCACATCCTTCAATCAGAAGAACCAAGCCCACCACCATTCAACGAGCTGCAACGGGACAGAGAAAAAAACGAAGTCAGCCCCAATGAAGACACCAAGAAAGTGCTCCTCGACCCAAGTGTCCTTGATCGATCAGTAATCATAGGAGCAAACCTAAATCAAACAGAAGAAACCAATCTGATCACTTTCCTCAGAAACAACAAGGACGTCTTTGCATGGTCAGCGGATGAACTCTCAGGAGTTGCCAGAAACATCATAGAACACAAGCTCGAAGTGAAACCAAACTCGAAACCAAAGAAGCAAAAGCTGAGAAAAATGTCCGACGACAGAATAGAGGCAATGAGGGCCGAAGTAAACAGGTTACTAGACGCAGGAGTCATACGAAGGGTCGAGTACCCGGAATGGCTTTGCAACATTGTGCCAGTAAAGAAGAAGAACGGCAAATGGAGAATGTGTCTCGACTTCACGGATCTCAACAAGGCCTGCCCAAAGAGCGACTACCCCCTGCCAAGAGTTGACAAAGTCGTAGACACAGCAGCCAGCAGCGAGATGATGTCCTTGCTTGACCTGTTCTCAGGGTATCACCAGATCTGAATGCGAGTCACGGATGAGGAGAAAACAAGCTTCATCACTCCATTCGGAATCTACTGCTTCGTACGAATGCCAGAAGGGCTGAAAAACACAGGCACGACGTTCTGCAAAATGATAGCGGAGGTTTTGGGCCCCCAATTCAACAGAAACCTAATCGCATACGTCGACGACATAATAGTGGCAAGCAAGATCAGATCCGATCACATAGCAGACCTTGCTGAAACGTTCGCTTGCCTAAGGCAAGCGAAACTCAAGCTAAACCCAGAAAAGTGTGTTTTCGGAGTACAAAAGGGAAAAATCCTGGGATGTTTGGTATCCACCAAAGGCATAGAGGCCAACCCTGACAAAATAAAAGCAGTAGCAGAAATGCAAGAGCCACGATCAATAAAAGAGGTCCAGAAACTCACAGGACGGATCGCAGCGCTCAACCGCTTCATAACTCGATCAGCAGAGCGCAGCCTGCCATTCTTCAAAGTACTTCGTGGCTCAGACAAATTCCAATGGGGGCCGGAACAGAGCCAAGCATTCCACCAACTTCAGGACTACATCGTCAATATGACGAAACTAGCCCCGCCCGAGCCAGGATCCCAGCTGATGCTATACTTATCAGCATCACCAACAGCAGTAAGTGTCGCCTTGGTCCAAGAAGTGCAAATCAAAGAGAAACCCCAGCAAGTGCCAGTCTACTTCGTATCAGAAGCTCTAGCAGGGTCAAAGCTTTTCTACTCGGAACTAGAAAAAATAGCTTATGCAGTGGTCATGGCATCAAGAAAGCTACGTCACTACTTTGAAAGTTACAAGATCCTTGTAATCACAAACCAGCCGCTGCATGACCTATTTCAGAACAAAGAAGCATCAAATCGTATAGCCAAATGGGCAATAGAGCTATCCGAGCACGTCATAGACTATGAAAAGAGAAGCGCAATCAAATCACAAGTCCTCGCAGATTTCATCGCCGACTGGACTTCACCCAGTCAAGGGCCAATAGAAGAAGAAATCACCTCAGAATGGAACATAAGCTGCGACGACGCTTGGGGAAAAAACGGCGCGGGCATCGCAGCCGTTGTTACAACCCCATCTGGCCTGCAAGTCAAGTACGCGGCAAGACTGGAATTCATCGGTGACGATGAAAAATGTTCAAACAACATAGCAGAATACGAGGCACTGCTCCTGGGGCTGCGGAAAGTAAAGGCATTGGGCACCCAAAACTTCCTAGTACGATCCGATTCGAAGGTAATCACCGGGCAGGTGGAAAAAGAATACAGTGCAAGAGAACCAGAACTGATAAAATACCTGGCCGAAGTCAGAAGAATGGAAAGAAACTTCAAAGGGTTCACAATCCAGCACATACCAAGAAAAGAAAATTCAGAAGCAGACAAGCTCGCCAAAGCTGCTGCGAACAATGAGACTCTGCCACCTGAAGTATTCTTCGAAACGTTACACCATCCATCCATCAAGCCAGAATTGCAACCAATGAGCCTAGTTAGTGCAATCAGCAGTGAGGACTGGAGAGCACCGATCATGGCATACCTGCGAAATCATGTCGAGCCAAGTGACGAATCAGACCTCAAGCGCATGAAACAGAGAGCAGCAGGATACGTAGTCATTGACAATCAGCTGTACAAGAAAGGTGTCTGTGCCCCACTACTGAAGTGCATCACGCAGCAAGAAGGCAAGGCCATCCTCCAGGACATACACAGTGGAATGTGCGGATCCCATCTCGCGGCAAGGACCCTCACAAGGAAAGCATTCATACAAGGCTTCTACTGGCCAACTGCACTGAGAGATGCGGAACAAGTAGTAAAAGCATGCCCAGCATGCCAAATGTCAGCACCGCATCAAAGGCGCCCAGGTGCGGAAACACAGCTAATCCCACCAACATGGCCATTCCAAAGATGGGGATGGACATAATAGGGCCACTGCCAAGAGCAAAGGGAAACCTAGCCTACGCAGTTGTAGCCATTGAGTACTTCTCCAAATGGATAGAGGCCAGGGCATTAGCAAACATAACGTCAGCAACAGTTCAGAAATTCTTCTGGCAGCAAATTGTTTGCAGATTCGGGGTACCAAAAGAACTCACAGTCGACAACGGGAGGCAGTTCGATTGCTACGAGTTCAAAGAGTTTTGCCAAACAATAGGAACAAACCCAATATTCTCATCAGTTTACCACCCAGAGTCAAATGGAGCGGTCGAGCGCGCAAACAGGTAAATACTGGCAGGGGTAAAAAATGCTTGTTTGAAGAAAGCAAAGGCAAATGGGCAGAAGAACTGATGAGAGTCGTATGGTCCCACAACACAGCAGTAAGCAGAACAACGGGCTACACACCATTCAAACTGCTATACGGAGCAGAGGCAATGCTATCAGAGGAGATCAAATACAAAAGCCCAAGAGCCGTTGCGCCGGATTCAAATAACGAATCGGAGGACGCTGACAAGGACATGGTCGAAATCGACAGACTTGAAGCAATCCAGAACATTCTAAACTATCAAGATGAAACAAGAAAGTGGAGAAACAAGAAAGTCCTCCACAAGGACATCCAGCTGGGAGACCTAGTCCTGAAGAGAAAGAAAAACGCAGACTCAGTGGGCAAACTGCAATTCCCATGGGAAGGACCATACATAGCCGTCAAAAGCGGCAGACCTGGATCGTTCCGGCTGATGGACCAGGAAGGATTCGAACTCCCACACCCCTGGAACATAGACAACCTCAAGAAATACTACCCATGATAGCAGAAGCATCAGCAACACGGCTCAAGCCTAGTATACTCTCAGCATAGTTATCTTTACCCTTGTAATTTCCATTTTTCTTCTTCCTGTGAACGGTACTATTTTCCTCGCAAAGGGGGGCTCCTAGCGGAGGCGAGGTTTTTAACGAGACCGTATCTCATGTAACCATTTCGTTGTTATCAAAGAAAGAGCCTTACCCCTCTATATTTTGAACAAATCGTCGAAAAACAGCCGAACAGAGGCTGTTCAATTCGACCAAGCCACAAGGCAAACCTGGAAGACCTGTGAATACGAAGGGGACGCCCAACTCGTATTCACAGGCTTCACAACAAATCAAAACTAAAACCTCGAAGCCTAAGGGCAAGGGGCTGCGATTCGTATCAGCCAAGCATGGCTGCGAATCGCAGGAATCTAAAACCTCGAAGCCTAAGGGCAAGGGGCTGCGATTCGTATCAGCCAAGCATGGCTGCGAATCGCAAGAAACTAAAACCTCGAAGCCTAAGGGCAAGGGGCTGCGATTCGTATCAGCCAAGCATGGCTGCGAATCGCAGGAATCTAAAACCTCGAAGCCTAAGGGCAAGGGGCTGCGATTCGTATCAGCCAAGCATGGCTGCGAATCGCAGGAATCTAAAACCTCGAAGCCTAAGGGCAAGGGGCTGCGATTCGTATCAGCCAAGCATGGCTGCGAATCGCAGGAATCTAAAACCTCAAAGCCTAAGGGCAAGGGGCTGCGATTCGTATCAGCCAAGCATGGCTGCGAATCGCAGGAATCTAAAACCTCGAAGCCTAAGGGCAAGGGGCTGCGATTCGTATCAGCCAAGCATGGCTGCGAATCGCAGGAATCTAAAACCTCGAAGCCTAAGGGCAAGGGGCTGCGATTCGTATCAGCCAAGCATGGCTGCGAATCGTAGTAATCTAAAACATCGAAGCCTAAGGGCAAGGCGCTACAATTCCAATCAGCCAAAATCGAATGCGGACCGATGAAACCTAAAAACTTCAAAACCCAAGCCGCGGTTACAAAACTGAGGATCATTACAGCAAAAACACGAACAGCAAAAAGCCTCATCTTTATTAGAAAAAATAGAAGGAGTACAACAGCCTAATACAGCTCAAACAGCAGCCACTCGCTGCACTATAAACAAATACAAACGCAGCTGGGCGCAACAATGTTGCTACCCAGAGATACAAACTGACCCGGAGTGGTGAGCTCCAAGAACCAAGCGACCTAACTACGTCGCAAGCGTTCTTGTAGCACCACACACAAGGCACTCACCGACACAACAAAGTGTCGGAACACGGCGAAGCTTTAGCAGGCTAACACACCATTAGCCCAATGAGCGCGCACGCCTTGATACATGGCTTCAGCAAGCAAGCCATGCATAACCGCGCCCACGTCTTCTTCCCCTCCGCCGCAACTCGCAAGCATTCTTCTAGCACCACAATGAGCTAAAGCGCAGCGCCGAGATCGGGCGGCCAGCTCTCCCACGCTTCAGGCACAAGTAAAATCATGGCTACGGCAAAATTAACAAAGGAAGAGGTGCAGTGCGACCCCCTCAGGTCACCCAACCGTTTATATAGGCCACCAGCTCCACAGCGCGACAAGCCTCCCATGACACAGCGCGACAAGCCTCCCGTGACACAACGCGACAAATTTCACGTGACACGAGCAGACGAAAGACTCAACAACCATTCGAATTGGGGGAAGTATGACTCGGGCGGCATCCGTGCTGAGGGGGGAGGGTGTCGTTTTTCTCTTCGCCCAAGTAGCACGTAAACCGCCGAGCATCAACTCCGACATCATTTTATTGCCAAGCAAGCAGACTCGGTACAACGATGCGCTAAGGGGGGAGGGTGTCGTTTTCTCTTGAAGCAACTCCTTAGCGCACCGTCACCGAGTCGCAAGAAGAAAAAGCCGAAAGCGAGCACACCCCCGCTATTCGAACAACTCTACTACTAGCCCAGGCCTCCCGGACTTGGGCGCGTCATACACGAAGCATGCATCATCATCCAAAGTCTTCTCGCTCGAGCATTCTTCCTTCACCCCAAGGGAAATATGTTCAGAATCCCACCTCCGGGACCGACTCAGCCTCTTCCCGCCAGAGCGGTCCAGAGATAAGCGAAGCAAATAACCACGACGAGAAAACAAGCGACAGCAGTAGCTCCAGAAATCGTCGAAACTCTGGCCCGGATGCATAATTTGAAACCTGTCCCAGGCAGCCCCAGTTACGAACAAACCGTCGCGATACAAAGTTCTGGGAGTTACGCCCTGCGCAGCTCCATCACCGGAAGCCTGCGCAGGGAGGATTACAACAAAATGTTTAGTTTACAACACCACCACAGTCAAAAGGACTGAAACAACACATGTCCCTACGGTTACACCTTTTCTCCACGATCATCACCAGGAGCTTCCCTCTCCCTAACGCGAGGACCGGATCCGCTCCTTGCATCGCCCTTGCGCGAACCCGCCTCCGAGCCTCCCACCGCAACACCCTTTCCAGCCTCGGAGCGCCTGGATGGTTCAGGCCGGGGAGGCAGCTTTGAACGGGTTCCCACCCCAACCTCTGCCTCACCTGCGCCCGCAAGGGACTGCTTACTCTGCGATAGGTAGAACTGTAAGACCAGGAGTACCAAGTCACAAAAACGCGAAAAAAGAAATAAAACCGTCAGCAAACACCAAAATAAGAGCTAGAGGCGGCTTTCGTACCCGAGTCAGTCGATCATGCGCAGTTTTTCGGGCGGCCTCCCTACCGTGTGCCACCCAAAAGCAGCTCAAAAATATCTTCTTAACAGCCTCGCAAACGTTCGTCGCAGCCGGCAGCCCTTCAGCGCTAGGGAATACGAATCCCCTGCTCCCAAGCTTTTTTAAGTGCTCGCAACCATGGTCTGAAAGCAGCCGCAGCAGGGCATCAGTGCAAACGGAAGCAGCATAGTCACCAACCCGATCCATGATCCCAGGAAGCATCTTGAATTCCGTATCGAGCCAGTGAAAAAACCTCTCCCTTGTCATTTCACGAGGCATCTCTTGGGGTTCGGCGCCAAAGCGTTGCAGAGCAGCGCGGCAGCTACTGTAAGCATGAAGCCCGTCCTGCCAGATCTGGCTCTCTTGCTCCTCAACCTGCTTGTCCTTAACGGCTAGCTGCCTCCGCAATTCAGCAATAGTAGCATCTCGCTCGCAAATCTCCTTCTCCTTTGATTGCAGCGCCAGATTCGCACTGCCCAACTTGTTTCGCAAATCGAGAACAACTTCCGAATCGGATGCAACCTGTTCCCGAAGCCCGTTAAGGGCAACCTCCTGCTGATCGGCGCTAGCCTGCAAGTTCTTCACAGTTAAACTTAACTCCTTATTGCACTCCTCCAAGCTAGCCTTCTCGTCAGAAAGTTTTGAGCATTGCTTGCGCAAAAGCTCTAGCTCCTCAACATCCTCCCATCGACTAATTTCTTGTGCAAAACCTTCATTCCCATCACAAGCTTAACGGCCACGCCACCAACAAGCTTTGCAAGGTCAATGGGGCTATTCTCCTCACAGTCGCGAATAAAAGCTGCATAAACTAACCACCTCGTCAGCCGTTGCACAGCACCAAACCAGACAAGAACGTTGAACGAAAAAACAAAGGAGGGAAAACTAGGAAATGATCTCCAAAGGAAAGAGAACTAACCTTCAGGGTCGAAAATAAACTCCCCACGATCGTCACGACTTGCCGGGGGACTGCCGCCTGCTAAACCAAATATATATATATATATATATATATATATATATATATATATATATATAAGAGCACGAATGAAAATTCGAATCCACTGAAGAATAAAAAAGCGCCAAGGGCTAACCGCTCAAGGACTCTTCATCAACATCATGGACAGAAATCTGCGGACGATCCTCCCCACCCCCAGCGCCGCCGGCCTCGACGGCCGCGGCGCGAAGAATATCTTGTGCTTTCTCAGCAGCAGAAAGACCGCTACCGCCGGCAGTCTTGACCAACTCACTCGATAATACAGGGGCAATGGAGGCCACGCCAGAATCCTTAACAGGAGAAGGGTAGCAAGTCCCCCCCCCGACAAGAACGTAAGCTCCTGTCCATCTTCAAAGTCGAATGCGGGCGCCATCCCGAGCGTTGGAGCGACAACTGCATCATCGCAATCGCCGAGCAAAATACTTGACGCAGCAGCAATATTTCGCAAATCTTTTGCGGATAATGGAGCACCACCAGTAGGGCCCCCAGCAGCAATCGCATCCCCAGCTTTCTCACCGCCGGAACCGGGCACATCCTCAACCCTCTCCTTCGCAACGCTTTCAACCTGCCCAAAAGCGAAGTTCTGAAGCGCAATTTTCGGAGCCAACTTGCCCCTCTTTGAGGCAGGAGCAACCACGCTAGTTGCGTCGGCCACTCGCTTCAGCGATGTCTTCGATTTGGCAACTCTACCCTTTCCACCGGCAGGTTCAGACCCAACATTACCAGGAGGCCTCATCCTCGAAATAACAGTCGCGGGCGCGGGTCTCGGGCCATACTTCACCCCCATTTCATCAAAAACACGATTCACCCGACCCTTATGCCGGAGAATCTTGCGGCAGGAATCCATACTCCTTGGCAGTATACTGCCCCAACATGACCGCTGCACGACGCTCCACTTCATCGACAATTGCCTCATCACTAACTCCCTCCGGTTTCTTCAGCCCGAATATGGGGCAGGGAAAGACTCGATTCTCGAAATCCGCAAGCTTGAACTCCCCGAAACTACGAGGACACCAACCATCTCGAATAGGATAAATACCAGCCTGCGATACTCTCGCAAATAGCATCCCGCCCTGAGATAACCTGAGTGGCGCAGTAAAAAGCGCTATTGCAGGGCGAGTTTCTCGCCTTCTTCGAATCCGAATAGAGCGGCAGGAGACAGGCTTCCAAACCGGAAACCCTTGAAGCAAGAGGGTACCCATACACAACACAGCCAGATTCGTAACCCCCAGTCGGGACGCGAACCTTGGCGTACATCCAATACTTGTCCCAGTTCTTGGACCACTTGTTCTTCTGGCTGTACGCCAGCTGCGGTGTCTCCATCCCCTTAGCGGCCCGACGAGGGCAAAATGTGTAGCACCCATACTCGGCCTAGTACGTCTCATCATCATCAGCAAAGAGAACCTTCCTCTTGGAAAAATGAAGCTCTGTATGGCGCACAAAGCAATCCAAATCCAGCTCACTGTTGAACGTACGACATGCCCAGAGGAACTTAGCCAGATAGCAAAAGCTGTTAGGAGCCAACTGGTGCATCGAAACCTTGAAAGCCCGAAAAATCTGAGGAATCAACGGGTCAACAGGAAACCGAAGCCCAGCAACAAAGAACTCGCGAAACACGACGCACTCGTCATCCAAAGGCTCCGGAACCTCCTCCTCGCCAGGAACGCGGCAGTCACCAGATTCGAAATAGCCCTTCCCAACCATCTCCCTCATATCTTCCTCCCTGATAAGCGATCGCCCAAATCTACGGGTAAAGGGCATCGAATCACTGACCAAATCCTCGGGATTTGCGTCAACGCTGCCGGTAGTCTCATCGACGCCCTCCTCCTCCTCTTCCGCCTCCACCCCAACGCTCCCGCTACGAGCGGCACGATTCGAAGCGGATTCAGCCGCCGATTCGGAATCAGCAGCACCGCCTACTCCCGCAGCGACATTGACTTCGTCTTCAGCAACCCGACCGGCAGGGCGATCCTCCTCGTCAACAAGCCGAGCAGTCTGAATCGTCCGAGCCATCGAAGCTGCAAAACCCAGGAAGTAAATATCTATGCGCCAAAAAAAAACAAAACAAAAACAAACGAACGAAACTTACAACTAGCAAAGCACGAAGAAGTGTGCGAATCCAACGGAGAGCCACGAGCACACGCACGAATCTTAAAGCAAAAGTAAGGGCAAGCACAATCCCTCTCAGCAGCCAGCGAACGTCGTTTTCACCCATCTCCCCCCCCCTATTTATAGGCGCGGTAAAACGACCCCTCGTTAACCGCGCCGTCAAAACCGAATCCCCCTCGACTCCAACAAGCAGAGGGTGTCGTTTTCTCTGGTTGCGAGTCCACTTCAAATATCGAGGGTTCAGCTCGTTGGAGTCGACCATCACCCACGAGGGGCTGACTGTTGGGACGTGGATCAGGCAAACTCCGCCACCTGCTTGTTGCGCTACGGCCTGTTTCGCATTAGCCCATGACTCAACAGAACCGAGTCGACCCGTGATTCATTTTTCCGGCTATAAATCTCACGGATCGAATCCGTCAGTGATTCGACCCGTCCCCAGCTCGTCCCGGCGAACCGAATCGGCTTGAGGGATTCGGGCCGCCGCGCACGAGTAGGCGCGCGGACCGAATCAGGCTATGATTCGGTCCCTGGCGTTCCACATGTAGCGGAACGACTCGACCAAGCACATGGACCGAATCGACTCGCGTTTCGGTCCGCCGCGTTCTGCGACTGGCGGGACGACTTGACCAAGTGCGCGAGCCGAATCGGCTTGGGATTCGGTTCGGAGCTCTCGGCTGAGGAACGTCCAATCCGCACGAACCGAATTGGCCCGGGATTCGGTTCGGAGCTCCCGGCTGAGGAACACCCAATCCACTTTACGGCTCTGATGATCTAATATGATGTGCAGCCATTTGTGAACAGGTCTACGAGGAGAGATGAAGGTGGCCCGGTGCACGAAACTAGGCTGAGATGCGGCGGCCGGCTCGGTGCATGCAATGACGAAAGCAAGTCGAAATTGGCTTCCTCATGTAAAATTCCCCTTGTATCCGTTAAAGTAGAATATTCCCAGCACAATTGTAGCAGGTAGGGGTAGAAAGGGAACATGTGACTGAGGAAGTGACCCTCCGCCTCCCTATAAAAGGAGAGGGCGCACCACTTTGTAAGGGTTGGAACTATTCTTTGGCTATTATTGTAACTGCGCCTCTCTTCGTTCTCATTCTCCTACTTCGTCCTTCATTTTCGTATTGACTCTTGAGTTCGCTCCTGAGCCAACAGTGGGCAAACCGAAGCGTTTCTGGGGGTGATTCAAATCTGAGCTGCTTGCTTGTATTTTTAGCTTTCCAACAAGCATTTATTTGCAATTTTTGGACCTCGTGAAGGTACTCATTTGAGGGCTCAAAGTTTGATTTCTGGGAAAATTCAAAACCGCGCGTGCCCCACGCGCCCTTCTCTCTGCCCTCTCTCCCAGTCACGCCCGCGCGCGCCTGTTGGCCGGCAGGGCTCGGCTGCCACGTCGCCGCCGGCCATGGGGCGAGCCCCCGGGATCTCGCGGCCGCTCCTCCTCTCCTTGGCCTTTGAAACCCGACCCCGGCGCCCCCAAAACCCTAGCCGCCCCCTCCTCCATTGAACCGCCGGCCACCTCCAAGCCGCCGGCCTTCGCCGGAGAAATTCGTCGTCGTCGGTGAACCATTCTTCGATTCCTTTCGCGTGGAGCTCCTACACTTCATCCTTAACGTTTCTAGCATCTTCTTCCTCAGGTTCGGCCGCCGTGGAGGCCGTATTTCGTCGTTTCCCTGTCGGCCACCATTGGAGCACCTCGGAGCTCCGCACGGTCCGGCCTCCTCCGACCTCCTCTGCCCGAGCTGAGCACGTGGTGAGCTTCGCCTTGACCCGCTTCTCCTTCCCCGCCCCTACGCCCTCCTTCTCCCTCGCCGCCGCCGTCGCCAGCGCCGCCGCGCGCCGGCCGGCCGCCGCCGCCCACGGGCGCGCCGCCTCGGCGCCTCCCCGGCCATGTTTAGGGCATGTACGGGTGCGGCTTGAAGTTAGCTACGCGTTGGGCATGTTCCCCTCGCCGGCCGTGGCTTCTCCGACGAGTATTCGCCTGTCAAATGGCCGCCGGTCACGTTTTGACCATGGGGTTGAGTTCGGGGACCTAGGATTAGAAGGTGGGATAGTTTCAGGGGGTTTTCCATAAAGTGTAGGGGCTGTTTTGTGAGAAAAGGGTAGATCTGCGATGTTTTCTTTAATTCCAGGGGCTGTTTCGCGAAGTGGTTTTTCTATTTTCGGTTTTCCTTTTCGTTTTAAAGGCTGAAACTTGTTAAATGCATAGAAAATCGTCGGAAATTGCTAAACATGTGAATCCAAGTTTGTTGGAACCGTGGGGATGTGCTCTGTCCAAGAAAAATTAGTATGCTCAAGTTTCTGTTTTGTATTTGTCTCTATATTTTATTTTGTGCAAATCTTGTTTAATGCTTAGAGGTTGATGTATTGCTCAATAAATGTTGGCTCCACCGTGGTTTTACTCCTTGTGTGATGCTTAGTTCATATCTGAACTTGAACACTAGGGTTTGTTCATGTTTTAACTGAGTTATGAATTATCTTTTGTTTGTCATGCTGAAAGTTGATATTTTCACTAAAATTAGCTGAAAATAGATAAATAGTGAAACCAATTTTGTTGGTCTTGATTCCCTGTCTAGATGCTAGGAAAAATAGGCTCACTCTTTGAATAAGTCTCAAATTGGCTTTGATGAATTAAATGCTTAATTCATGCTTTAAATTGATTTAATTAATGCTACGTCATAGAATAAGTTTTTATGGTGAATCCGATTCGTAAATTCCTATCTTGCAGTGCCCTGTCTCTTTGATTTTTGGGTTGATTTATGCATGTCTCTAGCTCTGATTTTGGCTTTATCTTGCTTACTAGTACATTGCTTAACTTGAGTTGCTCTTTTATGCATTTGAATTTGTTTGGTCAATGTTTTTAGCTTCATGTGATGTCATCATTATATTCTTGGTTGTATGCATCCATTCCTACTCATGTCATGAGAGTTGCACTCATAGCATCATCACTAATGCATGCATGCATTTCATTCTTTTAGCGACCGAAGTGCCGGAGAGCGAGTCCGTTGAGCCCGGATCCGAAGTCGTCGAGGAAGAGTTTGTCGAGTCGGAAGAAAACCAAGGCAAGCAGCTCATATGTCCTATCCTATAATTTTCTTAATTAATATTATGCCGCTATGGGTTGCATGTGGGTTTAGTTGCATTAGAATCCTATCTTTAAGCCTTCCTTGTTTTATACCCTTCCTTGTCGCTCGTGTAGAAAAAGGGGCTCTTACTAATTTAATTTGATTAATGCTTAGATGCCTAGTCTTGGTCTAGTCAACTTGGGAGGGATGGGCTATAGGCTAATCAACTTCGTCGCCTTTGCTTTGGTTAATTAATAATGAGCAATGTTTATGAGTATGATGAAGTTGAATGCGAGACTTGAACGGGGGATAGGGTCACGAGAACGGAGTCTTGGTGACATAGCCCGTTTGAGTTGGTTAAGGCCCGTCCGATTGTGACGTTGGTTTGAGCACCATTTTATGCTACCGTTGTCCAATTATTGTTGGGTAAGCCCTTTTCCGATTGTTGTCTCGATCGTTGGGGCACGGTCCTAGATACGTGGCTTCGGGCTATGTAGAGGGGTTCTAGGGATGTCCCCGGTGGACCTAGAGCTCCCTCCGCGTAAGCTAGGCGTGGACTCCCAACGTTTGGGGCTTATTGGGAAGGGTTGACGTGAGTTCATTCTCGTGTTGAGCGGGTAAAGAGTACAACCCTTGCAAGGTTAAATCAATTCGAATTGCCGCGCTCTCGGTTATGAGCAAGCTCACTCCCATGGATCTCTCGTAGAGTTACCGTTGGTTATTTTTGTACTTGTCATATGTTCATGCTCTATGTCGTCATGATATAATTCTTGTTTCAACTAAAACATTGTGTGGGCTTGGGCAAGATAAGTAAAATGAATTAGATGCTTATAGGTTGTTGTTCATCATGCTTATGATTAAAAATTAAGGATGTGTCGCTTAGGCTTTTGCTAAATTTTATTTAACCTTAAAGCCTAACCTTGATATATCCTTGCATGGTGCTAAATATTTTTCCTTGCGTAAGTCTTGCGAGTACCCCACGTACTCACGTTGCTTTCAAAACTCTAAGTTGCAGGTGAACCGGAGCTTATGTTTGGTTACTTTTCCCCCACCGATCCAAGGGTAGGTGATGAGTGGTTAAACTTGTTGTGGCTTGTGGCGATGGTGTTTTGGGCAACAACACCATTGTTTATTTTGCGTTACCATCGTTTATCCGCTGCATTTTACTCCTATCGTCTAAGTTAGAACTTGGAAGAACATGAATTCACTTATGTTTTATGTTGTTAAGTTGTCAGGTTGAACTTGTTGTTAAATGCTATCTTTTAATTCTTGTTGGAACTCATTTATGTAAGAACTTGTAATCTCAATGGTTGAAACCATGTCGTTTAAAATTTGCTCTTTGTGGTTCATGTAATGATGTAATTTGTAACGGTTGGTGTGCTCGATCTTGGGCGCGTTGTGAAACACTGTTGACGGCCATTATAACCTCGTAGTGACCGTCAACATTTCGGTAAAATGAGGATGATCATACCATATTCCATGCATAAAAGTATTTTTACTGACAAATTCCACAAGTTTTGGATGAGTTGTGCTTGCAGGATGAACCAGGAGAAACAAGGGCCAAACCTGGCACAGGGCCAGGCCGGCCGGCCTAGCCCAGGCCGACCGGCCTCCCCTGGCCAGGTCTGGCCACGTCACTGATCCACAAGCCATGCCAAGTGCCCAGGATGATCAAGCACCATGCAAACAACGTCGGTTTGATCCAAGGACCCGGAAGGCCTAGAGGTGAAAGCACATGGATTGAAGGGCCCACATCCTAGGATTCTCGGACAAGCTTCAACTAAACGCAACTGTTACCGACCTTGGGAGAGCATCAGGACCATCCATGCAGAGGACGGTGCCAAGTGGCACCAGGGCCAGGCCGGCCGCCCTAGCCCAGGCCGACCGGCCTCCCTCTGTGGCCGCCACGTCTCCTCCTTCGCGTGAAGCTTAAGCAGGTCCTTGGCGTGCTAATGACGCTGACATCCACCCCCTGGAGGCTATAAAAGGCAGCTCATTCACCTTGGAAGACACACACCACATCACTCAAGTCTTTACTTGAAGGGAGCTCTAGTATCTTTTTCATTTCTTAGATTAGGATTAGAGTTGGGAGTAGAGTCGAGTCGAGCTTAGCTCGGATCTTCGGAGTCTTCGGAGTTCTGGTAAAGCTCTTGTATCCTTTCCTTCTTTTGAAGAGTTTATTTATATAATTACTTTCTTACTTCAGAGCTTAAGTTATCTTTTATATTTCTATCTTGCTCTTCTTTTAGAGTAAAGATCTTGCTCTCTTTAGAGCAAAGTCCTATTCCCTTTAGTTTTAGTGTAGAGTTTAGTTAGCTCTACCAGGCTTTATCTCGCGGGTTTGCTCGCCTTGACCGGGCCGTAAGACGCCTTAGGGAAGACGGGGATTTCTCTTGACAGGCCTCAAGAGAAATCTTAATCATCGAGTGCAGACGTGGTGTCTGGCTTGTTGATTAACTAGGAAGTGTGTTGCACCCCACGGAACTGCAGTGGTAGGCGGCAGGTGGTGACAGCCCTGTCCGTCCTTCGTATTCCACCACGTTCGGGTGTACTCATAATAGTAGTGCTGAGCCCGGAGAACCCCCTCTCTCATCCCGTTCTGAGGTTCTCCCGTTCTAGCCGTCGAAGCGAGCTCTGTTCCCGGTATCTAAGCTAGGGTCTAGGCTAAGGCTAGAGTGCCTTTTGCTCTGAGTTAGAAAGAGTCTAGGTCCGGTCTCTCCCAGCGTCTTTCCTTTTCTTTAGAAATAGGTGCTCCGTGTGTCGCTGGTCTTTCAGACCTTCTATCCGGTCATTAACTTGACCATTATCCACCCAAACCGAGAGTTTGTGCCCCTGAGTTTGTGGCTTGATATTTCTGGCAAGATATATCATTTCATTCTTCAATACACTTTAACCATCTGCTTCCCTGCGGAAATATAAAAAAGATACCCTGGGGTTACACCCAAGGTGAAGTGCTACAACCAGATATATTCTGTGCGCTTGCAGAATTAATTTTGCATACAACGACATATATCTACGCGCTCTTGAGCGTTGCTAAAACGTGACGCTAAGGAGTGCCAACAAACATTTCTGGCGCCGTTGCTGGGGAAGCAATTGGCTAAAGTTATTGTTGAATCATTTGATTATCTTTACAGACTTACCAAACCACTAACCTTAGTGACCTCACCACTGCAACATTCGTCTATTTTTGATGTGTTTTGCAGGGTAGTGCATGACTGGTTTCAACCTGCCATCAAACTTTGATCCAAATCCAGAACGCATTGGAAGAGTAGTGCGAAAGAGAGTCGTACCTCCTCAGATTTCACGCAGCTCAAGCAATATACTCGAGTCGTCATCCGACTCCGAGTCCGAATCAGATTCAGATTCATCGTTTTCTTCAGCCCCAGAGTCTCTAGAGATTATGGCTCAAGCAAAGAAGACGCTCCGTGAGTTCTCAGCCCCGTCAAGCAGCAACTTCCCGGGACTGTCGAACGCACAGGAAGGTGCATTTGAGCTGAGGACTGGCCTGGTAAACATGGTTCAGGCCAGCCCTTTCTGCAGAAAGGCGATTGAGGATGCGAACGCTCACCTTCGGAATTTTCTGGAGGTGTGCAGTACTATCAACCCCAATGGCACACCGATCAACAACATCCGCCTTCAACTCTTCCCATTCTCCTTGCTTGGGAAAGCAAAGGAGTGGTTTTACGCCAACAAGGCATCATTCGAAGGACGCTGACAGACTTGCGCAGACGCATTTCTGGCCAAGTACTTTCCGGTGGGCAAGACCAATGCCCTCCGAGGAAAAATCACTAGCTTTCAGCAGCTAGACGGAGAGACAATTCCCGAAGCTTGGGAGTGACTGCAAGAGTATATAGCAGCCTGCCCCCACCATGGTGTGGAAGATTGGCTGATTACCCAGAACTTCTTCCACAGCATGAGCCGACGATCGCAAGAGATGTTGGATGCAGCCGCGGGAGGAGCTTTCCTCTCGTTGGATGTAGACGCAGCGAAGGCGCTAATCGAGAAGATATCCACTCACCAGAGCTGGATAGGAGAAAGACAAGCTCCCCGCAAGGGAGTACATCAAATTGACTCCGTTGATATGCTGGCCGCTAAGATGGACCTTCTCTTGAAGAAGATGGAATCTCCTGGCAAGGAGATGAATCAGATCATGGAGGAGAGAATCACATGTGAAACGTGTGAGAAGCAGGACACTCGGGCGACACTTGCCCGATGACACAAGAAGAAGCCTATTTCATTGGAAATAACAACAATTCAGGCTTCCATCCTCAACAAGGTTGGAATTCCAAGCCCAATTTCCCCTTCGGCCAACAGCAAGGTAATGGCTCTAACAACGGTTTTCAACCGTCGCTAAAGGACATCTGATATGGCCAAAAACAAATTAACGATAGCATTAGCAAGAAATTTCTTGCCAATGATAAAGTTATGGAGTCGATGGCCTCCCAGATAGAAGCTTTTAATTCTGTCGTTAAGAACCAGCTGAGCTTCAATAAAATGATTGAAACACAAGTGGCTCAGCTGGCTGCATCCTGTCCTAACCCAAATGCGGGAAAGTTACCCGGGCAACTGGAGGTTCCTTTCAAGGAGAATGTTAGTGCGGTGACCACGCGGACTGGCGTGGTAAGTCCACACGGGATCCACACAATCCACAAGATGCAGGTACCCGACAGAAGGAAGCTAGCCAAGCCGAGGTGGCCGCCGAAGAGGAAGACGACGAGGAAACCACCCCTGTCTCAAAGGAGGGGAACGAGGCACCACAAGCCTCAAGCTACAGCCGAGATCCCACTTTCCTCCCGTTCCCAGAACGGAGGAGAAGACCCGTGGCCGACGAACAATTTGACAAGTTCGTCGAGGTAATCAAGAAGGTATATATCAATATACCACTACTTAATGCTTTGCAGGTCCCGACATATGCCAAGTGCATCAAGGATATACTTAGCAACAAGCGGACTCTACCCACAAGGGAGATGGTACAGCTGACCGAGGAATGTAGCTCTGCTATACTCGGGCCCCACCTCAAGAAGAAAGATCCTGGCTGCCCCACAATATCATGCTCAATTGGAGGCCATGACTTCGACAACGCCCTATGTGACTTGGGGGCGAGCGTCAGCGTAATGCCCAAGGTAGTCTTTGACCACCTTAAACATATATCGCTTGTCTCTACACCCATGTGTTTGCAGCTAGCGGATCAATCGATCCGCTACCCCCATGGAGTCGCGGAAAATGTTCCGGTCAAGATCAGGGATTTCTTCATCCCTGTGGATTTCATCGTCCTAGATATGGAAGCCGGAGCAACGAACTCTCTCATTCTTGGAAGACCATTCTTAAGTACTGCGAATGCAAACATTGACGTGGGACGTGGGACCATTCAACTTAGGATTAACGGAGGGACCGAGAGTTTCTCTTTCCGTCCTAAGGAGATCCCCCATCAAGTCAATATGGTCGAAGAAGTCATGCCCCGAAAGTCCAAGATGCCGAGCGTAGAAACGCTCATGAAGATGGTGGAAGCCTTTGCCGCCAAAGAAAAGAAGAGGCATGATCGCTATCATGCACGGCGAAGGATATCGAGAACCAAAGCGCTGGAGGAGCAAGCAAAGCGCGATAAGGAGGTTGAATCCAAGTCCCGTCCCGTCCGAAAGGAATGGCGGGTAAAAGCAGTCCCGAACAAGGATTCAGAGAGTTCCGCTCAGGACAAAAAAACTCGAGCCCTCGCCATAAGGTATATGGTACGTATCTTTGCATTGCATATAGAATAGTTTCTTTTTCATTTCAATTCTTTTCATTCAGCACAGCACGTTTAATTTTCGAAGCTTGCATTCATATTTCATTTGTGCATTAAGTAGCATATAAAAAAAATATTCGGCCAAATTTCAGGCCGGCCGGCCCCACCTAGGCCGGTCGGCCCCACTTGTCATTTCCAATGGCCAGATCACAGCAGCAAGGAACAACCACATGTGGGAGGACACGACACGAGAGGATGGAGAAAAATGGGCACAACCCCAGGCCGAGCGGCCCTAGGCAGGCCGGCCGACCTCACTCCACCGTCGCTGTCCCATCCTCACCTACCGGAGCACCAGGCACAGGAACGTGACCACCGACGCACAGGATGGGCACGACCGGCGCCATGTGCAGGCCGAACGGCCTGTCACAGGCCGGCCGGCCTCCCCCTGCTGCGCCTCTATAAAAGCCGGTGCCCAGCTCAGAAGGAAGTCGCCCCAAGCACAGGTATGCATGCATCCTGAGCGTTTCCCTTCTCCCTCGCTTGAATTTCGAAAATCTCTAAGTAAGGTTAGAGTTTAAACCACAAGAAAATTCTGCTAAAATCCATTCTTGAATTCTTGTGAGAACAAACCCCTGCCGGTTGAACGAGAACGTTTGTGGTGGTTCTTACCCCACAAGAACGACTAACCGAGTTGTGGTGATTAATCTCCCACAAGAACGCCTAACCTCTGACTGTCTAACCCCAGATTTCCTTCAGGTATTGTGAGACTAACCTTTTGCAGGAATCATGTGGACAAGGGCACGTCAGACGGCACGTGGAGTCGTGACCAAGCTCAGCTCTTCGAGCTCCCGCCGCTCTCAGGGATCATCTAGTTCTCGGGACACTATGTTTGTCGACTCGACTCGACAGGACACAGAGTCCTAGGAGGAGGAGGTGCCTAGGAACAGGCTCCGCATCCGGATCATGACTCGGGTCGAGCACATCATTGCTCGGACCGAAGAAGAGAGAACGGTGCTGGACCAGCTCCAGGGCCGCTACTACACACATGCCAAGTACTTCGACCCCATGCTGCTGATCAAGACCGGTCCCGGAGGAGACATGGAACGGGCTTTCAACAATGCCAGATGGCAAAACTTCTACCCCGTCTCGGAAACAGGTTCACACTTTCTTACTATGGAGTTTTTGATGAGTTTGAAAATCGAAGTTCGTCCCAACGAGACAAATATTTGCTTTCAGTTTTTCAACGAGGATTTTATCTTGACCCCGAAGCAACTCAGTGAGGCTCTTGGTTTCAACAAGAGATGCATCATTGATGCCAACCTGTTGGTGACTAACCACCGGTACAACCGTGCCGCATGGTGGGATAGCATCACAGGCGAGCCATCCTCGGGGAAAAATAGCATCACTGCCATGCAAAACCCCACTCTTCGTTTTCTGGCGAAGTGGATCGCTATGGTGGTCCACCCACGCGCTGATTTGCGTCTTTGCCTCTTGCCTGATTTAGAGTGCCTCTATGCCATGGTCAAGAAAATTCGTTTCTCACCGGTCATGAGCATGCTTGATGACTGGCAGAGGTTAGTCACTGGCCGAGCCACAATTGACATAACCTCGCTAGTCACCCGCATTGCCACCCATGTTGGTGCTTTGCAGGGCGCTCAAGTCACTTTCCTTCCCGCTACACAAGAGTATCAGTCTTGCATTGGTTTAGACCATTTTATCCAGGGTCACTTGATGCGCGAGGGCCCTGGCCGTACTCTTTTCATGTGTTATCCTGGTTTCATCGACGAAGTCGAGCTTCCATGCCCAGCTTTGTTGCTGAGATCAGCGAAAAGTCTAACCATGCAGCTTAGAAGGAGGGAACCCGCTCGCCACAGTGTTGCAGGCCTTGCAACACGTGGCAGGCAAGCCAGGCATGACAGTGAAGCCGGAACTTCTACCCACCTCAGCCCGAGTACCGCTACCAGCAGCAGCCCGAGTACGACTACCAGCAGCCGACGGAGTACCCCATTGCCAACATGAGTTTTGAGGAGGCGTTCGACTACCATCAAGGAATGGTAGGATACGGCCCGCAGGTTGGACCATCCGCCTCCGCCAGGTATGACTACGAGAACCCGGTCTCCCGGGGGATCGCTGATCTTAATACCAGGTTGGAGACGATGACTCTGCAACAGCAGCAGCTCAGAGATGAAGTTGCACACAACACCGATCTCACGCAGCAGAACTGGGGGATGACCACATCCCTCCAGACCGACATTCACGGCTTCTTCGACTACATGCACTACGACCCCAACCAGTACTACCAGTGAGCTTCATCGAAGCTTGGGGGAGTCCCAGGTATGATCCAAAGCCGTTGCTGTTGCCTTTGCCTTGCCTTGCCTTTGCCTTGCCTTGCCTTGCTATGATAAAATAAAATGCTAAAGAAAAAAATAAAATAATAAATAAATAAAAATAATAAATAAATAAAATAAAATAATCATAATAAAAGCTCCAAAAGATGTCTTTATGTATGGAATTATGGTTGAGAACCTCTGGAATGATGAAAAGTTGCTCTGTTTATGCCCTCTAAGTGCCTCGTGCTTAACCCTTTACTCTTGAGTATTTGAGTTCGTTGGCATTTAAGGATCCGCCATGATAAAACTGTGGGAGTAAGAGCACTTGTTCATTGTTTAAGTTATTGTGAGCGTTGATATGGTTTGTTTCGAGGTATAACTGCATGCTTAGTAAGGAACCTCTCGGAAGTGTTCATAAAATATTACATGGTGAATCTTCCTCGATGGTTTAAAATGTCCTATCCAGAGCCTAAACAGTTATACATTTGTTGAACTACCATATGCTATCTTGAGTTGCTTTGAGTCTTGTCAAATGGTGAAGTCCGCTTGCAGAAGCCACTTGACATTTACCGGTCTTCCCATCCACCTCAGACTCAAAATGTCTGACTAGTCAAAGTCCCGCTCCGGGGTTGACGTCCACCGTCGATGACATACACTCACCTCATCATAAAGCTCACCACAAGGTCCTCAATTACTCCATACAAAGCTGAATTCCTCTCTGTTACCAAAGTAAGAGAAGAGATGTATTCGAAAAAAAAATAGAGACAAATGCTCCATATGAAAAAAAAAGAAACATCTCAAAAGTATGAGAGAGAAAAGAAATAAGGAGTCCCTAGACCTTTTAGCATCACACCTTCTCCCTCTCCATTTGAAACCCCATGAATTCCAAAGACCGGAATTTGACGAGTGCCATTGCTCGCGGACCACTCTTCAACTCGACAACAGAAGTAACCAAGGTATGCCACTCTTACCCTACCTACAACTCCACTTCAGCCTTAGTGTAGGGAAAAATTGGTCAATCCCGACCAAGAGTGAGGATTAAACACCTTGAGTGACTCGAGAGTACCTGTTGGCGGTTGATATCCATGACTTTTACCGCCAACATTTCTCCAGATTTCATGCTCATATAGTGATAATCATGCTAATATCATTTATACTAATGAGTTCCACAAGTTTTGTGCAATTTGTGAGCAAAGGAACAAACAGGAAAAACAGGAGGCCAAACTGGCACAGGGCCAGGGCGGCCGGCCTAGCCTAGGCCGGCTGGCCCACTTTTTCCTCTTTTGGCCATGGCGTTGATCCACAAGTTTACTAATGTATCAAGGATGATCATGAGCCGTGCAATTGATGTCGGTTTGATTAATGGACCCAGGAAGGCCTAGGGTGGGATAAACATGGATTGAAGGGCCCACAACCTAGGATTCTTGGACAGCTTCAACCGAACGCAACAACTACCGACTTTAGGACATCATCCAGGCCGACCCTGCAAAAGTCGGTGCCACTTGGCACCAGGGCCAGGCCGGCCGGCCTACACCAGGCCGGCCGGCCTCCCACCGTGGCCTCTACGCTTCCTCTTTCGCGTGGAAGCTAAGCAAGTAGTTGGCGTCACCCCTAAGCAGGATTTCACCCCTGGAGGGCTATAAAAGGCGCCCCTCACCTCCACACAACACACCATCCATTGGAGAGAAGAGAAGGCTCAAGATGTAGTCCACTATTATCTTAGAGTAGATTAGAGAGAGTAGTGGGTGAGTGCTTGGGTGACAGCCAAGCGTGTAGAGGGAGTTCGGGAGTCATCTCGGCCTTCCCTCAACATTGTTCCGCCCCCGAGGAATAAAGCTTCAGAGATATCTTCAGTAAGTTTCTCGGTCTCTTGCCTTAGTACCTCGCTAGTTTACTCTTTACTTTCAGCAATTTATCTTGGCTATCTATGATCTGCGGGTACCTGAGTCTGCGCGAGTGACAGTGACTCTTGTTTGGGGTTTCCTCTATAGCCCTTCGCGTTGGGTGGAGGTCAGTGGCTGAAAGCTTAGGCATGGTGCCTGTGCTGGCTAGTCACCTCAGGTTGTGTTGCACCCCACGGAACTGCAGTGGTAGGCGGCAGGTGGTGACAGCCCTGTCCGTCCTTTGTACTCCACCACGTTTGGGTGTACTCATAACAGTAGTGCTGAGCCCGGAAGAACCCCTCTCTCATCCCGTTCTGAGTTCTTCCCGTTCTAGCCGTCGAAGCAGATCATGTTAGATTAAGATAGGTTGTCTGGGGTAACGAGTGGCTAACTAAGGTTAAGCTCTCTACACCCTTTACCCTTTCCTCCACTGGTGGGTCCGGTTAGGAAAGTTCTAGACTAGTCGCATCTACCGTTCCTTGAATTTGACATCCAGGTTTCTACTCTCCTGGTGAAAGGCTACAATGTACTCCGTGCGCTTGCGGATTTAGTTAGGCTAAGGAGTGCCAACAAGCTTTTCTGGCGCCGTTGCCGGGGAACGGTAGCAACATTAGTGTAGGATTTTTTTTAGCCGTACACTTTATCCCCATAACCATCTACTACATGGATTTTTCTCCTAGTTATCAGGCGGTTCCATTTCGCGAGTGTTTGGAATTGCCACCATCCTTCCACCCCGTTATCTGATGGCTTCGAGATCCGCCCCAATCTCGTTGCATCGTTTGTTCACACTCCTTGCAATAGATGAGGAGAAGTTCTCTCCTAACATTCCTGGGATGAACCAAGACGGAACTCTTCCTGTTTTTCTCTGACGGGGGAAGCAAAGTTTTGGTACAATCGGAGTGCAAGAGGAGTTGGAGGAGATTGGATCAAAGTGAAGGTTGAAGTTTGTTTGTTTGTCTATCTCATCCCCAAAGCTCAGAGATGAGCTACTTGGAGCAACCTGGGAGAAGTTTGGTATGGTGCTCATACAACGAACGTTGGTAGATTGAGACATAGTGCTCATCCTTAGGATCAGTTTTCTGACCCTCCCACCGACTTCCCCATGAACCAAACAGCAAATCCTCACTCTTCATTAGATCCACCGCCTTCGACCACATGACGTGAGCGAACAAAAACCCCCAGACCAAGAGAATTCCCTTAAGGATCTGCCACGTTAGGTGTGCACGCTCAAGGTCTGAGTAATTCATTCCGAAAGTCACGACCGCAGACCAAGGGTCTATCTGCGGTTACGAGCAAGGAATGATGGAGGAAGCAGAAGCTAGTCGACCCTAGCTTTAATGCCCTCCACCTATTGAGGGGACTGACACACAAGAAGTTGTCGATGATTTTTCATAAGCACCTAAAAGGGATCAACAGCCAGATGTTGGAAAACAAAGGAATTATCCGAGTTGTGCCTGAGGGGCGCAACAGAGTGATCCTAGATTTCCACATCTTCGATATCCTCAAAGGTGACAAAATCTTCTTGTTGGATCAGCCAATAGAGCATCTTCTCAACTTAATCACGATCGAGCTATAGCTCAGAGTTGACAAAGAAAACATCCTGATCAACCTTGCATGATCAGTGAGTTCAGCCTTGCACGATCATTATCGCAAAGGGCTAGACAGACCCCGTGAAGAACCAATGAGCATATTTTTCAGATGCTCACCCAATCCCAGGGGCAGAACCGGGCAGTCAAGCTCGACATGGTGGAGAACCACAGCCTCCTCCACTAGAGTTGTTGATTGCTGCCACTTGGATTGAGACATGTCTCTCTTCCACTTGGAATAGAGATATTTACCTCTTCACGACAATCGCAGCACGCCAGTCATCATCAGTGGTAAACTGACAGAGAATGAGGCTCGACAGGCTGCAACAGTCTTAGAGAAGTATCGGTCCATTTTTAGGTATTCTCTACAGACTAGACGGGGATCAACCCCAACACCCATCGTATCGCTTGAACCGGACAAACAGCCTTTTGGCTGAATGATGCGATGAGGGAGGTAGGCACACCTGCATGTGGGTATTATTTACCCCATGTAAGCACCCACTTTAAGTGGTGAGGCACTAGTCAATTTTCATCTACCTCCACCTGTCTTTATTGTTTGGTCTATGCAATGCACCAACAGAGGTGTATGATATCAGCCTTCTCTCCCATTATCAAGGACATCCTTTGTCCTTGTCGAGAACATCATGGAGGATTCCTTGATGATGTCTCAGTCCATGGACAACCTTTGGTTTATGCCTCGCGGATATGGATAGAGTTCGTGAGAATTCCCAAAGGCTCCACCTTGTCCCAAATTGGGAGAAGTGTCAGCTGAGAAGGCCCCCCATCATACAACCTCCTGATTGGATTCTTCCTATCAAGATCATGTGCAACACTAGTAACCATACAACCGGGACAGAGCTGGATCAATGCAAGAAATCATCATTATCAAAAGCATTGACCAGAGTTCAACAAACAACGGAGAAGGAACTGTCTGTAGTGGTATTCACCCATGACAAGTTCAGACCCTACTTGGTCGATGTCAAAGTGTTAGCTCACGGACCATGCTACACCAAGATATCACCTAACCAAGAAGGACGACAAGCCACAACTCATCCGTTGGATTCTTGCTCCTTCATGAATTTGCTTCACGACTCAAAAAAAAAAGAAGAGAGCAAATAAATACGTGGCATATCATCTCCCAAGGATACAAGTTCAATCATATGAGATGATACTCTCTCAAGGGTAGCTTCACAAACTTGGATTAACACCCTTAGAGAGAAGGAATGCATTCACCTTATCAGATTTAACCAATGGGATTCATATCATACTGGTTTACTCCACCGCTGCAACCCATATGTGAGACCCGCAAGATTCTTAAGTGTCGGCTCCACTTCTCACAGAGAATGAGCTACGGAAGTTTTTGTTTCCTTCCGTATAAACCTCGTGCTAAGGTTCGACAGACTGATCACCTGACCAACCAAGCACACACACGCTAAGAGTCTTTGTGGTGCCCACGATGCTCATTGAGTCAAAGGACTGACGAGCATCTTGGTGATCATGGACTAAACGTCCATAGTAGTTGAAGCACTTCATGTTGTGGATAAGGAGATGGAGACTCTCACTCCAGCCTTAGAAGTGCAATAGCGGGTTGGAAGTAAATCACCGGGTCGCAAATCCATACCATCTTCAGATAGTCAATCAGAAACATCAACAGAATATCATGAACAATCTGACATGGAGAAGGGATGGAAGGGCAATCACCTGAGACACTTTGTGCACACAGAACATCATTCCCATTAGGAGAACAAAAAGGTGAAACAGAGACCCCCAATCAGCTAGAGTCCAAATGATGAAATCAAATGGCTGAATTGGAGGATGGAGTAGGAAGGTTTTCCTTTATGCTTCTCATCGAGGACAAAGACAGGGATGTTTTCAGTTGAAAATATTCCTCGAGCCCGATATCCCGGAACTCGAAGTGATGGACTACTATGAGTATCCGAGTTACAACCATAGTCCATGGTCATGGCCGGACCTATAATGTGCCATTATCTTAGTATAGGTTTGGGTGCTGCAATTTCCCTTTTCATTTTGTTTTCCCAATATTTATTTTCCAACAGCACCCCCATATTTCCCTTTTGAATAAAATGTTTCTTTGTTCCTGCCATGCTTTTGGTGGTTGGTGCACACTTGTGTGCCAACCACACCCCTGCTCTAACTCTACACTAAGTGCGCAGAAAACAGGACGAGCAACACATCGACGAGCAGTCTTCACCCGTGCCCAAATGCATGGCAGCCATCTGCTGAGATTCAACTACACACGGAGGTTTGAAACCCTTTCTCCATTTCCTTTCTTGGTTTTAATTCAAATGCGAGCATGAGTTCACGACAATTAAAATTTGAATGAAACACCTAGAAAGAGATGAAAATCCTACATGTTTATCAAAGGTGCATAAGCTTTATTTCTTTGCAAGTACCTATGTGCCTTTGGAACTTTACGATAGGATCACTTGATCTTTCGCTTATTGACTCTTATGATATAATGACATGAGAGGCTTGTTCTTTTCTAATTCAAAGTCTTGGAGAATTTCATTTTGAAAATGAAAAAAACAAAAAAAAAATGAGGCAACTCTCATTCATGCTCAACTTTGCCAAGTCCCATCCAGAGCCATATCATGCATGACACAGTTTTGAAACTCCACATAGCTATCTTTACATTTTGAGCTTGATCAAACATCGTGCCTTCTGAGACATGCATGTTCTTCCTTGCACTGTGGTCATTCACATACACGTTTCATCAAATAAAGTCCATCATAGAATAAAAGTCCATCAAAAGTGGTTCTCAAGCAGCTCTTCATCCCCCTGAAAAAAAAGAAAAGAAAAAAAGATGAGTGGGAGGTCCTACTCGAGTAATTAAAAAAAAGAAGAAGGGGAAAGATGGAAGAAGCTAGAATCAAATACCACGCAAGGACATTCATCATCCATCATCCACATTCACTTGCACTTGACCAAAGTTCATGGTTGACATGATCTCTCGGAGACAAGTTATTTGATCTCGCAACATAGATGGAAGAGATAAGCATTTCTATCGATCCCTACCTTGAGCCCCACATATAACTTTGTAGAGGTAGGTGAGGCTACTTGAAAAGCCTTAGTGAGGATCAAACACTTTGAGCGACTGAGTGGCTTGAGAGAATGAGAGTATGCCTCCATATTTTGAAAAAAAAAATCTCCAAGTACTGAGAAGGAGGAATCAGGCTCTCCGTTGATTTATTCTGAGATTCAATAGGTGAAAGTGAAGGTGTTAGCCACCTGGAATCCAAGGTATGAGGGAAAGCTTTGAAATAACTCTTATGCATACTCTTCATTTCATGACCCTAGGCTTTGCTTGATCCTCTGGATCTAAATCAACCCTTTGCTCGGGACGAGCAAAGTCTAGGTGTGGGGGCGTGTTGGCGGTTGATATCCATGACTTTTACCGCCAACATTTCTCCGGATTTCATGCTCATATAGTGATAATCATGCTAATATCATTTATACTAATGAGTTCCACAAGTTTTGTGCAATTTGTGAGCGAAGGAACAAACAGGAAAAACAGGAGGCCAAACTGGCACAGGGCCAGGCCGGCCGGCCTAGCCTAGGCCGGCCGGCCCACTTTTTCCTCTTTTGGCCACGGCGTTGATCCACAAGTTTACTAATGTATCAAGGATGATCATGAGCCGTG
The DNA here is from genome assembly GCA_015476505.1 of Urochloa ruziziensis. Lineage (NCBI taxonomy): Eukaryota > Viridiplantae > Streptophyta > Magnoliopsida > Poales > Poaceae > Urochloa > Urochloa ruziziensis. The sequence goes on along the minus strand of CM027122.1, from coordinate 25,239,992 downwards.
CAATTGATGTCGGTTTGATCAATGGACCCGGAAGGCCTAGGGTGGGATAAACATGGATTGAAGGGCCCACAACCTAGGATTCTTGGACAGCTTCAACCGAACGCAACAACTACCGACTTTAGGACATCATCCAGGCCGTCCCTGCAAAAGTCGGTGCCACTTGGCACCAGGGCCAGGCCGGCCGGCCTACACCAGGCCGGCCGGCCTCCCACCGTGGCCTCTACGCTTCCTCTTTCGCGTGGAAGCTAAGCAAGTAGTTGGCGTCACCCCTAAGCAGGATTTCACCCCTGGAGGGCTATAAAAGGCGCCCTTCACCTCCACACAACACACCATCCATTGGAGAGAAGAGAAGGCTCAAGATGTAGTCCACTATTATCTTAGAGTAGAGTAGAGAGAGTAGTGGGTGAGTGCTTGGGTGACAGCCAAGCGTGTAGAGGGAGTTCGGGAGTCATCTCGGCCTTCCCTCAACATTGTTCCGCCCCCGAGGAATAAAGCTTCAGAGATATCTTCAGTAAGTTCCTCGGTCTCTTGCCTTAGTACCTCGCTAGTTTACTCTTTACTTTTAGCAATTTATCTTGGCTATCTATGATCTGCGGGTACCTGAGTCTGCGCGAGTGACAGCGACTCTTGTTTGGGGTTTCCTCTATAGCCCTTCGCGTTGGGTGGAGGTCAGTGGCTGTGCTGGCTAGTCACCTCAGGTTGTGTTGCACCCCACGGAACTGCAGTGGTAGGCGGCAGGTGGTGACAGCCCTGTCCGTCCTTTGTACTCCACCACGTTTGGGTGTACTCATAACAGTAGTGCTGAGCCCGGAAGAACCCCTCTCTCATCCCGTTCTGAGTTCTTCCCGTTCTAGCCGTCGAAGCAGATCATGTTAGATTAAGATAGGTTGTCTGGGGTAATGAGTGGCTAACTAAGGTTAAGCTCTCTACACCCTTTACCCTTTCCTCCCCTGGTGGTTTCGGTTAGGAAAGTTCTAGACTAGTCGCATCTACCGTTCCTTGGATTTGACATCCAGGTTTCTACTCCCCTGGTGAAAGGCTACAATGTACTCCGTGCGCTTGCGGATTTAGTTAGGCTAAGGAGTGCCAACAGTACCATCGGGGAATGAATAAACCATCTTTTGAAAAATTCATATCTCCGAGATGGAACCTGAAAAGTTGCAGGAAATACTTTAGAGATGACCGTTCAAGCTCTCAATAGCCCAAAACGTGAACCGCTGCAGCCCCACGTGGAACCATTGATAGAGCTGGAGTGCCCGATCTTTCGGTGAGTGGAGGATAATTTTGATTTGGTGGAAGTCGACCCTCACGATCCGACTACGACGAGCGAACCCGAAGCGCCAATGCAATCGCTGAACCAACTCCCTGTGGTTACCGACCCTGTTGCAATCAAGATCAGAACTTCCTGTACGCAATCAAAGAACGAACAAGAAAAAGAAGGCGAGCAATCTTAATATCACTCGAAGGTGGAGTTCTGAATCACACGAGGACAGCACGTATTTGTGCGTGTTCGGTGTAGCTAAAGCTAGATGTAAAACAAAACTCAAGTGTTCTTGGCGGCGGCTAGGGGGTATATGATAGGGGGAGGACGTCCACAGGGGTGCTGGGGTCGTGCTCCAACCCTAGGACGCGTCCCTAATGGACCCAACTTGATACACGGCCCGTGGGCCAAAATAAGGTGTCGCAGCACCTGGACAGAAAAACGTTCGGTCAATGATTTGACGATTGCGGCCGCCTCGGGACAGATATGGACATGAGTCTTGATCCATATGAAAGTAGACTTCATAAGCTTTCCATCAAGTACTTGAACGCCCCAAACGGAGTCCGGATGAAGTCGTGGGGGCCGTTGAAAGTCAGGACTTTCCTGCAGTCCGAATCCAGCGTTTCCAAAACGTGTTGGATTCAATCTCTTTATTTCCTTAGACCAAAAGTGACGTGATAGCCTGGTGTAAAACGTGGGAACACTTGGACTTGGTCCCCAATCAACCTCTTTGGTCCTCCATGCCTTCCTTGTATGTTTAACACTCTTCATGTGTGTCATGTCCTCATCATCCTCCCCTTCTTGACGAAAAGCCGTCCTCGGCGTCAATTGTACGTGAAACCAATCCTGCACAACACAAAGTAGAACAGGGTTTCAAAAACCAAGGAAATCAAAAATATTAAGGGCAGGGATGTCACTATGTTTCCAATTGGCAAAAGTGTCATCTCGCATAGAACTTTTAGCAAGCATGTAAGCTTCTTGATCGGGCGACACACGATGTTTTTCAACAAGATCCTGCACAAGATGAGTACCAACAAAAGACAAAGCAGGCATAGATAGCAACCAGCAAGGCTCCCCTTCTTTAAAGTAAACTTGTTTCATGAAAATAGAATTAGAGGAATGTAAACTAGGATGTGTAGTATGGCTGTCCTCTAATTGATCATAATCTTTCACAACAAAAGGAGTACTCATAGCGCAACCAATGTAGACTCTTTGTATCATATATTGTCCTTTCTTGTCATATTTGCTAATAACATAATAAGTGTGTTTACCAAACCAAGGCAAATCAGCGTTGTGAAACAGTCTCTCTTGCAAACAATCTAGATTACATAAATCATCAAATTCTATGTAACCCAAAGTATTTAAAGAAGACAACAATCTTAGCTCATCATTTGCGCTAGCAATATGCATAATATGTTTATTTTCAGTACAAATGGTTGGTTCCAAAACATGTAGAACTGAAGCATAATCAACCAATTCGTCTTTATCACAAGGAACAACAAGCACATCATCATGTGACAAAGATTCGTCAAGAGATGGTTCCACTAACACTTGCTCTATGATAGCATGAGGTGTGGAAAAATTCAGCACAGTAGAAGTGGTCTCACCATCCGTGAGTGGAGCACCTGTGGTCGACAGTGTTGTAGGTGTGGTCGTCCTCTCACGCGGTGGAGTGCTAGGCGTGGATGGCGTAGGGAGAGCAGGATCTGCGCTGGATGCCGGGCTTCGTCCTGCAAAAGAGTTAGTATATGTCGTCGAGCGGCGTCCCTGCACTTCACGTTTAGCTTTGCAAGCATATTCAAACAATGTGGTCATATTAGCATAATCTTTATTAGCAAGTATGTCCTGAATTTCGTGGTTCAAACCACCCCGAAAACGTGCCATAGCAGCGGTATCCGTCTCAAATAAACCACAACGGATCATACCCTTTTGTATTTCCTGGTAATATTCCTCAACAGATTTTTGGCCTTGCTGAAATCGCTGCATTTGTTTAAGCAAATCTCAGGCAAAATATGAAGGTACAAATCGATGTCGCATAACAGCTTTTAATTGAGACCAAGTGGTTGGAATAGACGTGGGATGTTTTAGCTTATAATCATGCCACCACATTAAAGCAAAAAGATTAAATTCACTAATAGCAGCGTTAACTTGTGCACTAGCAGGAATATCATGGCATGAAAATTTTTGTTCTACCTCTAACTCCCAATCAAGATATGCAGCAGGATCATATTTGCCATTATAAGATGGAATTTGAAATTTAACCGTAGCAAATGAGTCAATGTGTGGAGGACATACCACACGGCGGGCACAACCGTGGCGATCTCCATCGTCTAGCTCCATGTCACTGTCATAGTACTTGTGCAACGTCGTGACCGACGTGGACCACGCATCGAATCGTGCCATGATGCCGTTGACGTCTCCTGACATGATTAGCGCAAACACAAAAACAAATCCTAGGACAGCAAAGGTATGTATGTGTGTGTATGAGATGCTCACAAAGATGCTGCGATCAAATTCTTATCCGTTCTTACCAAGCAACAGGGGCGAACTGCAAGCAACAAGTAGCACCTGTGAAAGATTGGAGCAGCGATTGCCTGGAGAAACAAAGTCGGCTCGTCGTAGGAATATGTGTAGTTCTGGGTAGGCTGCACTCAAGTCAAGGATTAGCACAATCAAACAATAATGCAAAGCTGAATTATAGTGCTAAACACGTAACAAAGCTGCTGGAAACAAGTGCAACGCGCTATGGAGCAAGCAAAGGGAACAAGGAAGTGGCTATGCAGAAACGGAAAATCTCCCGGGCCACGCTACACTGTGTAAACAGCGTTTTTTGGCCTCAAAAACGACCGCACCCGGTACTGAAATTTCGTTAGGTTTCCGGAAAAAAAAAGAACGCTGAAATCGGAGATCCGAGCGAAAAGTTATGGCTGTTTTCGTGAAGGTGTTCGAAACTGCCAAAAAGAAACTTCCAAACGAAAACCGAACTGCTGATTCCTTTTTTTCTTTCCTTGTTCTTTCTTTTCAAAACTTTCTCTTTTTTTATTTCCTTTTTTTTCTTTCTTTCCTTTTTCTTTTCTATCTCTTTCCAAACTGCGAACACGCGGCGGCCGAACCGAGTAGGACTCGGATGAGCGGCGTGGGGTTGTAGGGTTTGTGGTGAAGATGTAGAGCGGCGGCGGCGGCGTGTGGTGGTGGCAGCGGCGGCGGGTGGTGGTGGCGGTGGCGGCGGAAGCACAAAGTAACCAGCAACAATTGAATGCGAAGCACACAAATTCAACAACGCAAATTATTGAAAGAAAGTGCAAGGCGAAGAATGGTGTTGGGACAATGATCTAACCTGATTTTTTTTTAGTTTTTGTGGACTGTAGGTAATGGAACAACACTCGATAAAACTCACCGATCAACCTGGACTTTTGATACCACTTGATAGAGCTGGAGTGCCCGATCTTTCGGTGAGTGGAGGATAATTTTGATTTGGTGGAAGTCGACCCTCACGATCCGACTACGACGAGCGAACCCGAAGCGCCAATGCAATCGCTGAACCAACTCCCTGTGGTTACCGACCCTGTTGCAATCAAGATCAGAACTTCCTGTACGCAATCAAAGAACGAACAAGAAAAAGAAGGCGAGCAATCTTAATATCACTCGAAGGTGGAGTTCTGAATCACACGAGGACAGCACGTATTTGTGCGTGTTCGGTGTAGCTAAAGCTAGATGTAAAACAAAACTCAAGTGTTCTTGGCGGCGGCTAGGGGGTATATGATAGGGGGAGGACGTCCACAGGGGTGCTGGGGTCGTGCTCCAACCCTAGGACGCGTCCCTAATGGACCCAACTTGATACACGGCCCGTGGGCCAAAATAAGGTGTCGCAGCACCTGGACAGAAAAACGTTCGGTCAATGATTTGACGATTGCGGCAGCCTCGGGACAGATATGGACATGAGTCTTGATCCATATGAAAGTAGACTTCATAAGCTTTCCATCAAGTACTTGAACGCCCCAAACGGAGTCCGGATGAAGTCGTGGGGGCCGTTGAAAGTCAGGACTTTCCTGCAGTCCGAATCCAGCGTTTCCAAAACGTGTTGGATTCAATCGCTTTATTTCCTTAGACCAAAAGTGACGTGATAGCCTGGTGTAAAACGTGGGAACACTTGGACTTGGTCCCCAATCAACCTCTTTGGTCCTCCATGCCTTCCTTGTATGTTTAACACTCTTCATGTGTGTCATGTCCTCATCAACCATGGTATGAGTTCTCTTTTATGCCAACTTATTCAAGTGATTCGTTGAGTTTTGGCTTAAGCACAAGGTACTTTAAGAGTATACACATTGAAGCAACTCCTGACCTACCGAACCTAGAGTTTTAGCCTTGCTCGAGGACGAGCAAGAGACTGAGCTTGGGGGCGTGTTGACGGCCATTATAACCTCGTAGTGACCATCAACATTTCGGTAAAATGAGGATGATCATACCATATTCCATGCATAAAAGTATTTTTACTGACAAATTCCACAAGTTTTGGATGAGTTGTGCTTGCAGGATGAACCAGGAGAAACAAGGGCCAAACCTGGCATAGGGCCAGGCCGGCCGGCCTAGCCCAGGCCGACTGGCCTCCCCTGGCCAGGTCTGGCCACGTCACTGATCCACAAGCCATGCCAAGTGCCCAGGATGATCAAGCACCGTGCAAACAACGTCGGTTTGATCCAAGGACCCGGAAGGCCTAGACGGTGAAAACACATGGATTGAAGGGCCCACATCCTAGGATTCTCGGACAAGCTTCAACTAAACGCAACTGTTACCGACCTTGGGAGAGCATCAGGACCATCCATGCAGAGGACGGTGCCAAGTGGCACCAGGGCCAGGCCGGCCGGCCTAGCCCAGGCCGACCGGCCTCCCTCTGTGGCCGCCACGTCTCCTCCTTCGCGTGAAGCTTAAGCAGGTCCTTGGCGTGCTAATGACGCTGACATCCACCCCCTTGAGGTTATAAAAGGCAGCTCATTCACCTTGGGAAGACACACACCACATCACTCAAGTCTTTACTTGAAGGGGGCTCTAGTATCTTTTTCATTTCTTAGATTAGGATTAGAGTTGGGAGTAGAGTCGAGTCGCGCTTAGCTCGGATCTTCGGAGTCTTCGGAGTTCTGGTAAAGCTCTTGTATCCTTTCCTTCTTTTGAAGAGTTTATTTATATAATTACTTTCTTACTTCAGAGCTTAAGTTATCTTTTATATTTCTATCTTGCTCTTCTTTTAGAGTAAAGATCTTGCTCTCTTTAGAGCAAAGTCCTATCCCCTTTAGTTTCGGTATAGAGTTTAGTTTAGCTCTACCGGGCTTTATCTCGCGGGTTTGCTCGCCTTGACCGGGCCGTAAGACGCCTTAGGGAAGACGGGGATTTCTCTTGACAGGCCTCAAGAGAAATCTTAATCATCGAGTGCAGACGTGGTGTCTGGCTTGTTGATTAACTAGGAAGTGTGTTGCACCCCACGGAACTGCAGTGGTAGGTGGCAGGTGGTGACAGCCCTGTCCGTCCTTTGTATTCCACCACATTCGGGTGTACTCATAACAGTAGTGCTGAGCCCGGAGAACCCCCTCTCTCATCCCGTTCTGAGGTTCTCCCGTTCTAGCCGTCGAAGCGAGCTCTGTTCCCGGTATCTAAGCTAGGGTCTAGGCTAAGGCTAGAGTCTTTTGCTCTGAGTTAGAAAGAGTCTAGGTCTGGTCTCTCCCAGCGTCTTTCCTTTTCTTTAGAAATAGGTGCTCCGTGTGTCGCTGGTCTTTCAGACCTTCTATCCAGTCATTAATTTGACCATTATCCACCCAAACCGAGAGTTTGTGCCCCTGGGTTTGTGGCTTGATATTTCTGGCAAGACATATCATTTCATTCTTCAATACACTTTAACCATCTGCTTCCCTGCGGAAATATAAAAAAGATACCCTGGGGTTACTCCCAAGGTGAAGTGCTACAACGAGATATATTCTGTGCGCTTGCAGAATTAATTTTGCATACAACGACATATATCTACGCGCTCTTGAGCGTTGCTAAAACGTGACGCTAAGGAGTGCCAACAAGCATTTCTGGCGCCGTTGCCAGGGGAAGCAATTGGCTAAAGTTATTGTTGAATCATTTGATTATCTTTACAGATTTACCAAACCACTAACCTTAGTGACCTCGCCACTGCAACATTCGTCTATTTTTGATGTGTTTGCAGGGTAGTGCATGACTGGTTTCAACCTACCATTAAACTTTGATCCAAATCCATAACGCATTGGAAGAGTAGTGCGAAAGAGAGTCATACCTCCTCAGATTTCACTCAGCTCAAGCAATATACTCGAGTCGTCATCCGACTCCGAGTCCGAATCAGATTCAGATTCGTCGTTTTCTTCAGCCCTAGAGTCTCCAGAGATTATGGCTCAAGCAAAGAAGACGCTCCGTGAGTTCTCAGCCCCGTCAAGCAGCAACTTCCCGGGACTGTCAAACGCACAGGAAGGTGCATTTGAGCTGAGGACTGGCCTGGTAAACATGGTTCAGGCTAGCCCTTTCTGCGGAAAGGCGATTGAGGATGCAAACGCTCACCTTCGGAATTTTCTGGAGGTGTGCAGTACTATCAACCCCAATGGCACACCGATCAACAACATCCGCCTTCAACTCTTCCCATTCTCCTTGCTTGGGAAAGCAAAGGAGTGGTTTTACGCCAACAAGGCATCATTCGAAGGACTCTGGCAGACGTGCGCAGACGCATTTCTGGCCAAGTACTTCCCGGTGGGCAAAACCAATGCCCTCCAAGGAAAAATCACTAGCTTTCAGCAGCTAGATGGAGAAACAATTCCCGAAGCTTGGGAGCGACTGCAAGAGTATATTGCAGCCTGCCCTCACCATGGTGTGGAAGATTGGCTGATTACCCAGAACTTCTTCCACAGCATGAGCCGACGATCGCAAGAGATGTTGGATGCAGCCACGGGAGGAGCTTTCCTCTCGTTGGATGTAGACGCAGCGAAGGCGCTAATCGAGAAGATATCCACTCACCAGAGCTGGATAGGAGAAAGACAAGCTCCCCACAAGGGAGTACATCAAATTGACTCCGTTGATATGCTGGCCGCTAAGATGGACCTTCTCTTGAAGAAGATGGAATCTCCTGGCAAGGAGATGAATCAGATCATGGAGGAGAAATCACATGTGAAACGTGTGGAGAAGCAGGACACTCGGGCGACACTTGCCCGACGACACAAGAAGAAGCCTATTTCATTGGAAATAACAACAATTCAGGCTTCCATCCTCAACAAGGTTGGAATTCCAAGCCCAATTTCCCCTTCGGCCAACAACAAGGTAATGGCTCTAACAACGGTTTTCAACCGTCGCTAAAGGACATCTGGTATGGCCAAAAACAAATTAATGATAGCATTAGCAAGAAATTTCTTGCCAATGATAAAGTTATGGAGTCGATGGCCTCCCAGATAGAAGCTTTTAATTCTAGTCGTTAAGAACCAGCTGAGCTTCAATAAAATGATTGAAACACAAGTGGCTCAGCTGGCTGCATCCTGTCCTAACCCAAATGCGGGAAAGTTACCTGGGCAACCAGAGGTTCCTTTCAAGGAGAATGTTAGTGCGGTGACCACGCGGACTGGCAAGTCCACGCGGTATCCACACAATCCACAAGATGTAGGTACCCGACAGGAAGGAAGCTAGCCAAGCCGAGCCGGCCGCCGAAGAGGAAGACGACGAGGAAACCACCCCTGTCTCAAAGGAGGGGAACGAGGCACCACAAGCCTCAAGCGACAGCCGAGATCCCACTTTCCTCCCGATCCCAGAACGGAGGAGAAGACCCGTGGCCGACGAACAATTTGACAAGTTCGTCGAGGTAATCAAGAAGGTATACATCAATATACCACTACTTGATGCTTTGCAGGTCCCGACATATGCCAAGTACATCAAGGATATACTTAGCAACAAGCGGACTTTACCCACAAGGGAGATGGTACAGCTGACCGAGGAATGTAGCTCTGCTATACTCGGGCCCCACCTCAAGAAGAAAGATCCTGGCTGCCCCACAATATCATGCTCAATTGGAGGCCATGACTTCGACAACGTCCTATGTGACTTGGGGGCGAGCGTCAGCGTAATGCCCAAGGTAGTCTTTGACCACCTTAAACATATATCGCTTATCTCTACACCCATGTGTTTGCAGCTAGCGGATCAATCGATTCGCTACCCCCATGGAGTCGCAGAAAATGTTCCGGTCAAGATCAGGGATTTCTTCATCCCTGTGGATTTCATCGTCCTAGATATGGAAGCCGGAGCAACGAACTCTCTCATTCTTGGGAGACCGTTCTTAAGTACTGCGAATGCGAACATCGACGTGGGACCATTCAACTTAGGATTAACGGAGGGACCGAGAGTTTCTCTTTCCGTCCTAAGGAGATCCCCCAAGTCAATATGGTCAAAGAAGTCATGCCCCGAAAGTCCAAGATGCCGAGCGTAGAAACGCTCATGAAGATGGTGGAAGCCTTCGCCTCCAAAGAAAAGAAGAGGCATGATCGCTATCATGCACGGCGAAGGATATCGAGAACCAAAGCGCTGGAGGAGCAAGCAAAGCGCGATAAGGAGGTTGAATCCAAGTCCCGTCCCGTCCGAAAGGAATGGCGGGTAAAAGCAGTCCCGAACAAGGATTCGGAGAGTTCCGCTCAGGACGAAAAACTCGAGCCCTCGCCATAAGGTATATGGTACATATCCTTGCATTGCATATAGAATAGTTTTTTTTAATTTCAATTCTTTTTATTCAGCACAACACGTTTAATTTTTGAAGCTTGCATTCATATTTCATTTGTGCATTAAGTAGCATATAAAAAAAATTTTGGCCAAATTTCAGGCCGGCCGGCCGGCCCCACTTGTCATTTCCAATGGCCAGATCACAGCAGCAAGGAACAACCACATGTGGGAAGGCACGACACGACAGGATGGAGAAAAATGGGCACAACCCCAGGCCGAGCGGCACCAGGCAGGCCGGCCGGCCTCACTCCACCGTCGTCGTCCTATCCTCACCTACCGGAGCACCAGGCACAGGAACGTGACCACCGACGCACAGGATGGGCACGACCGACACAGGGCCAGGCCGGCCGGCCTAGCCCAGGCCGACCGGCCTCCCCTAGCCAGGTCAGGCCACGTCACTGATCCACAATCCATGCCAAGTGCCCAGGATGATCAAGCACCATGCAAACAACGTCGGTTTGATCCAAGGACCCGGAAGGCCTAGAGGTGAAAGCACATGGATTGAAGGGCCCACATCCTAGGATTCTCGGACAAGCTTCAACTAAACGCAACTGTTACCGACCTTGGGAGAGCATCAGGACCATCCATGCAGAGGACGGTGCCAAGTGGCACCAGGGCCAGGCCGGCCGGCCTAGCCCAGGCCGACCGGCCTCCCTCTGTGGCCGCCGCGTCTCCTCCTTCGCGTGAAGCTTAAGCAGGTCCTTGGCGTGCTAATGACGCTGACATCCACCCCCTGGAGGTTATAAAAGGCAGCTCATTCACCTTGGGAAGACACACACCACATCACTCAAGTCTTTACTTGAAGGGAGCTCTAGTATCTTTTTCATTTCTTAGATTAGGATTAGAGTTGGGAGTAGAGTCGAGTCGAGCTTAGCTCGGATCTTCGGAGTCTTCGGAGTTCTGGTAAAGCTCTTGTATCCTTTCCTTCTTTTGAAGAGTTTATTTATATAATTACTTTCTTACTTCAGAGCTTAAGTTATCTTTTATATTTCTATCTTGATCTTCTTTTAGAGTAAAGATCTTGCTCTCTTTAGAGCAAAGTCCTATTCCCTTTAGTTTTAGTGTAGAGTTTAGTTTAGCTCTACCGGGCTTTATCTCGCGGGTTTGCTCGCCTTGACCGGGCCGTAGGACGCCTTAGGGACGACGGGGATTTCTCTTGATAGGCCTCAAGAGAAATCTTAATCATCGAGTGCAGACGTGGTGTCTGGCTTGTTGATTAACTAGGAAGTGTGTTGCACCCCACGGAACTGCAGTGGTAGGCGGCAGGTGGTGACAGCCCTGTCCGTCCTTCGTATTCCACCACGTTCGGGTGTACTCATAACAGTAGTGCTGAGCCCGGAGAACCCCCTCTCTCATCCCGTTCTGAGGTTCTCCCGCTCTAGCCGTCGAAGCGAGCTCTGTTCCCGGTATCTAAGCTAGGGTCTAGGCTAAGGCTAGAGTGCCTTTTGCTCTGAGTTAGAAAGAGTCTAGGTCCGGTCTCTCCCAGCGTCTTTCCTTTTCTTTAGAAATAGGTGCTCCGTGTGTCGCTGGTCTTTCATACCTTCGATCCGGTCATTAACTTGACCATTATCCACCCAAACCGAGAGTTTGTGCCCTTGGGTTTGTGGCTTGATATTTCTGGCAAGATATATCATTTCATTCTTCAATACACTTTAACCATCTGCTTCCCTGCGGAAATATAAATACGATACCCTGGGGTTACACCCAAGGTGAAGTGCTACAACGAGATATATTTTTTGCGCTTGCAGAATTAATTTTGCATACAACGACATATATCTACGCGCTCTTGAGTGTTGCTAAAACGTGACGCTAAGGAGTGCCAACAAACACCTACCGGGACTACCGGGTTTGTACTCGTTTGAAGTGAAATTGTAAGAGGGCGTCGATCTTCTAGATGTGGTTTAGTACTTGAATCGTCGAAAGGCGGCTAAGTACTAACTCTCATCTCGATGAAACGGCTAATCGTTCACTTGAGCCGACTGCAAATTGGGCGGTTCTTACAAGTGGCTATCAGAGCAAGGTTCCATGGAGTGAACTTAAAACTTGTTTAGTGGGGTGGATAAAAACAAACTAAAATGTGACCACTTGCATTAAAATTCATGGATTAAAATTTTGTACTTAAGGTTTTATTTCTATCTCCTTCCTATCTTAGAACTTGTCCTATCTCTTGCTTCATGTTATTAATAATTGTGCTCTTAACTTCTCTTGTCTTTTTATGGGTTATATGGCCACTAGGACGTTCGTTATGGCGACTCATGCTTTGGACACGGTGGGCTTTCCCGCGCTCCTCAATGAAGCGTTGAGGAGGGCAAACTTCATATACAAGCCCGAGTACGAGGTGCATGCCCGCGGCTATGCTATTGGATTTGATGAGTATATGGCACGACTTTACCTTGGTGAAAGAAAGGACATGGGGATCTATCCTCACGCATTTCAAGCATGCGGGACTACCCCGGAGATGGTCGTGCAAGAAGTGGCACGTGTGGCACTTATCCATCTTCGCTACGAGCTTCCGGAGCTATGGGGGGATGTTTTCACCTATCTCCCCATGCAAGGTCCCGGTGATGATTGTCCCTACACTGTCACCATCCCGGTGGGTGCCCGTCCCCGTGAGAGATACATGGCGGAAACAATCTCCGTTTATGAGTGGGCCTATCAGAGTGTAAAGGCGGAATTGGATGAGACAAGGAGCTCAAAGTGAGGACCAAGAAGGCTCCAAGAACATTGCTTGATGATCTCCCAAGGGAACCGCCACAAGAGAACATTGCTCCTTCCCATTGCTTTCCGCATGTGAATGGGGTTTGGGCGGAGACTCGAAGCTACAATCCAATCTCTATGGGGCTTCATGTGCGTCGATTCAATTGCATGCGCACCACTCGCGAGGCTCTTTTGGGAGCTCCGTAGCACTTCTTCCCTTGAGCTAGGAGGTTACCTAGATGTATCGTTGGCCTTTGGTCATGTACCGCGAAGTTGAGACGCTTATTATGTATCGTGCCCTATGTTTTAAAAAACTCTTGTGAACCTTGGTGGCTGCAAGTCATTTAAATTTATTGTTGGTTAAGTTGTGGATCAAGTTGTTTTATGTTCTAAGTTGTTATGCTTAATTTATGCAAGTTCTTGTCTCGTTTAAATAAAAAAATCTGCTTGCTGAAATTTCTGTTGGAGCCCGGTATATTGCTTTGTACGATGTGAGGATACGTCATATTGCATCCATTCTTTGCATACATGTTCATACATATATGGATCACTTGTTGGAGCAATAATATGGTGTTTTCTTGCTGTTTTAATGGGAAAATCTGAGCTAAAACCTTGTGATATACTTGCTGTCCAAAATCTGTCAACAATCATCTACTCACTTCTAATATTCGCACACGTGTTATGTTCATGTGTTTCCAACCTATATCTATCTTGTACCACATCTTTACCCATTTGATAACCTTTCTAATTAACTTGGACCACAGGATGAGGCACCATCGTTCGGGACACGAGAGCGGTGAACCTTCGGCTGCGGCCAACCAAAACCTACCCAACCCTCCGGTGAACCCGACTCTTGCGGATGTGCTTGCCCAACAAACCAACCTACTTGGGAAAATTGTTCAAAACTTAGGCAATCAAGCACAGCAAAGGGGAGATCCCCCAATTCATGGTCTTGGGGATTTCTTTCGCACCGACCCTCCTATTTTCCGTGGAACCAAGGACCCTCTTGATGTGGATTATTGGCTCGGTACCATTGAGCAAAAGCTTGGCCTCCTTCGGTGTGAGCAACATGACAAGGTTCTCTTTGCCGCTCATCAACTTCAAGATGCCGCGCGGAGCTTGGTGGCAGAGTGTGCTTGCCGCACGCCCTCCCGACCACCGCTTTACTTGGGATGAATTTCGGACGGCATTCCGTGCCTTTCACATCCCCAAGGGAATTATGGATATCAAGAAGAAAGAATTTCTTAGCCTCGCTCAAGGAAACATGGATGTGATGACCTATGTGCAAACTTTCAATACTCTTGCTCAATATGCTCCAGAAGAAGTGTCCACCGATGCGAAAAAGCGAGAGCGTCTTTATGATGGGCTCTCGGAAGAATTACAAGACAAGCTTTGCACCACCAAGTTTGAGGACTTCAATGACATGATTAATGTGGCTATCCGGGCCGAGAGCATGATGAAGAGGCTTGAAGCAAAGAAAAACAAGCGCCCGGCTCCTTATTCGGCGGGTGGTAGTGCTTCACGCCCACGCATGGGCCGCCTCCTCCTCCACCTCGTGCGCCGGGTGCTCCTCCTCCACGCCCAATGTGGGTTGTGCGCCGTCCTTATCCTTCTCAAGGGCAACCATCAAGGCCGGCTAATCCTAATTGGGGCAATGCAAGTGGTGGTCCAAGAGGCCCATGCTACAATTGTGGTGGTTCGGGCCATATCTCCAAGAATTGCCCCTCTCCAAGGCAAGGTGGTGCTCCCAATGCACCAAGGCAAGGCAATCCTCAACCTCAAGCCGCACGCCAAGGGGCCAAGAATCAACAAGTCCCAAAGCGTGGCCGCCTCAACTACACCACTGCGGAAGAAATTCCGGAAGATGCCGAAGTGCTCATGGGTACGCTCCTCGTAAATTCCTCTCCCGCCGTTGTTCTTTTTGATTCCGGAGCTACTCATTCTTTTGTCAACAAGAACCTTGTGTCGCATCATAAACTACAAGTGCAAAATCTAGCCTCTCCATATCTCATAGATTCACCGGGTGGGGAAATCATTGCTAGGCACTTTGTTGATAAGGTCCCAATTATCATAGAGGGACATATCTTTAGGGCTAATCTTCTCATACTAGATAAGTTGGGGTTGGATGTCATTCTTGGTATGAATTGGATGGGTAAGCATGATGGGGTTATCAAGTGTGGACCTCGCACCGTAAACCTCTTGCATCCTTCCGGCAAAAGGGTTGTTCTTTCTTTAGATAGAGAAGAGTCTTGTCTCTTTACCATGTCGGGTAGCGAAATCACGACATTGGAAGAAATCTCCATGGTTTGTGAGTATCCGGATGTCTTTCTGGAAGAATTACCGGGAATGCCTCCCGATCGGGAAGTAGAGTTTGCTATTGAACTATTACCCGGGACGGCACCAATCTCAAAGCGTCCCTATCGTATGCCTCCCAATGAGTTAGAAGAATTGAAAAAGCAACTCAAACTTTTGTTGGAAAAGGAATTCATTCGTCCGAGCTCCTCGCCTTGGGGATGCCCGGCTCTCTTTGTGAAGAAGAAAGATGAAAGTTTACATATGTGTGTTGACTATCGTCCTTTAAATGAGGTCACGGTCAAGAATAAATATCCTCTTCCTCGCATTGATATCTTGTTTGATCAATTATCCGGTGCTCGTTATTTCTCTAAAATTGATCTAAGGTTGGGGTATCATCAAATTAAAATCCGGAAGGAAGACATTCCTAAAACGGCCTTCTCTACTCGGTATGGACTCTATGAGTATATCGTTATGTCATTTGGTCTCACCAATGCACCGGCCTACTTCATGTATCTTATGAATAGCATATTCATGGAAGAGCTTGATGTCTTTGTGATAATCTTCATTGATGACATTCTTATTTATTCCAAAACCAAAGAAGATCATGCTCGTCATCTCCATATTGTTCTCCAAAAGCTTAGAGACCATCGTCTTTATGCCAAGTTTAGTAAATGTCAATTTTGGCTTGAAGAGGTATCCTTTCTTGGTCATGTTCTCTCTAAAGATGGTGTTGCCGTGGATCCTAGCAAAGTGCAAGATGTTCTCAATTGAAAGGAACCACAAAGTGTCACCCATATCCGGAGTTTTCTTGGGCTAGCGATGTATTATCGTCGGTTTATTGAAAATTTTTCCAAGATTGCCAAGCCTATGACCGAGCTATTGAAGAATGGAGTAAAATTTGAGTGGTCTAAAGAATGTGAAGAACCTTTCCAAACCTCAAAATCCCATCTCACTACCGCTCCGGTTCTTGCTCAACCCAACATCACCAAGGGCTTTGATGTCTATTGTGATGCCTCTCGCATTGGTCTCGGGTGTGTTCTCATGCAAGAAGGCCGAGTAGTAGCCTATGCTTCTCGTCAACTTAAGCGTCATGAAGAAAATTATCCCATGCATGATTTAGAGCTTGCGGGCGTTGTGCACGCTCTAAAGATATGGCGTCATTATCTCCTTGGTAATCATTGCAATATCTACACCGACCACAAGAGCCTCAAATATTTCTTCACTCAATCCGATCTTAATATGAGGCAATGAAGGTGGCTTGAGTTAATCAAGGACTATGATCTTGAAGTTCATTATCACCCCGGGAAAGCAAATGTTGTTGCCGACGCCTTGAGCCGCAAGGGTTGGTGCAATTGCTTAACCATTGAGCCTCATACCAACACTCTTTGTGCTGACCTTCGGAAGCTAAGGGTTGAAATGGTTCAAGAGGGATTTCTTGCTACTCTTCTTGTCAAATCCGACCTTTATGACCAAATCAAGAAAGCTCAAAGGAATAACAAAGGGATGGCCCGAATTTTTTCTTTAAAGAAGGAGGGCAAGGCCCAATGTTTCTCAATTGATGATCAAGGTGTCATTTTCTTTGGGAAGAGAATTGTTGTGCCTAAGGACCCTAAGTTGAAGGACCTAATTCTTGATGAAGCCCATAATTCTCAACTTTCTATTCATCCAGGTAGTACAAAAATGTATCAAGATCTCAAGCAAAGGTTTTGGTGGACTCGCATGAAGCGAGAAGTCGCACGGTATGTTGCTCAATGTGATGTTTGCCAAAGGGTCAAGGCCGAACACCTCAAACCATCCGGCGCTCTTCAAGCATTGCCTATTCCATCTTGGAAATGGGAAGATATTAGTATGGACTTGATCGCCGGCCTTCCCAAGACATCCCAAGGGTATGACTCAATTTGGGTAATTGTTGATCGCTTGACAAAGTCGGCTCAGTTTCTCCCGGTCAAAGCTACTTACCTCCCTAAGCAATACGCGGAGTTGTACCTCACAAGAATAGTATGTCTCCATGGTGTTCCTAAAACCATCGTCTCCGATCATGGTTCTCAATTTATGGCTCACTTTTGGCAAAGCCTTCATGAAGCCATGGGAACCAACCTCACTTATAGTACCGCTTATCATCCTCAAACCGATGGTCAAACCGAGAGAGTCAATCAAGTCTTGGAAGACATGTTGAGGGCTTGTGCCCTTATCTATGAGAAGAAGTGGGTAATTTGTTTGCCATTCGCGGAATTTTCTTACAACAATAGTTATCAATCAAGTATCAAGATGTCCCCTTTCGAAGCTCTCAATGGTAGAAGATGTAGAACCCCTATTAATTGGCCCGAGTCCGGGGAAAGGCCTTTCTTTGGCCTGGATTTGGTCATGGAAGCCGAGGAACAAGTGAGAATCATTCGTGAGAACCTTCGCATAGCTCAATCTCCCCAAAAGAATTATGCTGATCGTCGCCGTCGTGAATTATATTTCAAGATGGGCGATCATGTCTATCTCAAGGTCTCTCCTTTCAAAGGCGTTCGCCGTTTTCAAGTCAAGGTAAAATTGGCGCCTCGGTATGTTGGACCCTTCCAAATCACCAAGAGGATTGGTAACGTGGCCTATGAATTGGATCTTCCTCGATCACTCTCTGCCGTTCATAATGTTTTCCATGTCTCTCAACTTAAGAAATGTCTTCGTGTTCCAACCGAAGCCGTCGATCTAGAGATGCTTAACCTCCAACCGGGCCTTACTTATGATGAGCATCCTATTGGTATCCTTGATCGTGCGGAGAGGAAATTGAGAAAGGGAAATGTCAAAATGGTTAAGATTCAATGGAGTAATCACTCCGAGGATGAAGCTACTTGGGAACATGAGGATAAGATGCGTGAGGAATATCCCAAACTTTTCTCAAATAAGTAAGTTCTCCCTATCTACCTCGCTCCATGCTCTCTTTATGAAGAATTTCATACTTACTTTCTTAGATGTGTACAAAATCACCATCATGAAAACCTAGGTGTTTTCCCTCACACCATGATCTTGTTTCTTGGTAGAGACCTTCTAGTTGCTATCTTGTCTAGGTGAATGTGGCCAACTCTAAACTTAGACTTATCATGGTTTCCTTGTTGTCCCATCCTTCCTTTACTTTTCTTATCACTTGAATCTCGGGACGAGATTCTCCTAAGGGGGGAGATTTGTCATGTCCCAAAACCCATGAACGTGTTTAACAAGTGATCACTAGTGCATAATCATCATTGGAGCATTAACAAGCATCATGAGCACTTCATTTGTATTGATATTCCTATATATGTTTTTGTGCACTTGTGAAGGAAGTTGAATTTTTGCTATATGAGTTGGCTTGCTGTTATTTTACTTAAATACTATGCTGTTAGTGTAATTTTTGGTAATTTTGGTAGAATTTTTGGTGGCTGTTTGCTGGGCTTAAAAATTAGTGCTAGTCTCTTCAAGAGGCTTTTTCTCTTTTTGAGTGTGGGCAAACTGAAGTGTTTCTGGGGGTGATTCAAATCTGCGATGCTTGCTTGTGTTCTTAGCTTTCTAACAAGCATTTATTTGCAATTTTTGGACCTCGGGAAGGTGCTCATTTGAGGGCTCAAAGTTTGATTTCCAAGAAATTCAAAACCGCGCGGGCCCCACGCGCCCCTCTCTCTTCCCTCTCTCCCAGTCACGCCCGCGCGCGCCTGTTGGCCGGCAGGGCTCGGCTGCCACGTTGCCACCGGCCATGGGGCGAGCCCTCGGGATCTCACGGCCGCTCCTCCTCTCCTTGGCCTTTAAAACCCGACCCCGGCGCCCCCAAAACCCTAGCCGCCCCCTCCTCCATTCAACCGCCGGCCACCTCCAAGCCGTCAGCCTTCGCCGGAGAAATTCGTCGTCGTCGGTGAACCATTCTTCGATTCCTTTCGCGTGGAGCTCCTACACTTCGTCCTTAACGTTTCTAGCATCTTCTTCCTCAGGTTCGGCCGCCGTGGAGGCCGTATTTCGTCGTTTCCCGCCGGCCACCATTGGAGCACCTCGGAGCTCCGCACGGTCCGGCCTCCTCCGACCTCCTCCGCCCGAGCTGAGCACGTGGTGAGCTTCGCCTCGCCCCGCTGCTCCTTCCTCGCCCCCGCGCCCTCCTTCTCCCTTGCCACCGCCGCCGCAAGCGCCGCCGCGCGCCGGCCGGCCGCCGCCGCCCACGGGCGCGCCGCCTCGGCGCCTCCCCGGCCGTGTTTAGGGCATGTACGGGTGCAGCTTGAAGTTAGCTACGCGTTGGGCATGTTCCCCTCGCCGGCCATGGCTTCTCCGGCGAGTATTCGCCAGTCAAATGGCCGCCGGTCACGTTTTGACCATGGGGTTGAGTTCGGGGACCTAGGATTAGAAGGTGGGATAGTTTCAGGGGGTTTTCCATAAAGTGCAGGGGCTGTTTTGTGAGAAAAGGGTAGATCTGCGATGTTTTCTTTAATTTCAGGGGCTGTTTCGCGAAGTGGTTTTCTATTTTCGGTTTTCCTTTTCGTTTTAAAGGCTGAAACTTTTTAAATGCATAGAAAATCGTCGAAAAATACTAAAAATGTGAATCCAGGTTTGTTGGAACCGTGGGGATCTGCTCCGTCCAAGAAAAATCAGTATGCTCCAGTTTCTGTTTTGTATTTGTCTCTATATTTTATTTTGTGCAAATCTTGTTTAATGCTTAGAGGTTGATGTATTGCTTAATAAATGTTGGCTCCACCGTGGTTTTACTCCTTGCGTGATGCTTAGTTCATATCTGAACTTGAACACTAGGGTTTGTTCATGTTTTAACTGAGTTATGAATTATCTTGTGTTTGTCATGCTGAAAGTTGATATTTTCACTAAAATTAGCTGAAAATAGATAAAATAGTGAAACCAATTTTGTTGGTCTTGATTCCCTGTCTAGATGCTAGGAAAAATAGGCTCACTGTTGGAATAAGTCTCAAATTGGCTTTGATGAATTAAATGCTTAGTTCATGCTTTAAATTGATTTAATTAATGCTACGTCATAGAATAAGTTTTTATGGTGAATCCGATTCGTAAATTCCTATCTTGCAGTTCCCTGTCTCTTTGATTTTTGGGTTGATTTATGCATGTCTCTAGCTCTGATTTTGGCTTTATCTTGCTTACTAGTACATTGCTTAACTTGAGTTGCTCTTTTATGCATTTGAATTTGTTTGGTCAATGTTTTTAGCTTCATGTGATGTCATCATTATATTCTTGGTTGTATGCATCCATTCCTACTCATGTCATAAGAATTGCACTCATAGCATCATCACTAATGCATGCATGCATTTCATTCTTTTAGCGACCGAAGTGCCGGAGAGCGAGTCCGTTGAGCCCGGATCCGAAGTCGTCGAGAAAGAGTTTGTCGAGTCGGAAGAAAACCAAGGCAAGCAGCTCATATGTCCTATCCTATAATTTTCTTAACTAATATTATGCTGCTATGGGTTGCATGTGGGTTTAGTTGCATTAGAATCCTATCTTTAAGCCTTCCTTGTTTTATGCCCTTCCTCGTCACTCGTGTAGAAAAAGAGGCTCTTACTAATTTAATTTGATTAATGCTTAGATGCCTAGTCTTGGTCTAGTCAACTTGGGAGGGATGGGCTATAGGCTAATCAACTTCGTCGCCTTTGCTTTGGTTAATTAATAATGAGCAATGTTTATGAGTATGATGAAGTTGAATGCGAGACTTGAACGGGGGATAGGGTCATGAGAACGGAGTCTTGGTGACATAGCCCGTTTGAGTTGGTTAAGGCCCGTCCAATTGTGACGTTGGTTTGAGCACCATTTTGTGCTACCGTTGTCCAATTATTGTTGGGTAAGCCCTTTTCCGATTGTTGTCTCGATCATTGGGGCACGGTCCTAGATACGTGGCTTCGGGCTATGTAGAGGGGTTCTAGGGATGTCCCCGGTGGACCTAGAGCTCCCTCTGCGTAAGCTAGGCGTGGACTCCCAACGTTTGGGGCTTATTGGGAAGGGTTGACGTGAGTTCATTCTCGTGTTGAGCGGGTAAAGAGTACAACCCTTGCAAGGTTAAATCAATTCGAATTGCCGCGCTCTCGGTTATGAGCAAGCTCACTCCCATGGATCTCTCGTAGAGTTACCGTTGGTTATTTTTGTACTTGTCATATGTTCATGCTCTATGTCATCATGATATAATTCTTGTTTCAACTAAAACATTGTGTGGGCTTGGGCAAGATAAGTAAAATGAATTAGATGCTTATAGGTTGTTGTTCGTCATGCTTATGATTAAAAATTAAGGACGTGTCGCTTAGGCTTTTGCTAAATTTTATTTAACCTTAAAGCCTAACCTTGATATATCCTTGCATGGTGCTAAATATTTTTCCTTGCGTAAGTCTTGCGAGTACCCCACGTACTCACGTTGCTTTCAAAACTCTAAGTTGCAGGTGAACCGGAGCTTGTGTTTGGTTACTTTTCCCCCGCCGATCCAAGGGTGGGTGATGAGTGATTAAACTTGTTGTGGCTTGTGGCGATGGTGTTTTGGGCAACAACACCATTGTTTATTTTGCGTTACCATCGTTTATCCGCTGCGTTTTACTCCTATCGTCTAAGTTAGAACTTGGAAGAACATGAATTCACTTATGTTTTATGTTGTTAAGTTGTGAGGTTGAACTTGTTGTTAAATGTTATCTTTTAATTCTTGTTGGAACCTATTTATGTAAGAACTTGTAATCTCAATGGTTGAAACCATGTCGTATAAAATTTGCTCTTTGTGGTTCATGTAATGATGTAATTTGTAACGGTTGGTGTGCTCGATCTTGGGCGCGTTGTGAAACACCTACCGGGACTACCGGGTTTGTACTCGTTTGAAGTGAAATTGTAAGAGGCCGTCGATCTTCTAGATGTGGTTTAGTACTTGAATCGTCGAAAGGCGGCTATGTACTAACTCTCATCTCGATGAAACGACTAATCGTTCACTTGAGCCGAGTGCAAATTGGGCGGTTCTTACAGTTACCAACTCCGTTCACCATTCGTACTTGCTAGCTGTTAGTGCTAGGGTATGTTGCAACAGAGAAAACCTTCATGTCCCATAGATGCCTTTTCAGACAATGAGACCACCTTGTTATCATGGGCACATTGCTTAATGGACTTCAGCAGGTTGAATGGTTCACTATTAGGAGGTGCTCATGTATCCGTCCATTCTCTTATTAGTGTGTTGTGTTGGATATATGCCCTAGAGCCAATTGGATTGGATCTACTAATGGGCCTACAAAGTGGAAGTCCATTATCACTAGAGGGACTACAACATCTATTAGTCCCGTATTGCTAATGGACGAAGGGATGAGAGGTTTTCCTCCTCATATATATGTGGGTGGGGCAAAGGGGATGCCCCAAGCCAGTTGTGCCGCCCCAAGCCCTAGCCGCCCCTCCCTGGCCGCCGCTCTCTCCTCTCTCGCCGCGCGCGCTGGGGTGCTGGCACACCGACGCTCGGTGTTCCATCCTCGTACGTGTGGATACCTCGGAGGTGCTGCGCTTGGAGCACTAGGACGAACCGTACGTGCTGCAGGACCAGACGGACGGTCGCAACTTCACGGCACCGCTACCTCGACGCGCTTCTCTACACCGAGACGGTTCCGCTGCATTTGCGTGTCTGGTGGTAACGATCTGAGATCTATAACTGCAGCAATTCCTCGGTTTTTGGGGGTAGACGTTTTGTTTTTGCTAGCGTAGCCTCCCCGAATCCCTTCAGTGGTATCAGAGCCGTAGCTGCTTCGTTATAGGCTCGATCGTGGGCATATGGAGATATGCGTGGTTGTAGATGAGTCTCTGATCGGTTCGTGATCTTTGCCGTGATGGTCGTGTAACAAATTGCTCCTACCGGTTGGTTTTTTCCGCCATCGGAGCTAAGTGATACTCGTAAACCCATGCATGGTGAGATGTAGATCAATTGGATTGGTCGAATCGAACTTAGGCCAATGCCCAGGCGCATGGGATGCGTGACGGTGAAGATTGGATCTGAAACCGGGCCGGAGAAAGATGCGAAAACAAAGTGTTCGGTAAAACTGCCATAACTTTCGCATACGATCTCGGATGGAGACCATTTGTATATGAAAATTCATCTACAGGAAAAGTTACGTTTGATTCAGATTGCTCTTTGCAGTTTTGCTGAAATTAGATTTGCGAATTTCGGCCGGAAAGATGGAGTTTTCTGCGTTTTAAGTTTAGACGTCGGAATCGCCTAACTTGTTTTTGCAGAAATTCATGTGATCGGTATGGCCCTTATGTGTATGTGATGCATGTATGTAATTGAATCATGACCTGCGTGTCATGAGTGCGGCAATACGGCTGGAGCCATATGTATTGTCAAGTTAATGTATCGCCTGCGTGCCAACCTGTAATAACTTGCATGCGTTAGATGTTAGTTCTTGGAGAACTCACCACTGGAGGATGGCATGAATGGATCATGGAGATGGAGATCAACATGATGGATCGTGAAGATGGAGATCAACATGATGGACAACACAACAGAGATGGAGATCTACCTGTGATAATGGGCCATACCGTGTCATTATTGTGTGAATGCCGTCCTTAAACGTTCTGCTTTTGTTTACATGTGACGAATGACGTTTTTTAGCATGCGATGATAAAAGTAGAACGATCCCTCAGTAATATTTGGGTTTACGTTCCCTCCCAAATCTTGCACCATCATGTCTTGTACGATCAGTGGTGGGTCTATAAAATTAGGGTGCTACTGATTTTCCTCGACTAGATGGGTTCGTATCGGATACTTACTCGCACGGTGTTTGGTTATCTTGAACAAGGTCATCTTAATAGTTAAGGACCTTGGGGCACAAGAGTTGGTCACCGAGACATAGAGATGTCACCCAACAACAGGGGTCATATGAGATATGATTAGCAAAGAGTTGCTTACCGATCTACCATGTCTTCTAGCGGTGATGCTAAAGCTCACTAGTCGACTTGTTAGTTGTGGATCCTGAATCACTAGTAATCAATCGAGGGATATTGATTTTAGTGGGAGTAAATTCGGTTAAATGTTTAATTTAATTTACTCCGTCATAGATACGTTGTCTTAGTATTTTGCATTATTATTTGTTGTAGATCAATGGCTGTCAACGCACCGTTTACTTTACGTTCGATCCTTGAGAAAGAAAAAGTTGAATGGAACAAATTATGTGGATTGGATCCGGAATGTGAGAATTGTTCTCAGGGCAGAGAAAAAGGAGGATGTTCTAGACACCCCTTTACCAGACGAACCTGCTGAAAATGCAACTGCTGCTGTGAGAAACGCCCACCAGAGAGTGTTGGATGTTGACAATCAGATAAGCTGCCTTCTACTTGCTAGTATGGAACCTGAGCTGCAAATGCAATTTGAGGGTTATACTATCCACAATATGATTGTGGCTCTCCAGGAAATGTTCCAGACTCAAGCTAGGACTGAAAGGTTCAATGTGTCCAAAGCTTTTGTGGAGACAAAGTTGGGAGAGGGTGCAGCAGTTGGACCACACATGATCAAGATGGTTGGTCACACTCAGAGATTGGAGAAGATAGGCTTCCCAATAGGTCCAGAGTTGGCCACTGATTTTATTTTAGCGTCACTTCCGCCAAGCTATGGGAGCTTCATCTCGAACTACCATATGCATGGAGCAGAGAAGAGCTTGAATGAGTTGTGTGGCATGCTTAAAACAGCAGAGGCTGACATTAAGAAGAGCAATGGTGGCGGCCATGTGATGGCGATCCAGAACAAGCCTAACTTTAAGAAGAAGGGCAATTGGAAGAAGAAGGGCAAGGCTAAAGATGTGATCAACAAGCCAAGCTCGGATCCCAAACCTAGACCAGCGCCTGATAAGCCATGCTTTTACTGTAATGAACTGGGTCACTGAAAGAGAAACTGCAACCAGTCCCTAGCTTCGCTTAAGAACAAGGGAAGTAAGAGTACTTCCGGTTTAGGTACGCTTCATGTTTATGTTACAGATATCTTCCTCACTGATTCTTATGTTAATTCCTGGGTATTTGATACCGGATCAGTTGCTCATATTTGCAACTCGATGCAGGGAATAATAAGAAGTAGAAGCGTGGAAAGAGGAGAAGTTAATTTTCGCGTGGGCAACAATGCAAGAGTTGCTGCACTGACCGTCGGGACAACGCAACTTCACCTCCCATCAGGATTTATTTTGGAATTAAATAATTGTTATTATGTTCCTAGTCTAAGTCGAAACATTGCGTCTCCTTCATGTTTGATGAAGGATGGTTATTCATTTGCGAGTGAAAACAATGGTTGTGTGATCTCTAAGAATGGCATGTTTGTGGCTTTTACATCCATGTGAATGGTTTGTTTATTTTAAATCTTGATGATGCGCCTATCTGTAATGTAAGTGCTAAAAGGCCTTGGCCTAATGATTTAAGTCCGACCTACATGTGGCATTGTCGTTTGGGTCATATAAGCGAGAAGCGCATGAAAAGGCTCCATTCAGATGGGCTTTTAACTTCGTTTGATTTTGAATCATACGAGACATGCGAAGCTTGTTTGCTAGGAAAGATGACCAAGAAGTCGTTCACAGGTTTTCCTGAGAGGGCACATGACTTATTGGAACTCATACATACGGATGTGTGTGGACCGATGAGCACGACAGCTAGAGGTGGATTCCAGTACTTCATTACCTTCATTGATGATTTTAGTAGATATGGCTATGTCTACTTAATGAAACACAAGTCAGAAACATTTGAAAAGTTCAAGGAGTTTCAAAATGAAGTGGAAAATCAACGTTGCAAGAAAATTAAGGCCTTACGATCTGATCGTGGAGGCAAGTATTTGAGCCACGAGTTTAGCAGTCATCTAAAGAGTTGCGGAATTGTTCCACAACTTACGCCGCCTGGAACGCCTCAGAGAAACGGCGTGTTTGAGCGACGTAATCGAACCTTGTTGGACATGATACGATCAATGATGAGCCAGTCAGACCTACCGTTATCGTTTTGGGGATACGCTCTAGAAACAGCAGCTTTCACACTTAATAGGGCACCGTCTAAATCCGTGGATAAGACACCATATGAGATATGGACTGGCAAGACTCCCAGTTTGTCTTTACCAAAAATTTGGGGTTGTGAAGTGTATGTCAAGAGACTTCAGTCAGACAAGCTTACACCCAAGTCGGACAAGTGCATATTCGTGGGATATCCAACGGAAACTTTTGGGTATTATTTCTACAACCGATCAGAGGGCAAAGTGTTTGTCGCTCGAAACGATGTTTTCTTGGAGACAGAGTTTCTCAAATGCGAGAAAAGTAGACAAAAGGTGTTTCTTGAAGAAATTCGAGATGAGTCTGTGAGGCAAGAGTCTACTAGAGATGCTAATGTAGCAGAACCAGTGGAGGCACCGGTGGTAAGAGAAGAACCACCACAACCACGAAGGACCAAAAGGCCACGTCGTGCAACTGATAGAATGAATCTCCTTATTACGGGAGAGCGTGACATATTGTTGATGGAAAACGATGAGCCTAGGACATATGCGGAAGCAATGATGGACCCAGATTCCGAGAAATGGCAAAGTGCCATGAGATCCGAGATAGATTCCATGGGATACAATCAAGTTTGGAACTTGGTTGATCCGCCTGAGGGTGTTAGACCCATCGAGTGCAAATGGATCTTTAAGAAAAAGAGAGATATGGACGGAAATGTTCACGTCTATAAAGCACGGCTTGTTGCAAAAGGTTTTCGACAAGTTCAAGGAGTTGACTATGACGAGACATTTTCTCCAGTAGCGATGCTTAAATCTATTCGGATCATTCTAGCAATAGCTGCGTATTTTGATTATGAGATATGGCAGATGGATGTCAAAACAGCTTTCCTGAATGGAAACCTTGATGAGGATGTGTATATGATACAGCCCGAAGGTTTTGTCGATCCGACCATTGCTAAAAAAAATGCAAGCTTCAGAAATCCATTTATGGATTAAAGCAAGCATCTCGAGTTGGAATATTCATTTTGATGAGGTAGTCAAAGGGTTTGGCTTTCACCAAAATGAAGAAGAGGCTTGTGTTTACAAGAAAGAAAGTGGGAGCTCTGTAGTATTTCTGATCTTGTATGTGGATGACATATTATTGATTGGTAATGATATTCCTATGCTGGAATCCGTAAAGACTTCACTGAAAAATAGTTTTTCTATGAAAGATTTAGGAGAAGCAGCATATGTTTTGGGCATAAAGATCTATAGAGATAGATCAAGGAGGCTTATAGGATTAAGCCAAGATACTTATATTGACAAGGTGCTGACAAGGTTCAGCATGGAGCAATCCAAGAAAGGGTTCTTACCTATGTCACATGGTGTACAACTCAGCAAGAATCAGCGTCCTCAGACAGCTGATGAGCGAGAGCGCATGAATAAGATACAGTATGCTTTGGCAATTGGGTCTATCATGTATGCCATGATAAGTACTCGCCCAGATGTCTCATTTGCTCTAAGTATGACAAGCAGACACCAGTCTGATTCGGGTGAGAGTCACTGGACAGCGGTGAAAAGTATTCTTAAGTACTTCGGAAGGACTAAAGATATGTTCCTAGTATATGGAGGTGAGGAGGAGCTCGTTGTAAATGGTTACACCGATGCTAGCTTCCAAACTGATCCAGATGATTCACAGTCTCAATCAGGATTCGTATTTACTTTAAATGGTGGCGCTGTGAGTTGGAAGAGTTCCAAGCAGGAGACCGTGGCCGATTCTACAACAGAAGCCGAGTACATCGCAGCTTCTGAAGCTGCAAAGGAAGGTGTTTGGATGAGAAAATTTCTCATTGAGCTTGGTGTGTTTTCGAATGCATCTGGCCCATTGAATCTCTACTGCGACAACAATGGGGCCATTGTGCAGGCTAGGGAGCCAAGGAATCACTCGAAGAACAAACATGTACTGCGGAAGTTTCACCACATTTGGGAGATCGTTTGACGAGGTGATATCAAAATATGCAAAATACATACGGATCTAAATGTTGCTGATCCTTTGACAAATGCTCTTCCACAGCCTAAGCATGAGTCACACATGAGAGCTACGGGTATTAGATATCTTCTAGATTAGCTCTATTTTGACTGGATGATCATAGAGATGGTCGTATTGTATCTATGACATATTGTTTAATCGTTGAATATCCATGAAAGGCAACTTGTATTGATCAGTAATTGTGTGAATTATTTGTGAAATTCTTTACTTGTATGGTTATTCATAAGATGTCCCTAATCTGAGTTATTGATTAGCACATGTGTTAGTTGATGACTATATTTCACAAGTCATGGACATAGAGATGTCAAACTAATAATGTTGGCAAATGTATGACATGGGCTGGACTGACCCAACGTGAGATACTATAATATTGTTCTCTGTTTCACAACGTGTATGCTTTGTCCTAAGACCTGAGATTGTCGCATGTACTCAAGATGTGAATTGACTTACTTAGGGGCTATCAAACGCTACGCCGTAACTGGGTAGTTATAAAGGTAGTTTTTGGGTTTGTCAGGAAGCATGCTGTGAGACATGGTCAATTAAGATGGAATTTGCCCCTCTCTATGTGAGAGAGATATCTCTGGGCCCCTCGAGTGATCGGATCAAGAAATGCATGGCCGTGCTAGGTTAATTGTTAAGCTCTTGAAGGATCCGACTCACAGGTTCGAGAAAGAGAGGTCAGCTTGGAGAAGCTAGACCAAATATCATGAGGCAAAGGGAATAGCTTGTACATGACGTTGTGGTGGTTCGTCTGATATGATCTTTACGTGTGCATAGGAGTTGACACGTCTTGCTAGAGGCTGCTATCAACTATTGGTCGAGTAGGAGTACTCGAACCATGTCTATGTGTGCGTGAACCCATAGGGTCACACACTTAAGGGGTTTAGAACATTTAAATGATTGACTAAGAGATTGTCTCTAGTGCAAGTGCGAGACTGTTGGATATATGCCCTAGAGCCAATTGGATTGGATCCACTAATGGGCCTACAAAGTGGAAGCCCATTAGCATGGCCCATTAGCACTAGAGGGACTACAACATCTATTAGTCCCGTATTGCTAATCGACGAAGGGATGAGAGGTTTTCCTCATATATACGTGGGAGGGGCAAAGGGGACGCCCCAAGCCAGTTATGCCGCCCCAAGCCCTAGCCGTCCCTCCCTGGCCGCCGCTCTCTCCTCTCTCGCCGCGCGCGCCGGGGTGCTGGCACACCGGCGCTCGACGTTCCATCCTCGTACGTGTGGATACCTCAGAGGTGCTGCGCTTGGAGCACTAGGACGAACCGCACGTGCTGTAGGACCAGACGGACGGTTGCAACTTCACGGCACTGCTACCTCGACGCGCTTCTCTACACCGAGACGGTTCCGCTGCATCTGCGCGTCTAGTGGTAACGATCTGAGATCTATAACTGCAGCAATTCCTGTGTTTTTGGGGTAGACGTTTTGTTTTGTGCTAGCGTTGCCTCCCCGAATCCCTTCATGTTGGACTATTTGTACCTAAGTAACAACTCCTATCAGTGTTCAAATAACACAAAAGGCCAACCCAATTGTATTTTTCTCGTTAAGAAAAAAATAGATGGCAATCACTGAACCTGAAAAATCAACTCCCAGAACTTACAATATTTAGCACTACTTAAAACAACTAGGTTTCACCTGTTGAGATTATATATTGATTCATGTACTACTATCTGTTATTTTTGGAGGGGGGGCTCTGGCTGTCTTCTGGTAGATAATCCCCTGATTCATGTACTTCTTCACTTATATTTCAAGCAAACTGATTGCCAGGAGAGCAGACCAGGTGCAATTCCAGAAGGAGGAGCAGGCCAAGATGAGCCTTCATCCGTAGTTGGATCCTCTGCCGTAGCACACAACATAGTATCACAAAAGTTGCTCTCTGTTGACGGCCATTATAACCTCGTAGTGACCGTCAACATTTCGGTAAAATGAGGATGATCATACCATATTCGATACATAAAAGTATTTTCACTGACAAATTCCACAAGTTTTGGATGAATTGTGCTTGCAGGATGAACCAGGAGAAACAAGGGCCAAACCTGGCACAGAGCCAGGTGAAGGACCGAAACGGCGACCAGAGAGGGGGGGAGTGAATGGGAGCCGATAAAATTTTCTTCTCCAAATCCGGCTTTCACCCCAAAATCACTTCCAGACTTCGTATCACAATCTTGCCAAGATCACGTAGCAACTGAGATGCTACTGACCCTAGGAACAAGAAACATGCAGCGGAAACACAGAAAGAATCCTCGATCCAAAAACTTCACCGAAACAGTCACTGGGTGTGTGTACTCGGCACTGCCGGTTTTCAGAACTCGGCACTGCCGAATACACACAGCACAGAAGCACCCCTCGAGTCTATGTACTCGGCAGTGCCGGTTTTCACAACTCGGCAGTGCCGGGTACACGCAAACAGCACAGCCCCAAAGTCAACTCGAGGATGGATCTCCCAAACGGCTTGAGCTCTTGAGGCGAGATTTTGGTCAGATGATCTAGACCTCCAGTGGAGTGTTTTCCCAAAAGATCTCGGCCTCTAACTCAGTACAACTCCCGTAAACTCAGATCTCGTGATGAACACCATGACACCAAGTTCATCCCGAAAATCTCAAATCTGAAGCGATTCTCGGCGCTTGGGGGCAAAGGATCACCAGCAAAAGAGGCACAAGGCACTCATACGTGAATCCCCCAAAGAAATCCGAGAGAAAACGCCCTAGATTGAGAAGAACGAAAATCCCCCAAAAATAGCTCCGAAAATACCCACGAAAATAGAAAAGGAAGAAGGAGCTCGGGAAATCAAATCATGGCACAAAGATGAACAGCACAAACTCAATCACATAACCATGAATTCACCTATACAAACTAGGAATGATTCGAAGTAGTTCTAGGTGGAGGGGATGAAGGGAAGAGGAAAACTAAACAAGCCAAATAAAAGATAACTAAAGAGATAGCAGCCACCAGCCCTGAAGGGGCCTATTAGTAGTCTAAGTGGTGGTGTCCTAAAGACTAAACTACCCCTAAGTGATACATACCCCTCAGGGGCAAATTTGACATTTTGATCTCAGATATTTTCCGGCTCGGGCACCTTCCACTGCAAGCTAGCTTCCCTCCGACGCAAGCCTTGCAGTCACGCCGCGTGTCCTCCGGATCGAAGCTCCTCGACGCCGTTCTTGGGCCAGCCCAGTCGGGTGCATGTACTCGGCACTGCCGAGTTGTTCAACTCGGCACTGCCGGGTACATACAGCCCAGCAGCCCAACGGCCCATCTTCGCCACGTCGAGTCCTCGGTCCTTGGTTTTGAGGCCCAAACCAAGGGAAACCGTCCACCGATGATTTTGTGGCCAAATCACCAAACCCCGCGCGCAAACTTCGGTTGTTAGCCGCCACCTTGCGCCGGCTTCTCGTCCGCGTACGAGCTTCGGTTGTGAGCCGCTACCTCGCACCGGAACCACGTCCCCTTGCTCGTTCTTGCCAGCATGTGAACCGCACTTGATCCACCGGCCACCGGGTCCCTCGAACCAAGCCTACTTGTCTCTCCGCTCCTCGGAGGCCGCCATGGCTAAGACCTTTCACGCCTGTTCTTCACCTGTACCAATGCAACCAAGCCGCATTCTACACCTGCAATACTTGAGCCAAGGGAAACGTCAATCCACACCACGTTGTCAATCACTCATCACACCAGGAAGCGACCATCCACCGGTCCTCGGACACACTGGGTCCTCAATCTCCCCCTTGATGAGTGCATTGACAACACACACATAGTAACCAATTGATATAAAGAAAATATAAAAGAAATCGAAAACAAGGCTCAAGCAAGTGACTAAAAGCAAGAACAAGCCGAGAACAAAGTCACTCTGCAAGAGAAAGCTCCAGAAACGCCGACCCTTCAAGAAGAAGCGAAAGGGCTCAACACCATCGGCAAAAGAGCAAAAGCACAAAGCACAAATTTCAAACTTCAAATCCTCCAACTCACTTTTCAGGACTCTCAAAGCACTTCCCCTACAAAGATGCAACTCCCCCTGAACAAGTGAACTTGTGCGTGCGAAAAACACTCAAAAATGACTCACATGTGCTTCTCTTTTAGAAAATGCAATCTTGCACAAACTTTCAAAATCTTTTCCAGAAAATTGTCCCTCTTCTTTTAGAAATGCTCAAGATATTCTCCCCCTTGTTGACAATGCATGAATCAAGGTCAGAAAAACCCAAAGTGCAAAAACCGACGCTGAGTTGCAAAAGTCGGCACTGCCGAGTTGAACAAACCGGCACTGCCGAGTATACACAGACAACTCAACAGAAATGCAAAAATGCAACTACAAGCACAAGAACCGGCACTGCCGAGTTGCTTCAGTCGGCATTGCCGAGTATGTACAGGCAGCACAGCAAAAATGCAAAAATGCAACTACAAGCTTCTCAAATATACAATGAGCAATACAAAGTGCTACAAGTTAGAGAAGAGGCATACAAGCTAGTTCATCATGTCACACGGGCATTGCCATCAAGAAGGTGAAGACATATATCCAATTGACAAAGTCATGAGCAAATTGTGGATTTTTATCAAAAAAGTCACCACATGAGCAAAGTCCTAACCATGGATTGTTTAAGCAAAAGTGAACTACGTCTCACCACAATCATGAAAGGACAAGCATTCTTGACAAAAGATCATCATAAACGCCCAAGTTCTACCTCATGTCATGTCAAAGCACGGAGCCATGTGTTCACTTCTCATGGGAGACTTCTCCGGCAAACAACATGCAACCGCTTAGCACCCATGTGTGCAAGTGTGTGCAATGGTGAAAGCATAGAGACATGAGCATA